>JAKZHN010000001.1:890398-1439882 GCA_037179335.1 Cyclaneusma minus | reverse complement strand
CCCCCACCCCACCCCCCCCCCCCCCCCCCCCCGCCCACCCCACCGCCCCCCGCCCCCCCCCCACACCCCCCCACCCCCCCCCCCCCCCCCCGTCCCAACCCCACACCCACCCCCACCACCCCCCCCCCCCCCCCCCCCCGCCCCCCCCCCCCCCCCCCCCCCCCCCCCCCCCCCCCCCCCCCCCCCCCCCCCCCCCCCCCCCCCCCCCCCCCCCCCCGGCCCATCGAGCTAACTAGCTATCCTTATATTGTACTAACTCGTGTGTAACTAATAGGACCCAGCCGCCCAGCTTGAAGCCCTCGCACGCCACCAGTCAGAAGTCCTTGCTTCGAAACTCGGCTCCCCGACACCGGACCTGCCGATGCGACCGTTACCGTATGGTAGTGAGGGTGTAAAGTCGTCTACGTATGTTACGCAGACGCCAAAGTATAGTCGTGCTGCTACGCCTTTCGGTTTCCGTAATGATGAGGGTATGGACGATGATGATGATGATGAAAGTATGACCACTCCTTGCCATGATTCTGCGCGATCTGCGACCCCTGCTGTTACTTATGCGCTTGATTTGCCGCTCAGTGGTGGTGCGTCTCCCCACGGCCTACAGGTACTGATTGGTGATGGTTATACAGCTCCGACGGGGAAGGATCTGGGGAAGGCTTTGAGTGCTGCTTCGACTGAGACTCCTGCTGGCTATTCTGGCAAGGCGCCGATGGCACGAGCGGGTAATACGAAGCGGGAGATTGAGGAGCCGAGTTATCACGGACCAAGTGCGCAGTGGGAGAAAGACGAAGATGGAGCCAGGGTGGGCACACAGGCGCTCACTGAGGGGAGGGGCCTGGGGGCTAGTGAGGAAGAGAGGGATGTGCTGGATAATTGACGAGAGGGAGTGAGAGACGGGGATGTAACCTGCAGCTGGCATACATACCTGTCAATGGCAGCTGGCAGAGCATCCTGTGTATAACACCGACGACTACAGAGCGCCTTGGGCTGACAGACGATTCGGATCGACAGACATATATTCTCGGCGGGCGGTGGCGTTTTTGGGAGCTGCATTCTTCTTTCGAAGCCCGTGGATCTTTTTGGCAGTGGATTTCTTCGGTAGGCGCTGATATACATGAGCGCGCTGATGCTCCCGAGTGGGCACTTGTTAATGTTTAAGACGGCATATGGGCATACGGTTTCGGAACTTGAGGGGTTGTACGATGCATACTATGCTTTGTTGCCGTCCTATGTTTTATTCTACCATTCTGACGAGCGAGCGTTTTGAAATGAGACTTTGCAAGCGCTGTAGCATTGCTCGCTTTCACTTCGATCATTCAATTCTTGATTTTGCTCCTTATTCAGATATCGCTTCGAGATCTGCTTCACTTCAGATGCTTTGTATTAGGTTCCTAGATGGTATCTGATACCCCCTTTAGGTAAATGATAACTGGTGATGTGTGCTGTATCACAAACTTTTGCACTTCTGACCGGAGTCAAGGACGTGGCGCTGCTCCAAATACCTAAGGTACCTTAGGTACAGTCCGAATTCTTCATCCTCATGGCAGGTCTGTTCAGTGTTCACCTCTCCGACGTTTGAGTGGCTCGGCATTTGCCTGACGTGGTGTTACATGCATGTACCCTCATCTCGCGGTCGTTAACCAACACTTGACACTCTCAACTTCAGAACTCATGAAGCGCCTTTGTTCCCCCTTCCCGTTCCCACCCTGTCTCCCCTCATCCCTCTCTTGATAAATCATCATGAAATTCCCAGTACAAACAGCTCAACATTCAGGCCCATCCCCACCCAAATACCACATACTAAAAGAAGCCACCACCCACTCCGAACTCGATGCCATCTTCCCGCGATCTGGCTTGCGAACCATGCCCCCTACCGGCCCCTAATCCACGGTCTCTTCCCCATATTCGGCCCTACCGCAGCAGACGGGGAGAATGCTAAGGTAGGTAGGTATGCAATCCGCCAAAGAGCGACTGTGGAGGGCTCATACTGAGGATCCGGCTAGTCACTGGCTTTATGTGGTTGAGAGGGAGAGTAGGCGCTACTCAATGGATGGTTTATTTGGAGAATCCGTATCCCAACGGAGCCGATGAAGTAAGGAAAAGGATGGTGGCTGATTGGTGGCCGGAGGGTGAGGGGAGGGAGTTCGTGGAGGAGATGATTCAACAATTGTATGCGCCGAGAGCGGCTTGGATGCAGCGATCTCATGCTGGTATGGCCCCTGTTATCCCTTTTCTTTCCTATAAGTTTTGCAAATTTCCAAGGAGAATTCGAGTGCTAAGAATATCTTGATTGCTGGAATGAACGTGCTGACAGCAGGGCCGTAGTTGCAAATTTCATGTCAGTGCATCCAGATCATCGACGGTGCGGTATAGGGTCGATGCTGGTACAATGGGGTGTGGAGACAGCTGATGAGCTGGGAATCGAATGTTGGGTTGAGAGCTCACCGCCGGCCAGGAGATTGTTTGAGGGATTCGGGTTTAAGGCGTACTTCAAAATGGTGCTTAGTACGGAAAAGGAGAACGCCACCCGAGTGAGGAGTGGATTAGATACAGTCATGAGATGGGCCAGACGGAGTTTTGGACCATGTGGAGACCAGCGAGTGGGAATTAGGAGGAGGGAGGGACGAGGCCGCCGTGGGCTTTGGGACCATGGTTAGTGTGATTTTGTTGGGGGGTGGTAGGTTATATGGAGGCGTGAACCTCGGGAGGTGTTTGAAAAAAACTGAACATTGAAAGGTCCTTCACGTTTATAGAAGACAAGCCGAAGGCCCGAAACATCAAACACAGAATCAGCAAACCCTGCCATCTCGAACATCGTGCAGAAACGAAATGAACAAGAAGGGAAAATCAGAATCGTCGTCATCCCTAGGTACCATCCATGGTTTTAGCCAAGTTCATCCCTACCTAGGTTTCATGATACCTCTGTTCGCATCACTTCCCAGTCTCTTGCACAGCGCATCTGATCTTCCTGTCATTCAAACTCTGGCACGATGAGCCGTTACCACTAAGAGGCCTCATCTTCGCATCGCCTTCGGGTCGAAGAAAACACATCAAGACATGCCTCTCGGATTAACCTTGCCTTCCCGGGGCTATGATTAGTATGGAACTCGATGCATGTTGCCAATTTTCTTTAGTCTCTGCGAAGTGCATTTTCCTCCTTTTGAGTCCGGATCTAAGGGCTATGCTTGGAAGAAAGCTGTGATGGTATCGAGAAAAACATGCTCTATTTTTGCGTGAGACCTGGAGTTGGGTATATACAGCCATGGAACTTTTTATGTAACGCCAACTCGTACCGTCATAAAGCAGACAACAATATCATGCATGATGCCTCATTTATTGCGAATCATCAACCCATCCAATAGCCTCCCCCATCTTGACCTTCTGTCCCTGCACAACGTTCCAGTTCCACCCACCCTTTCTCTCCCTCCCTTCTCCCATCCACCCCTCATCTAAACTCGGCCTTCTCCCCTTTGGTGCCTCAAAAACCAACACTACCGTACTCCCCAACTGGAAACCTCCCATCTCCTCTCCCCTCCTCAAGGCATGACCACCTAGCACCCGACTAGCACCTGCATACGTCGCTTCCGCAAACCCAGCATAGGTTTCGCCTCTCTTCTGTGCCTCTTCCGCCGCGCGGTCAGCTTCCGTATCAGTGTTCAAACTATTAGTCCGCAACTCTTTGTCGAAATTGATCTTTATCGATCCGACATTGGTCGCGCCGACAGGGACCATGCTGAAAAAACCGTAGCGCCACCGTCCGAGAAGGACCACGCGCTCGTTGAGGACGAAGAGACCGGGGAGGGTACGTTGCAGGTAGGGGGAGACGGAGTAGAGTTCACCGGCAAAATGACGTCGGGTTTCGCAGACCCAGGCACAGGGCGAGTGGAAGCGATGATAGTCACCGGGTGCTAGGTAGATTACAACGTAATAGAGAGCCGTGCGGTTTTCTTGAGTGAGGCGTGCGTACCAGGGCTTTTCACTAAATGCTAGGTCGCGCGATACTTCGGCTTCTGAACTAGCTTCAGGATGTGTGGACTGGTCAGATTTTTTGGAGGACTTTTGGTCATTTGGGTTCTTTTCGCCGGAACCGGAGAAAAGGTTAGGTAAAGTGTAGTGGATGCCGTTTACATTGGCAAATTCTTCGTCGTGCTTTATGACGTCGTCGTCGCCATCTTTGTGGGAGACGGCGCTGGTGCTCTGTTCAGGGGCGGAGTGGTGAGGTGCGAAGAGGTTAGAGGGGCTAGAGGGGTTGGGGGAGGTGGAAGGGGTGTTGGTGCCCAGAAGAGCGTCGAGGCTGTAGGTCATGCCCTTTACTTGCTCGACCTCGCCAGAGTCGATGGAGCCGAATTGCAGGACGCGGCCGTCGGCGGGGGAGAGGAGGGCGTTGGGGTTTGGGTCGAGGGGGCGGACACCGGGTTTGAGGGTGCGGTAGAAAAAGGAGGCCAGATTGGGGTATACGTGGAGGTCTGGCTCGGAAACTTCGTCAAGGCTGTTAAGGGGTTAGCTATTGATATTGCTATTATTTATGGAGAATGAGGTACGAAAGGGTAATCGAGCCACTGACTTAACACCAAAGATATAAGCATATAACTTGAATCCAGGAACGCGCAAATAGTAGGGTATCTCGAGTTCGTTGAAGCGTCCCCATAATCGTGAGATGGCCTTGAGTGGCAGCGTCGACATTACTTGGACTTGCCATGGTCCAGTTGGCCGAATCCTCTTCCGTCTCTTGGGTCTCGATTCAGACTCTCCATCATTACCATTATCCCCCGAACCAACACTTTTCAAGTATGCGGCCTCGGCTTCATCCTCCTCTTTCTGTCGGGCCTTTTCGCGCTCATTGACCTTGTAGAACTGAGCTAGGCCTAGGAAAGCGATTCCTAGGCCAACAGGGATTGGATACCACTTGATCTTGGTTTCGCCCAAAGCCTTGCCCAACCTCTGGCGGAACGATTCCTTGCCGTCTGGCTGTGCAAAGTGGCGCCTTGTAGACGAGAAATGGCGGAGGGCGTGGCGATGACATCTGCATGTGCTACATGCGAATGGGCTGTCGACATGTTGCAAGAAGGCTCGCGGGTTCGCAGCCTGGGCGTAGACGGCGGCCCGCCTGGTAATCATATCCGCGACTTCGTGGGGGCGTTCTGCGTAGGTTCAGAACATTTCAAAATGGTCAATGTGCGTCCAGAGAATTGTTGGATGTGGTGGCATCAATGGTTCGATATCGGACGGATTGATGCAGTGGAGAGTGGGGCCATGATGCACAGCGACCTACATGTATGCAAGGCTGATAGCCTCAACACGTTAGCGCGGCACTGGAAATAATAAGGCAACGTAGTCTGTTGGCCGCAGCATCGGGCGAGCCAGCCTGTATGTATATAGTAAGGGATAAGCGACGCAGCCGCATCGGATTTGTCGCCTGAAAAGCTGAAATCGACTGGCAGCCGCTCGCTACAGATCTGCACATCAGACCATGACTTACTGACCAGTGACTGGAGTGGCAACAGCTCCCCAAGATTCCTGTCTCGTCAAGCCACCGCCATCTGCCATTGCCCTTCCAACATCCGGGACCCCCAAACCTCGAGCTCCCGCCTGAGCTGCGTCCTCCTCCGCCGCAGGCCGCCCAACTCCAACCATGGCTGACGATACGCCCCAGTCTGCGCGCGAGAATCCCGGAGCAAACGAGCCCCTTACAATCAATCTCAAGATTGTCTCGCCATCGGTCGGTGTGGACGCTTTGTCCTTCCCCCAACTGCCGGCCGCGACCACCGTCAAGGACCTGAAAGCCAAGATCCGCGAGTCTGTACAGGGCCAGCCTTCTGATAACCGGCAGAGGCTTATCAAGAACGGACGGCTTCTTGTTCGTGAGACAGAGACCATGCTGGAGATATTTGGCAGAGATGCCGTAAGTCGAGAGTGCTGCTGCCTACCTACCTAGGCACATTGGCTGACCTCGCTCTTCACAGATGAACCGACCCGAGCCGCAGTCCTTGCATCTTGTTCTCAGACCAATCGACAGTCAGTCTCCCGGCAGCTCCGCAACACGGACTGGCAGTGGGTCCCATGAACCCCCTCATCCCAATCCTCAGAATCCCTCTGCTCGATCCGTCCGATCTGGTTCCTGGCAACCAAGCCGCATCGTCCAGGGACCTCAAAACACCGCTCATGGGCTTCCTGTGCTCCAACAGGCTCATGCTCATACTTTCCACCATCAGCCTAACTTCCACCATCAAATGGCGGCCGACCCATTACGTGGACAGTACCAACCCCGAATGCCCCCTGGGGTGGCCGGTGTTGTCCAGATTCCACCACACGAGCAAAATCCATTTCCAATAGGTCTAAGGCCCTCGCCAGGTGCCCAACCAAACCCTGGCCAACCAGCACCTTGGCAACATGTCATTGACCAATACGAGAGAGATCAACAGGCTGCGCAGCTATTGCCACATTTGAACGCTGCTGCCAATATGCAAAACAACGGGAATACTGGAGATCGACCACATGGCTACACGCCTTCTCCTCCAGCTCCGAGTCTGTTCGGGCGGGGGAACGGTCCAGCCAGAGCCCATAGCCAACCTCCTCCTGGCGCTTCCCGTCCAGAGTCGTCAGTCACATATACCCGCGAAGGAGTTGGACCGAACGGCCAGAGATGGCAGGTCACCGTGAACGAAACCACGACATATCTTCAGATTCCCGCACGAGACAATCCGACTCCTGCTGCCGGTGGATTTGCCCATAGGACAAGCAGAGAACCAGAAATTTCCGCTGAAATAGCACGTTTGCGATCTCTCGCTGAGCAGTCCGCCCAGCACACTCAGGCACACAATTTACGGCAATCTCTCCGCGACCAGTCCAACCTGTATGCCCTGGCTCAAAGAGACGCCTACAACCACGCCCGAAACATATCAAATTCAGCCGCCGACTCCCAGCCTCAGGCCAGCGTACCATCCGCACAGCCTGGCTCCTCCACAACTTCGCAACCCTCTGGCCAGCGTCCACCCTCAGTTCAACAAGCCACCCAATCCCAGCCCGCCTCCACTAACAACTCATCCTCTTCACCCGTGGTCTATATTCTCTCCAGCCCCACTGGCCCCCGCGCCCTGCTCCTCAGTAATCCTGAAACCTACTTCACGCCTCTTTCCCCTCAAAGCGCACGCCGCGCTCAACGTCGCCAGGAGCGCGACCAAGCCCGCGACCGCGCCATTGAAGCGATCCGCGCTGCCGATCGCGACCTCCTTAACCCTAACCCCCCCGACCAGCATCGCGCCATGCGCTTGCGCATTCGTGAACAAATGCGTCAGCATCGACAAAATAATCCTGCTGCTGCTGCTGCCCAAGTTGACGCTCGTCGCGCAGCGCCAGCCGCGCATCCAGTAGCTCATCCCCACAACCCTGCTGCTCCAGCGCTGGAGGTGTGGAACCATATCTGGCTAGTCCTAAGATTGTTCGGACTGGTGTGGTTCTTCACATCAGGAAACGGTTCTTGGACTAGGTTTTGGGTGGTTTGTTCACTGGCGGTAGGAATTTTTGTCGCGCATTTGGGGGTCTTCAATGGATTGGCGGATCAGGTGTGGGGCCCTGTGAGGAGGCACCTGGAAAATTTGATCCCGCTTGCTGATGCGGGAGGTGCTGGTGGTGCCAATGCCGCTGCTCAAGCTGGTAATGACCCAGCTGCAGGAGGCGAGGCACGTGAAGGAGGTGAACGCGGCCAGGGACAGGAGCAGAGAGGACAAAATCAGCCAAATCCAGCACAGGTAGCACAGAGACTCGTTCAGCAAAGACGGCAGGCGAATGCAGGCTGGGTGATGAGACATGTGCGCAGGGCGGAACACGCCGGCTTGCTTTTCTTGGCGAGCCTGGTGCCTGGAGTTGGCGAGAGACATATTGCGGCTAGAGAGGCGGAGGTGAATGCGCAGGCGGCGCAAGTACAGCGCATGCAAGAGGAGAGGGATAATGCAACGAGAGATGCGGCTGCTGCTGTGCCCGAACCTGAGGCTGAAGGAACTTCTCAGCCCGCTGAGCCTCAGCAAAACTCTACCCCCGAGACCAGCACCGACAACCCAACCGGGAATAACCCGAGCGAGTCGAGTGGAGCTCGTCAGGGGAGTGGCGAGGGCGGTGCCGCTGAAGATCGTGAGGATGCGCCGGCCGCGGCTGCACAGCCGCCGTTGATCGAGATTTGAAGAGACGGGAAGTGATGAATATTGTATACTATGGGTTTGTATGTTGTATTCTGAAATGGGAAATAACGGCAGTGCCACAGTGCAGCAAAGCGATTTGAGCGAGAAAACAGCATAGCGTCTTTTTCATTTCTTGTTTGTCTGTGTTCGGGAGGCACTTTTGATGCAGTTTATGATAGACTAAAAAGTGGCTTCGGGGCCTGAATTTCAGCGATCTTTAATTCCTGTATTTTGCTTACCTTCGTTTGAGTGCTGAAGTAGGGGGTGTGTGAACTCGAAATGAGAAATGAATTGAAAGTAGTACAGCACAGATTTCATTGGAAATCGCATAAAAATTACAAATATCAATAAATAGTTCCCGCTGCCGCTCTGGTTTTTATATATTATCAGGGTACGGGAAACTTATTTGTATCTAATTTAATTTAAAATAATGTCTTATAAGTTTATCTATTTTGAATGGAATAAAATAAAATAAAATTTATATAATAATTAAAATATTTGAAATAGAAAATCAAGCTATAAAGCATAAATACCGGACCACTTATTTTTTAATATAATAATACAAAAGTCCCTTAATTCTAACCCTTAACACCAATTCAATAATCCACCAATACGGCCCATATATTAATTTAAACCACCGGCAGGCCAATTTACGCGCTGAAATATTCAATGCCATTTCCTTTTATAAAAACTCTGTATTTTAATATTAAAATCCCTTTAAACGCCCAATTATTTATTTTTTTCCTTTTTTTTAAACTTTTTACAGCCAGCCAGCATTTATATCAATTTTTCAAACCCTTAAAAACTCTTTTTATTTTATTTTAGATAATATTTATTTCAATTTTAATCAATATTATTTTCTATTAATTTTAAATTTTTTTATTCTAAATTTTTAATATTTTAAAAATTTAAAAATTTTAAAAATTCTCAATTGCCTTTCCAATTTTCCAAATTTATATTCTATTTGTTTTTTACAATAATTTTGCTACCAAATAAACAATGGATATTTTTTAAAAGGCTTATAACGCTTTAAAAAAATAAAAAATTTAAAAAATTCCCTTTATTTGCGTGCTATTTATATTTAAAAAAACTGCTAAAGCGCATTTAAAAATAGCTTATAATATCAGGATTCTTTTAATATTAATTTAAAGCTTAAAAATTCTAGAAATATTTAATATTACTATAGAAATTATTATAAAAAGATTTCTATTAGCCAAATTAAAAAGAATTGCTAAAAGAAAGCTTAAAAAGCTAAAAGAATCGAAAAGCCTAAGCTGCTATTTTCAAAAGCTTTTTTTAAAATTAAAAATATAAAAAAAGCTTGATTTTTTTTTCGCAAGCTTTTAATAACGTTTGTAATTAAAAACATTTTTTTATATTGCATAATTGGCATTTAAATTTGGAAAAATCTTTAATAATTTTATTTTTTATTTTTTTATTTTTAAAATAATTAGTTATTTAGTTTTATTTGCAAATTAAAATATTTTTAAACCACAAAATCAAGCATATTAATCCAATTATTTTTCGTACTAATATTATTTTTTTTTAAAAAAAATAAAAGCAGCAATTACATAAGAAAATATAGGCCTATATTAAATTTGGTAAATAAATATTTGCTATAATAAATTGCTAATTTAGCAAATATTATACGAAATACGCTAGCACAATTTTTTCTTGATATTTAAAATAATAAAATAGTATTTAAAAAACAAATGCTAAATTTATAAATATAAATCACATTTTTTTTTTATTTAAGCTTTTGCTTTTTGAAAATAAAAATTTAATAAAATTGTTTAAAAAAAAGATTCTCTATTATACAGTATTTTTTTTAATTATAGCTTAAAATTCAAAATTATTTATTTCAAATTGCGCAATATAATTTATATAATATTTTAGCTAATTAGTAATGCAATAGCAAATAATGGTATTAATATTTTTAAATTATTTCTATAATTTTTACAATTTCTAAATATATTTTATTATTTTATTATTAAATTAAAAAAACTTTATTTCCAATATATATATTTTGCAATATTAAACTCAAAGCATTTATATATTCCAATATTTATATTATATATTAATTTATTATTTTACTTTAATTGAAATTTCTTTTAAAAACAATTTATAATGGATTTTATTTGGTTTAAAAACTATTTAAAATTACCAATAATTTCAATATTAAAAGCACTATTTTTACCATTATATATAATAATGCTAAAGCAAATAATTTTATGCTTTATAACTTTAAAAATTTTAATATGAAAATTTAATAAAAATAAACCATTTATTTTATTTATTAATTTTGGTATTTTAAAAAAAAAGAAAATAATATATATTATATATTATATATTATATATTTTAATATCCAATAAATACTCCAGGCTTTCAATATTAAGCCAGCCGAGATGCTAGAAATTTTTAAAATCAAGTATAGCAAGGCTATGCAAATTATTAGCAAAAAAAAACTTCTTTGCAAAATATACTATATTATTTATTTCCTCAATCGCCGCCGCTTTATTGCCGAATATAAAGCTGCATATAAAACATATAAAAATAAATGGTTTTTCATTTTTAAACTATTTTTTAATACGAAAATTAAATAGGGCTTTAGCTATAAAATACTTATAGTTTTTTTTTTAAAAAAATGGTCAAATATATTTTTAAAACTTAGCGGCTAAATTCTTTTATTTAAATTTTTAAATTAATTAATAAAAATTGAAAATTGCTTTATATTTTTAAAAATTGTTTAGAAGTTTTTATTAAAATTCAAATCAAAATGCAAAATAAAAACCATTTTGTTTTTTGCTATATAATATCCTTTTATATAAATATTTTTTAAAAAACTCCGCAAAAAGCAATTTAAATACAAAAACCGGTCCAATATTCTCGCCGCTTATTTTTTAATTTATAAAGAAAGAAAGAAATATTTTATTAAGGCTTTGCAATTTGACTTTTTTAGCGTAGCTATTATTTTGCATTTATATATTAATTATATTGGTTTGAATTGGTTTTTAATTATAATGGGCCAAAATTTATATATATTATTAAAGAGTTTATATTGGTATTGAAAAGGTAGAATAAAATAATCATTTAAAAGGTAATAACGAAGCTAGCAAATAACGAGTATATTTATAATTAAGCTTTAATTATAAAAAAGCCTTTAGCAAAATATAAATATACCCATGGCTTAGCATAGTGGCCTAAAGCTAAAAGTAGCTATAATAGTGATAGTTAAAAACAGCAATAGCGTATAAACCATCGCTAATTAATTATATTAATATTGCAATACTGGGAATTTTTTTGGCTAAATATAGTAATAGTAAAAAACAAAAATAGCAACTTTAGCTAGGTCGTTTATAAAAAATAAAATTCAAAAAATCCAAATAAACCCTAAAACCAATTATTTAAAATAAATCGCCGCTATATTAATTTTTCGGCATTTGCAAAAAAGGCATTTGCAAAAATTAAAATAGCATATATAAGCTAATAAAAATAATAAAGTTTTAATAAATTTTAATATAAAAAGATGGATATTTAAAATAATAAAAATAATTAAATAAAAATTTAAACATAATTTAATAATAAATAGCGCAAATTATATATTAAAATTAGAATTTTAAAAATTAAGCAATAATAAATTTAAAAATAATTATTAATAATAGTAAATTAATAAAAAGTTATATAATTAAAATAAAACACCAAAATTAATAATTAAAATTAAATATTAAATCATTAAAAAGCAAAACTTCGCATTTAAAAGCTTTAGGGCCTAGAGCTAAAAAAAAGCAATTTTTATATAAAATTAGAAAAAGCGCCTTGCAGGCATTTTATAAAGCATATACGCTAAAAATACGCAAAAAATAAAAATTATTTATTAAAAAAACTAAGCAAAATTTTTAATACATAATATTTAAATATTGCTATTTTTATTTAAAAAGAATAGCGGCTATTCTTTATAATTAAAAAATATATATAATATATTTTTATTTGCCAATTTATTTTTAATTACTATAATATTATATTAAAGCGCTAAATTTAACAATAAATTTAAAAGCTATTATTGCAATATCGAAAATTAAATCGGGAATTAATTAATATAATAAGATTAATTTTTAGGCTAAATTAAAGCAAATTGGCTATTTGGATATTTTATATTAGATCGAGAAATATTCTAATAAAATTATTAAATTTAAAGCAATTTAGAAAAATTAAATTCTAATTAATTTTGCAGATTGAAAATTGCATAATATTAAAATCCATTTTAGGGTATAATCCGAAGCTTATTTTAAAACATATAAATTATATAAAAGATTAATCCAATCAAAAGTTTGGAAATTGGCCTATTTTTTTAAATATATTACACAGTATTCAAAAATTCTAAATTAAATAGAAAAATAAAGCTATTTCCAATTGCAAGAATTGGTTTATTTAATATAAAAAACGCCAAATACCTAATTTAACCCCCTTTCTTTTTAAAATTCCTAATTTGGCCCCCTTTGTTTTTTAAAACCTTTATAATAAATTAAGTAAAATAGCTATAAAACCCTATTTTTTAATGAATATTAAGAATAATATTTTATAACCAAATAAATTAAGAAAATATAAAAAACTTTAATATTCGGCTTTAAAAAGGCAGAAAATATGCATAGCCCCTATAGCCCGAGAATTCCCAAATTAAACCTTTGGATTTTAATTTTTTATAATTTTTTATATAATATATTTGTTTTGAATTTTAATCTTTAATATATAAGTTATATTTTATTGGCTATATAATCAGAACTAATATATATATAAATTATTAATTTTATTATTAATTTTCTAACTATAGGAATTAATTTAAAAATTAATATTTTGCAAAATAATTTATTCATAATGCTATTTTATATTGTTTTAAATATTGTTATATTATTTTATTATAATAAAATTAATATTATATTAATATTTTATAAAATCTTAATAAAATATATTTTTATAGAATAAATATATTATTAAAATAAATAAAGAATAAATTTAAATATTAGAATAAATAAAACTATTATATATATATATATATATTTCCCTTCTTTTATTATAAATATTATAGGCTTTATATTATTTATATATTAGTCCTTTTTTATTTTATTGTTTAAAATCTATATTATAAATTTATTTTTATAGCATTAAGTTTTTTTCTTTTTTTTTAATTTTTAATATTTGCAAACCGAATTTTTCCAAGCCGGCCGGCTAGCAATAAGGCTATAATTTGCGATTTTTAATTTTTAATTACCCAATTAAAAAAAGATTTTTTTAATATAAAATTAATAATTTTTGTTTTTTTCGCTTTGTTTAAATGCTTATAAAAATTACTAAAAGCAAGGCCAATATAGTAATTTATATTAAATTATTGCATTTTAATTTTAAAATAATGCTTAAAAATGAAAAGGGCTTATTTTCTAAAACAATTCTTTAAAAAGCCTGGCTTTATAAATTTTAAATTTATTAATAAAAGGGTATTAGGCCATTTATAAGTAAAGGAAAATTCGAGCTTACAAAAGGTTATTTTAAATTGTTTATATTTGATTATATGATGTGAATAAATTAAAATAGCAATATTAATATTTGCAATTTTAAAATTTAAGCTTTAAAATATAAATCTACTATTAGCTAACATTATTTGCTTATTTAAAAATTCGATAAAATTGTTAAGGCTTTTTTAAAAAAAACGGCAATTGGAAATATTGCCAAAAATAAATATTTTGCTAATAAATATTTTTTAGCCGCTGGATAATATTGGCAAATAAATATATTGCTGGAAAAATTAATATAGTATTGCAAATTAAATATATTGTTTAGCAAAATAAATATATTATTGCAAATTGAATATATTATTATAAATTAAATATATTTTTTAGCAAAATAAGTATATTGCTTGGTAAAATAAATATTTTATTTGGCAAAATAAATATACTGCTATAAATTGGATATATTAGAAAATAAATAAATTTTGGACTTTTATTTATTTTAATACTAAATAGCAATTATAATAAATTGGTTTTTTTAAAAAAAAATCAAATTTTATTGCAAATATATTAAATTATAAATAATATAATATAGCCAGAATTACAAATTTATATATCCATTTTTCAAATCAAAAATAAATTAAAATATTATGCTATAATAAATAAATTTAATATTAATATATCATAATAATTTAATTTATATTTTGCAATTTTTATATTATTAGATTTTATTATTTATTTACTAAATTTTGCAAAATGCTAATAATTTAAGCCTTATATTTAAAAGTATTTGCAAAATATAAATATATAAATCAATTTAAAAGATTTTTATTTCAACTAGTAAAAAATATAAATTGGCCAAATTTACTAACATTTTTAATATTAAAAAAAAGCTTATAGCTTTATAGGCAATTGGTTTTAAAAAGCCATATATATTTCCAAATCCCGTTAATATCCTGGTAAATAATTTGCTAAATAAGGCTTTTCAAATTATATAGCATTTTTTTTTTAATTATTTTCAAATATTTCAAATATTTGCTAAACGTAGCGGCGTTAGAATTGGTAATTATTATAATAAAATTAAAAAATTTATTAAAAATTTATTTGAAAGCCAATTTTTTATTATTAATATAATAAATATTATAAACTAAAAAACAAAGTCCATTAAGCATTTTAATAATACTAATGGTATTATTTTAAATATTATTATTAGCGGGATTTAGAAGCATATTTTTAATTTATTAAAATATTGGCTTTTTATCCAGCCAATTTAATATAAATGCTTGGTAGCCGCGGATATAAATAAAAATAATATTTTTAAAAGTATTTTTTATAAAATCAAATATTCTTTTAAAGCAATAAATTAATAAATAACCTATATATACTAAATTAAACATTTATTCTATTAATTTTGCAATTTTAAATATTTAATTTATTAAATAGATATTTGGCTTTATTATAATATATATTTAAATTGCTATTTGCAAAATACGGCTTACCGTTAATTAAGCTAATAGCTATATTTTTATAACATTAAAAAAATGGGATACAATATAATAGGTTGGAGTTTTTTAAAAAAAATTATTAAATATTAATAGTATTTAAAGGCTATTAAAAATGTGAAAATTAAATTAATTATTATTTATAATTTTGCAATATTAATTTACAAATTGTATTAATAGTATTTACAAATTGTATTAATAGTATTTACAAATTGTATTAATAGTATTTACAAATTGTATTAATAGTATTTATATAAAGAATATATAATATAAAATTATTTAATAATAAAATCTTAATTTGTTTTTAAATTTTATTAAATTTGCGCCATTTTCAAAGATTTTTTAAGCATTTTAAATCGGTTGATTTTATTGCTAAAATTTAAGCATTTTTTGGCCAATTATTATTTGTAAATATATTGCTAGCAGAATATTTAATAAATAAATATATTGGCTAATTAAAAGGCATTAAATAAAATAATATTAAATAAATTTAAAATAAGTAATTTGATAAGCTATAATTTAAAATATTATAACATGTGATAAAATTACAAATTTATAAATATAAATTACATGCATTAATTATTGCATATGTGTTTTCCAAAAAAATCAATTATAAGTTTTATTTTAAAATTGCAAGTTTAATTTTAAATGAAATTATAATTCATTTTATCTTAAAAAGAAATATATTTTAAATCGCTGTATTGCAAATTAGATTTCTTTTAAAAAAATATCGTGCAGCAATTTAAAATATATTTTAATTTTTGGTATATATAGCTAAATAATATATTTGATTTGAATATATTTTGCAATTATAAAATATATTTACTTTTTGCTAATATATTTATTTTCTATTAATATATTTATTTGGCTAGCAATATATTTATTTGTTAAATATTGTACAGCTATAAAATATATTTATTTGGCTAATAATGTATTTATTTATTAAATATTTTGCAATTATAAAATATATTTATTTAGCCAATCAATATATTTATTTTTTGGCAATATATTTATTAGCCAATTAATATATTTATTTTTATTACTATTGCATTAAAGCAGCTTTATAGCTTTTATAGCTATTTAAAATCATATATATTTTTAAATTAAGCCATTAATATTTAATTTTTTATATCACTATTATTATTTACTATTAAAATATTATAATATATAAATTAAAGCAATTAGAAATATAATAATAAATGCCATTTATTTTTATTTGCTATTTAGCCATTTAATATATTAATTTAATATAGCAATATAAAATCCTCAAGTAATACCAATGCCATTTTAGCTTTTAAATCCCTATTTAAAACCATTATTCAAAATTTCTTTTTATAATAAATAAATATAATAATGCCATATATTTTACATTAATAATAATAAATTAAAAAAAACCTTTATATTTAATGCTGTAATTGGCTTTTACTTTTTTATTTACTAATTTGTATTTATTATTATTATTAAATTCGATTCTTTATATTTATATTTTTAATTAATTAATGTATAAAAAGTTAAAAACTTGGGCGCCGGATAAATTGGCGTTTTAACTAGCAATTAAATTAAAAATTAAAGCGGCGATTAAAACGGCGGCTTTATTGGAAATTAAATTAATAATTAAAGCAATTTAATAATTATTGCAGGCTCTAATTTTAAAATTTTTAATAAACCCTTAAATCAAAAAAGACCTTTTATATTTTTCAACTATTAAATATTGAATTAGTCTAGCAAAGCAATTTTAATTTTGCATATTTTAATTTAGTAAAATATTATAAATCTACTTTATATTTTTAAATTTTTAAATCTAATAAATTAAACCCGGCTAGTATAAATGCTTTTATTAAAACTTGGAGATTGGCCAAGCGCAATAATAAAAATAGGTAATTTTCGGCATTATTATTATTGCTAATAATAATTAAATAACAATTTCCATTATTATTAATAATAATTAATATATAATTTTATATATTATATATTTATAGCGGAAAGCAATTAAAAAGAAGGAATATTATATAATAATTAATTGCAATTTGCTAAATAGCCAATCAAAAAACTAATAATAAAATATATAATCAAGCCGGCGGCAAAGCAAAAAAACAGCGGAAAAAAGACATATTATAAATATCCCAAATTTATATATATATTAAAATAGAAGGCAATATATAAAATAGGGTATTGATATTTTATATTATTATAGCAAAAAAATAAATTTGTAAAATTAAAAATACCAAATATAATATATTATTAATAAATAAATATTTATTATAGCTATTTATATATAATTGATTTATATAAATAAATTTGTCACACGGCTTAAATATCGGGTGCAGGAGTATTCCCTCGTTCGAGAATACTATGGGTCTTTTGTACTTTAGCTTAGCGGTAACGGGCTGCACTACGTGGCCGTGTAACAAAATTAGCATTATTTTTATTATTAAATTAATTATTTTATGAATATTATTAGTAATATTATTTAAAGCTATATAGCTAACAATTAATTTTTAATGCTTTTTATTTATACAATATTCTTTATATTTAATTTTATTTTATAATATATCCCAAAATTAAATAAAATATTTTATTTATTAATAAATATCTATAAAATTTACATTATTTTCAAAGCGCCTATTGGTATTTTATTTTCTATTATATTAATATATTATTAGCTAATGCTTTAGCAAATTTAATACTTATTAATATTAATTATATAAAGCAATTTTTTATATATTATTAAAAATATTAATAGCAATTTAATTGAATTTGGCTTTAAATTGCAATTAAATAGCCTTTTTTTTAATAAATAGCTTTAACGCTTTAGCATTTATTCTATTTAGCATTAGCCAAGCAATATATTATAATAGAATTGGCCAATTTATATTATTATTAAATTTAGTATTATAATAGGCTTTAAATATATAAAATTATATAATATTCAATTTATAAAAACTAGTAAAAAAAAGCAAATACTAATTAAAAAATTTGCTTAAATTATAAAAATAATAATTATAAAAATAATAATTATAAAAATAATACTTTTATAAAAAATAAAATTGAAAAAATAAAAAAAATAAAATTGTAAAATAAAACTTTATTTAATATATATAGAATTTTATGCATTTTAATGCCTTAAATAAATAAATTGGCTTTGCAGATGCTTTTAGAAAATATATTAAAATATTTAAGAATATATTTTAAAAATTATTAGCAGCTAAAAATATTAATAAATATATAAATGCTAAAAATATATATTTTTAATATTTTATTGAAAACAATAATAAATAATAAATATTAGTATTTATTAATACCTGCCAATATAAAATATTATTTTTGATAAAACCCTACAATTATTGCCAAAGCCTAAATATTTTATTAAATATTGGGATTACCGCTTATAAAATTATAATAGTTTTAAATTAAATTAAATAATTTAGCAAAATTATTTTATTTTTTATTTTTATACAATTAAAAATATAATAGAAAAATATATAGCCCATTTAATTTTATTAAAATAAATTTAGCGCTCGCTTATTATTTTAAATATAATTTAAATGTGTTGCTTTTTGCTTTTTTTATTTTAATTTGCTTGGTAGCCTTTTAATTTCTAATTGCGCTTAATTAATTATTGTTTATTATAAATTAAATTTATGCCTATTTCTTTTGCTTTTTTTTATAACAATTAATTACAATATTAAAAATAATACTAATATATAATATAATAAAAAACGCCGGATTTAATTCCCCCTTTTTTATTATTAATATTATAGCCTTTTCAATTAAAAAGAAAATCTATGCCTTTATTTAACGGAATTCTTTTATACTTATTTATTTTGTTTTTAATTTTTAGCAGCAATTTTATTTTATTTATTTTATTTAAAATCTTAATTTTTAAAGCCGCTATTATTGCCAGTATGATTTCCTTTATTAATTTAAATTATATTTTTTTGCCGTATTTTGCATAAAAGCGGATATCCGTATTTTTAATAAAAATACTAATATTAAAATATTTATTAAGGCGGTTTGGGCCAAAAACAATAATAATGCATATATATAAAAAAGAACGGGCAATAATAGAATTTTTAAGCGAATACTTTTTATAAAGAATTTTATTTAAATTTGTTTTTAATTCATTTAGTTTAATTTAATATATTATAGAAAATAATAAGAAATTTGAAATTTTAAAAATCGAAATTTATTTTTAATTTAAATGCTATAATTTCCGCGATTCTAATTTAATATTAATTTTACAAATTTTATTTTTGCCTTTTTTTCTCCGTTTTTCCCTTTTTTATCCTAGGAGGCCTTTTACGCTTTTGCGGCTTTAAATTAATTTTGAAACCCTTATTTGTATATTTTTATCCGCCCTTTTTTCCGCTTTTCGCCACAAACCTTTTATGTTTTTATAAATCCAACTCTATTATAATAGCTTTTTTTATTATTGCCCGTTTTCCTTATTTCTTATTTTTTGCTAATGGCGTTTTTTGCTTTTTTTTATTGCTATTTTGTTATTTATTTTATTTAAAACCATTATTAGTTTAAATTTTATTGGGTTGAAATTTGCTATATTTATTAAAATTAAATATTAACCCAATTTTATAAATATAATAAATTATTTATATTGCATTTTTTTATTTATATTAAAAAACTTATAATTAGCCAAATAGCCAATTAAAATATTAAATGTTTTAAAATGTATTTAAATATAATTTTTTACGCTATTAGCGAATTTTTTAATATAAAATACCGCAATTATAATTTAAAATTAAAAATAATTCCAATATTTATAATATTGGCTTTTTATAAACTATAATAGCTTGGGCAAATTAATTTTTAATTTTGGTATAGCGTTTTATTATTATTGTTATTATTATTATTGGCTAAAAGGACAAATTGTATAAAGATTAGGGTTTTGCCTTTCTATGGTTTCTTTTTAGCTTTTGCGCAAAATTAAAATATAATGCCGGGGCAAAATAAGAATTTAAAATTAGATTTTAGTCTGAATATATAAGAATTTAAAATTAGATTTTAGTCTGAATATATAATTATTTAAACCATTTTGATTGATAATAATTAATTTCTTTTAATAGCCTAGTATTTATATATATTTATTTTATAAAATTTGCAAAATTGGATTTATTTGTAAATTATTATATTTGATTTTAAATGCTTTTTTAAAAAATTATATATATAGTATATTAAGTATTTGGAAATAATAATTCCGGGTATAAAAGTTTTTATAATATTTTTAAGCAAAAATATTTTAATAATTGCTGCTAGTTTATTTTCTATGTTTCTTATAGCAATAATATTTATAATTTACTAATAAATTTGCTTTTAGCTATTTAGTATTTAAAATTATAATTTTTATTTTATATATTTTATTTTATTTTTATTATTAAAATTGTATTTGATTTAATATTATAATAAATAAAGCAAGGCCTAAAACAAAAAAGCTATTATAAAACAAAGAGCGATTATAGATTTATAATAGATTTTGTAAATATTAAATATAGTTTATATAAACCAACATTTTCATTTTTAGTATTTTTATTATTAGCTATATTTTTGAAATTAATATTGAAAAAACCTTTAAACATATTATTATATTTAATTACGCTATTATTATTATTGCTATTGAAAATATTAATGTTATTAAAAACGCTATTATTATTTAAAAAGCGCTAGAATTCCTTTTTATTTTTGCTATTATTATTGTGTTTGTTTTTTCGCTTTTATTATTGTTTTTTTTTAAATAATAAATTAATTAAAGAATTACGGGGATTTTTATTAAATTTCCAATTGAATTATTGCTTAATAGTTTTAATTTAAATTATATTTTTTTACGCTGGTTTCTTTTAGCCAATTAATTATATTTTTATATAATTAATAAAAGTATAACTTTTAATTTATTAATAAAAATTGGCAATATTGCAATTATATATTTAAATTTATAAATATTAATAATCCAGCAAATACTAAATAATTGCTATAAGTTTTAGCGAGCAAATTAATAAATATAAGCTATATATATACAAGAAATCTTTCTTTTTTAATATTTGCTATATACATATTTTTTTAATTAATTATATATTTTCTTTTATACGCGCATTTTTAATTTTTATAATTTAATTTTTAAATAAAAAGCCATATTAATTTTATTTTTTTCAAAAATTATTAAATATTAATTAAGCAGCAGATTTAATTAAAGGCGCAAAATGATTTTCAGCCTTTTTCATTTTAATTATAATTGCCAGCAAAGAAAATACACTTAAATTTTTAGAAATTTTAAAATTGCTTAAATTGTATTTTTATTCACTATTGCTAAATATTATTTAATAATAAAAAAGCAGGAAAAACTTTTAAAAAACATATATTAATAAATTTTATATTATTTAATATAATATATTTATAGCGGAAGGCCGTATAATTAAAAAAAGGCCCAATATTAATAAAAACATTTGCGAATATAAATTGCTGCTTTATTGCTTATTTTTCGAGTCTTTTTAAAGCTTTTTTGATAATAGCATTAATTTTGGTATAAATAATATTTTATTATTTGAATTTGGCTTTTCTTTTTAAAAATTTATAAATATTATTAATAATATATTAGCAATAATATATAATAATTTTATTTGGAAAAATAAATTTAAATGCTTTATAATTCTTTTTTAATTAAATATAAATATTTATTTGCAATTATTTAATTGTTTTTAAAGCAAATTTTATATATTTTAAAAATTAATTTTATTATTAATTTCTTTTACTAAAATTAGGGCCGAAGCTAAAAATATAATTTTGTTATTAAAATTAATAACAAAATAAATAAAAAATATTATTTTATATTTAAGTTTTATATTTATATTTGCAATATAAATTAAAATTATTTGAAAATTATTATTAGAGATTTTGCTAATATATTATTAAATGCAATAAATTTTAATAGTATTTTTAATCCAAATAATTGTGCATTAATTTTAAAAGCCTTTTTTTATACACTGGGATAAATGGCTATTGTTTGAAATCGCCTTTTTGCATTATATTTAAAAAGAATTCCTGCATTTAAATTCCTTTTTTTAATAAGCCTTTTTTAGAAAAAAATTGTTTTAATTATTTCTCTTTTATCTTTAAAAAAGAATTTTATTAAAGCATTTTTAATTTTTTATATTTATTTTTATTTAATTGCATTTTTATAATTAGTAAACTTGTAATTTATAATTATTTATAATTTAATAGCAAAAGTATTTTAAATAAAACCGCAAGAATAATTAATAAAATATTTTATTAAATTGGCCTTTTGAGGATTTTTATATATTTATAATAGATATATATAAGGATTTACAATCGTAATAATTGGCTTTTTTTTATTAAAATTTAAAATTTTAATATTAAAAATATATTTTTTATTTTTATAGCAAAAGCGGATACATTTAAATTTTAAATTTTAAATATAATATAATTAATAATAATTAATAATATAGGCTTTAATAGCTTATTTGGCGAGTTTTATTATTAAAAAGCTTTATTAAAAAAGACTTGATAAAAAAAGCTTAACTAATAAAACGCATAATATAATTAAATAGAAAATAAAATAATAGGAAATAAATATAAATATAATTAGAATTTAATATAAAGCGAATAGCTATATTTAATAATATATTATAATTTGTAAATTAATCGGCAACTAATTGTAAAATTGCTAAAGCCAAAAAATAAAAATTTTGCAATTTATAATAATTGCTTGAAATAGGTTTTTTTATATATTATAAATATTTTATTAAATTTGCAATATAAAATAATATATATTCTTTTAAAAAAAATTATTTTTATTTTTATTTTTTATTTTTTATTTTTATTTTTATTTTTTATTTTTATTTTTTATTTTTATTTTTTATTTTTATTTTTTATTTTTATTTTTTATTTTTATTTTTTATTTGCTATTAATATATTCATTTTTAAAAATATATTTATTTGCCAAAAATACATTTACTTTTAAAAATATATTTATTTATTAGAAATATATTTATTTATTAAAAATATATTTATTTATTAAAAATATATTTATTTTTAAGCAATAACATGTTTATTAAAAAGAATTAATTTGCAGTAGCATTTTTAAATTTGTAAATAAAATATGCTTTTGGAATTAATAAAGAATTTTGCTACTATAATAAATATAAAATTATTTAATTATTAAATTAAATCTTTTTTGCTAATAGCGCGATTTGTAATAAATTAACAAATTAAAATAATTAGCAATCTTTTTATTTAGTAGCTTAATACTGGATATTTTTAAAATAAAATATAAGCATTAAAAATTTAAATATTAAATTTTTTAAGAAATTTATAAATTTAATACACAAAATTAATTTTCCCAGCTATTAAATTTAGATATTTTAATATAATTTAAATTAATATATAAATTATAATATATAATCAATATTCCGCCTTTTTTCTGCTATCTAATTTTATTATATTTTCTTTTTTTCTTTTAATATAATACTATTAGTCTATTATTGTTTTGCGCCTTATATAAATTTTATCAACCAATAATTTTATTTTAAATATTTTAAATATAGCTTCTAATATTTTAGCTATTTTTTATTATTATTTATTATAAATTCCAAAATCCGAAATATATTTATAAAATATTTAAATTTTAGCCTTTAATATAGGATTGTATAAAAAGCTATTACGAAAAGCAATTTTAATATTGTTTTTGCCAAGAATTTTGCAATTGATTAAAAGAATTATTTAAAGGCCTTTAAATAATTAAGCAATAGTAAATAAAACATTAAATATATAATTTATAATGCATATCTTTTTAACCAAATTATAAATTTAGTAAAATACTATATATAATATATAAAATTTCCAATTTTAACAAAGCTATAGCTTCGGGGTAAAAACAAAATTTCCAAAAAGGGAAAAATTTAAATTATTTTGCTTTATATTTTGAAATTTGCTAAAAAGCCTAAAATTAAATTTAAAATTAAATTAAAAGACCAATTTAAAAACAAATTCTATTCGAAGGCCGGAAAGGCTATTATTAATACAAAAATAAAATATATATTGTAATTTGCTATATTATTTGGAAATTAATATAATATAATTATAAAAATAAATAAAAATTGCTAATATTGCATTAAATATAATATTGAATAAAATATTATTTATTTACTTTATATTGGCTATTTTATTATAAGCCTAAAATTTAATAAAAACGGAAAAATAGCTTGCAATTGCTATTTGCAAAAACGGCAATAAAAAATATATAATTTTTAAAAATTTGCTAAATTGCTATTATTATTAATATATATATTATTTAAATTGTTATTAATATTTTAAATTATATAAATAAACCCATTAAAACCGCAATTATAAATTCCAATTACCTAAATTTATACCAATAAAAATAAATCCTTTTATTAATATGGCTATTGCCAAAAGCCAATTATTATTATTCTTTTATTTTAACCCGTCTTTTTCCTATTTTGCCAGTCTTAACTTTTTATATTATTAAGCCTTGTTGTTTTTATATTTTGATTTTTTATAATAAAAATTGCCAAAAACTAATAGCGCGCTTAATTTAAATCAAATGGATTAAAATCAAAAAATGCGTAAGCCAATTTATTTTTTAAATAAAATAAAAAAGCTGCAATAAAAATACAATTAAATTATAGCCTTTCTTTAATATAAAATAAATAAATAAATTACTAAAAAACCCGCAATATAAGCATTTTTTTTAAAAAAATGCCAGTATTAATAAATTTGCTATTATATTTATTGATATTATAAATAAAGCCAAAATTAACAATAATAATTCTTTTCCGCCTTTTTTTAATAATTAATCTATTTTTAATAATGCAATTATTGCTTTAGCTAAATTAAAATTTTATTTGCTATTAATAAGAAAATTTATTTGGAATTTAAAAAGTAAATAAATGGAAAATACAAAAACAATGGCCGAATTTAAATGCAATATTAATATATTTGTTATTAATTCTTTTTTAAAAAAATGCCATTTTGGTTTTTATCAATTATAATAAAGAATTAATAAATGGTATAATTTAAAAAGCATATATAAAATGGAATTGCTTATACTTGTTCTATCTTTTTAAATAAAATAAATATCGCTTATTATTTGCCAATATCGCAAATTTTGTAAAACGGTGTTAAAAAATTTAAAAAGATATTGCAAAAAAGCACGTTTTTTTATTAATCTTTTTTTAAAAAAATTCAACGTTTAATTTATTTATTTAATAAATTTGCAAATGAGGCGCAAATTATAAATTAAGCTATTTATATTGGAAAACTTAATTCTAAATAAAAAATCCAGCGTCAGTTTATTAAAACCTTGCTAAAAGGGTATTTTAATGAATTAAAAATATTTAATATAATTTATATTGTTTTTAAAAAAGCAAAAAGCTTTTTTAAAGCTTTTATACCTTTTAAATAAATTTAAAACGGGTTATATTTTATTATTAAGGCTGTAAAGGCTATAATAATGCATTATTATATAAACCTGGTAATATTTTTAATTTTATACCTTTTTAAGATCTAAATTTTTCTAGGCTTTCTCCTATTATACCCTATTCCCTATTCCAAAATATATTTCCGCTATATAATTCCTTTTCGTGTTTTTATTTTTTTTTTTCATTTTTTTAAAGCTTTTTAATTTAATAGCAGCTGTTTGGCTTTAATTGATAATTATCTTTAATATTCTATATTATTATTGATAGCCTTTAAAATTGAATTGGCAGAAATAAATTATTATAGCATTTCTTTAAAAAGAATTTATTTAATAATGGCTTTTCACTTTTTTTAATAATAATTATATTTTAATAATTAGTAAAGCCCGTTTTAATATAAGAAGTCTAAATTATAATAATTATATTGAATTAAAATATATTTAAATATTTGGTAAAAGTATTTGCATAAATATTCAAATATATAATTTAAATTTTTATACTTTGCTAAAAGAATTCTAAATCCAATTCTTTTATTTTAAATTATACTATTAAAAAGCATTAAAAATTAGGAAAAATATTAAAGAAATTGGAATAATTTAGCAATATTTTATTTTTGCTATAAGCGGAAACGCCTTATTTAAGCGGAGGTTTTTTTTATATATAGTAAAATTGGTCCTTATTTTTTTATTTAATTATAAATTAATGTATATTAAAAAATAGGCCTTTATTTTTATTTTTTTAATTGGCCGAAATTATAGCCAATTTCGAGTGTTTTAATAAATTTAATTTGGCAGCCTTATACTATATTGCCTAATGGATTTAATTATGAATTAATAAATCCGATAATAGCCTTCTAAATTATTTCTATTTAGCTATTAATAATAATCTTTAGCAAGCTGTATTTTTAATAACGTTTTTTAATTTTTTATAAATGCAGCCTAGTATTTTATATTGTTTTTTAGCAATTAATAAATTTTTTAAAAAAAAACAAGGCAATTCCTGCTTTGATTTTTTATAATCTGGTTAAAATAGCTTTAAAAGCCCTTATTAGCAATTTAAAAGCGTTATTCTATTTAATAATTAACGGCTATAAATAGTTTAATTTAATAAAATCTTTATTATTATGTTTTAGTATATATATAATTAATATTTTACAAATTATAGCTGCTTTCATTATTGCTATATATAATATATTAATTTTATAAATTTAAATATTGCCTAAAATCAAGCAAAGAAATTTTGTAATTTATATTTAAAATAAATCATTTATTTAAATTTAAAATTTAATTAAAAACTTAAAATATACATTTAGTTTTTCAAAGGAATAATACCGTAATTATACCAAATTTTATAATATATATTTTTGCCCTTAGTTTATTTAAAAAAAATGTATAAATTCGTATTTTTTTTAAAAAAAAATGGCTTTATATTTTGCTGCCCAATTTAAAATATTTGAATGAATTTCTTTTACAATTTATGTATTTGCAAAAATTAATTAATTTTATATTAATATATTAATATTATTAATAAAGCCTATAGCTATAATTAATTTATATAATAAATTGCAAATGCAAAGGAATTTCTTTTTAAGAAAAATAATAATATTGGAAATTTTTAAAAAATGCCAATGTTAATTTTAAATACTTTTAATTTTTTATTATTAATATTAAAAATAATTTTGCGATTTAATAAAAAGCTTTAAATTTATTTTTAAAACTGCGCCGGAATTTCTTTGCTATATAAAATATAAATTACTTTTTTATGAAAAATATTATTAAAAGCTTTTAAAATATGAAAATTAAAAACTAATGCTATTTATTATAAATTTTCATTTCAAATTTTGTAAATTTGGCTAATTAATAGCTTTAGTATTATATAAATGCTTTTTTCGCCTTTATTTCCCATTTACTAAAACGAAAAATCAAAAAAATTATTTAGCCAAAATAAATAATTTCTTGGCTATTAAATTTTTAAAATCCTTTTTTAAAATATTAAAAAGGCTATTAGCTTATAAATTGCGAATATAATATAATTCTTTTTACCTGGCTTTTAAAAAATTATTATATATGCTATTTTAAACTAATTAAAATAATAGCTTTATTTTAAATAATTTTTAAATAATTTTTAAGTAATTTTTAAATAATTTTTAAATATACGCTTTAATTATTAGCAATATAATTTTCCAAAAATAAAATAAAATATTAAATAATCCAGCAATTTTATAGGATTTTTATTTGCGAAAAGAAAAATTAATTATTTTCCGGGAATTTTAGGAAATCTTAGTATTTTTCCAAATTTATTAAATTAGCTAAAAGAAATTGCTTTAAAAATTTTATAATTGCTGCGGAAATTGGTTGCTAAAAGCAAATTTCAATATTATAATAATGGAAGTTTTAGAGAATTAAAAAAAATAGCTTTTTATTTTTATTCATTTTTAAAATTTTTAAAAAAAAAATCCTGGGAAGCTTTATAAAAACCGGCTTTTGTAATAATTATTTTTGCTTTACTATTTATTTTTTTGGCTGGCTTTTTTAGCTTGCTTATATACGGATAAATTTAAAAAAAGCTTTTTTTGAAATCTTTTGGCGTATTTAATTGCCTAATTGCATTTGGGATTTTATTATATTTTGCGTTATTGTTTTAGCCTTGCTTATAAAATTGCTTTTACTATTGCTAAATTAATTATTTTTAGTAATTTAAAAATTCTATTATTAATATTGTTTTTAATATCGAATTTGGCTAAGTCATTTATAAAAAATAAAATATTAAAATTACAATTTACCAAATAAAGATTTTGAAAAAAATAAAATTTCGTTATAAAATTAAATAACTATATTATAAAATAAGGGAAAAAAAAGCTATTATAATAAAATAGCGGGTGCAAAAAAAGATAATATAAAGCATAATATAAGAAATATTGCAAAATATATTATAATATATATATATATTGCCTTTAATATTATAGCTAATGCTTAGATTTAAGAATTATTATTATTATTATTAAAAATAATATTACGGCTATTTATTCTTTTAAAAAATTGCCAATAAGTATTATTGCTATTATTTATATTTGCTAATAATAATTATTTTTATTATTATTGCTTACGCTGCTTATATTATTTTGCTTATTTGTAATAGAAAATTAAAAATTCAAATGCTATTTAATAAACGATCGTTATAATATTTTTTAAATAATTTAAAATTAAATAAATAAATAATAAATGCAATTATATTTTTTTAACTCAGTTTATTGTCCGATTTATCCATCTAGCTGGGATACGCGATTGGCGTCTATAGTATATATTCTTTCCACTATTATAAAAGGTAACCGTCACTTATGCTAGACCCTTTTATAAGCCAGGGGATGGGGATTCTAGAGCTTTTCTAATAAGGGTTTGGCGAGGTACGGGAAAAACCTATAACCAATTTAATATATATTCTAGCAGGCGGGTTTGTGGGTTCCTTAATATTGAGTTATACTAGTATTCTTAACTATCTTTGCTATAGCTTAAGGCTGTTGATTATATTTTATTCTTTTACCCTCTAACCCTTATATTATGCTTTACTTTTATCCTGACTCTTTAGTCCACCCTTTCCTTTATCCCTTTCTTTCTAGCTGGGACTAGGGTTTACCCTCTTAATCCGTTACTCTATCTTTTTTATTATACCCGCTTGTATAAAAGGAAAAAGAGGCCCGTATTATCCAGGCTCCGGTATCAAGTCCTTTTAATTCCGTTTCTGGTACTATTTTAGTTCCGGCCTAATATTTCTTGTTTTGTAATAGGGTTAATAGTGGTTAATTAGTAATAATAGATTATACAATTAGAAATATATTATAGAATAGCTAAAAAGCCGCTGGTATTAAATTAGAGAATAGAATATCTAAATAATTATTCTAGTATTAAATAGATTAGACAGCTTTTCGTTTTTATATTGGCAACTTTAATTGGTAATAATATATATTTTAGAAGTTGTATTATTATATTTTAAATTAATTTATTAATTAAAAAATGTTATTACTATTTTTCTTTATTTATTGATTTTTTTAATCTCTATTTTATAATACTTAATAATACATATGATTAACGCTTTTCTAAATTCGGAAACTCTTTCAAAAATACCAATTAATAATAATAGCTAAAAAAAAGCTTTTTTAAAGCGCGATTTTTAAATTAATAAAAGCTTAATTAATTTTTTAATAATTTTTTAATAGCTATTTAAAGGTTTTTTTAAAAAGGTTTTATTATATATAGCCAGTATATAAATTAAGCTTTTTATAAAAATTTAAATATAAAAAACCTAAATCCTATATTTTAATTTAAAAATATTAAAATCGATTTAATATATTTTATATACTTCGTAATTATTCCAAAAATTTGCCGGCAAGCAAAAATCAGGGGCCTTTTATAAAAATCGAATTTATAATTTATACAACTGATATTATACAAGCCTGCCCGGATAGTAGTAACGAAAGTTATTATTAAGCCACGAAGGCATGCAATTATATTTAATTTTATTTATAATGCAAAAATTATAATAATTAATATTTTTGCTATTTTAAATTTGTATAGCTATATTACAATAGAATTTGCAATTAATAGTATATTTATTTTTTATTAATATATTTATTTATAAAAAAATATTTAGCTAAATAATATATTTAATTAAATAGCATATTTAATTAAATAGTATATTCAGCTTAATAGCGTATTTAATTGGGCAATATATTTAGCTTGGCCGCCAAAAAAATATTAATATTGGGATAATTATTTTTATTTAATATAGGGATTTTATAGCTTAGTTTTATATAAAAAAAGGTTTAATTTAAATAAATATTATATAAAATAAAATAAAAGTAAACAAATAAACAAATTCTGGATTTTTAACAGTTTTTTTACAATAGGGGTTAATTTGGGAATTTTCGGACTGTAGGGGCTATATATATTTTCTGCCTTTTTAAAGCCAAATATTAAATCTTTTTATATTTTTTTTCGTTTATTTGGTTATAAAATATTATTTTTGATATTTATCAAAAAATAGGGCTTTATAGCTGTTTTATTTAATTTATTATAAAAAATTTAAAAAACGCAAGAGGCCAAATTAGAAATAATAAAAAAATGGGGGTTAAGTTAGGAATTTCATTTAAGAAGGGGGTTAAGTCAGGCATTTGCTATATAAAAAAAGCAAAACTATTATTATCATTATTTTGGAAAAGCAATTATAATATTTTAATAAATTTACCGGCTTATAAATTAGAAATTTAACCAGAAATTAAAAAAAAAAATATATATGTATTATTATAATAATTGCCCAATAAATTGTTATAGTATAAAACATAATTGGCAAATTATTATATAAAACCAAATTAATCGGCAATAGCGGAAAATAATTCAATAATTCCTTTAAAAAACAAAAAGTTAAAAAATAGCTAAATAGCAGTTTTGGCTTCGACGTTAGCAGCAAATTTGCATTGAAATTTATTAAATAGTAATTTAAATTATTTAATGCAAAATATAAATTTTAAATCATTTAAAGGCCATTTAGAATTTATTAGAATTTAAACAATAAAAGATAAAGCGCTATATATTTAATTAAAACCTTAAAAAAAGAAACTATAATTGCAAAAAAATCCCAAATTATATATTAAGTAATAATGCTTAATTTCCCAAATAGCTTTAAATTCCAAATACCAAAATTAAATTTAAAAATGTTAAAATATTAATTATTAATATAGCCGGCTAATTTCCAATATTTATGAATTTCTAAAATAAAGGTATTGCAAATCTTTTTAATATAAATATTTAAAATATCGAATTTAAAATTAAAAAAAAAATCTATATTAATGCTTGCGAATATTTAAAAACTTATTGGGGCCAAAATTTTAATTATTAAAATATTGCTTAGTATCCTTTTTCTTGGCAAAAAAAAGGCAGATATAGCAATAAATTAATTAATGAAAGCATTTTTAATTTATTAAATAATTGAATTTTGCAATAAAAAATTATTAATAAAAAATATAAACCTTTTATTATTTTTGGCAGGAAATTAATTAATAAAAGTAAAACCCAGGGCTAGCAAGCTATAAGGCTATAATTAAAATTTGTAAAGAATTAAATTTTTTTAAAACAAATTATTAAATAGGCTGGAATAAAAAATGGCTGGGAATTCGTTTTTGAATTTTTAAATCAACTAAAAAGCGCTATAATAATTTGGGAAAAAAGGAAATACGTTGATAATAGAATTATTTTATTATTGCTATTATTATTTGGATTTTTTAAGCTTACACTATTTCTATTAATTGCAAATACTTTTGGTAAAAAAACAAAGCAATAAAAATATAAAAAAGTATTTTTAAATAATAATTTGGTCTAAAAATAAAAGTTAATTTAAAAACGGAAAAAAAGAAAAACACTATAAAATTAAAAACCAAATTACAACGGTGTTGCAAATATAGAAAATCGTTAAAAAAAGGAAAAATTTCAGCCGGCAATTTTTAAATAAAAACTATGCAAAAATCCTTATATTTTCTATTTAATCTTTTTTTAAACCTTAATATAAAAATACTATCCCAGCCAGCAAGCTTAGCAAAAAGCTTATATAAAAGCAAACGTTTATTTAATAATTAAGTATTTAGCTAATTTATATTTTTCTTTGATTAAAAACATATTAATTAATATTAGTATTAAAAAAAATTAAAAAGTTATTTAAAAAATAATAATAAAGCTAGCAAACAATAAATATATTTATAATTAAGTTTTAATTATAAGAAAGCCTTTAGCAAAGCATAAATATACCCATAGCTTAGCATGGTGGCCTAAAGCCAAAAATAGCTATAATAGTAATAATTAGAAATAGCTGTGGCGCACGGACCACCGCTAATTAATTATATTAATATTGCAATAGTTTAAAAATTAATTTAAATTTTATATTAAAAAACGTTAAAAGCTTACAAAAAAACGAAAAACCTAAAGCAAATTTTTTTATTATTTTTAGCTTTTAAGCTATATAATAAATAAATAAAAAGAGGCCAAAGAATAATTTTAATAATAATGGTATTTTTAATTAGAATTCTAATAAAGTTTTTATATTTAATAAATATTATATAAAAATAAATATATATTTTATAAAATACAAAGATTTTAAAATTTTAATTTGCAAGTTTATTTATAAATATTTATAAATATTTATAAATATTTATAAATATTTTAAATATAATTATAAATAAAAATAAAAATATCCATTAATAGCGCATTATTTTATTTAATTGCATAAATAAAATATTATTAATATTAATTTAAAAAAGCTAAATATTGGATATTTAAATTAAAATTTAAAACTTTTAGCATTTTTATAATTTAAAACAATTAAATATACACTAAAGTTAATAATTCTTTTTTTAAAATATATAAAATTCCAATTATAAATTATTTAAAAAATGTATTACATTATTTATATTATAGCGCTTTATATTAAAGCAAAAATAATAATATAATTAAGCCATTTAAGCCTTATAATATAGCCAAAAAAAAAACTATGAAAATCACCTAAATTTTAAATTATTTTTAAAATCGCAAATTAATTATAATATTCTAAATTATAAAAATAGCTTTAATTAATTGTTTTTATTTAATTATTCTATAATTTTAATACGCTTGTTTTTTCCTGCCTTAAATATAGCGCGTTAAAAAATGCCCCTAGCAGCTTTAAATACTATCAAATTTAAAAAAAAATTCCCATAACGCTATATTAAAGCTATAAAACTAAATTCTAATTCTATTATTTTACAAAAACCCCAGCAAAAATCCAAAATTCTAAAAAGACAATAATATTAAAAACGTATAAAAATTTTTAATTTTGTTATTTATTTAAATAAAATTAAATTTCCAAATATTTAATTTTTATTTTAAATCACCCTTTATTATAATGGTTAAAAATAAATTGGCAAATAAAAATGCGTTATATATAGTTCTTAGTTATAAAAAATAGCTGCTACTTTTTTTAAATAAAAATAGCAGCGTTTAAATATTATATATTAAAAGCTTTGCTTAGTTTTTTAATAAATAATGCTTTTTTTATGCATTGTTAATATATATATTTTATAAAATATTTACAAAACGCCCCTTTCAGCCCCGTATATCCTTTATATTTCTTTATAATTTTGGGTCCCGGAATATGTAAATGCGGATTTTCGCTTTTCGGCAATTTAATATTTAAATTTTAATTATTAATTTCGGCTTTTTATTTTAATTGTATAAGTTAATAGTGTTTATTAATTCGCTATTATTAATAATTATTTTTAAATTTATTATTGCTTAATTTTTAAAATTTGAATTTCAATATATAGTTTGCACTATTTAGTATTAAATTAATTTTAAAGTTTTATTTAAAGTTTTTTATTTTTTTATATTAAAATTTATTAAATTTTTATTATTTTTATTGGCTTTATATATATTATATTGATTTTTGCGCGCATTCTTTTTACAAATGCTGAAAAATTAATAGCTTGTTTTAAATAATCAACTTTTTTTATACGTATTATATATTTGCTATAATAATAGTATATTAATTTTAAATTATATATATATATATATATATTAGCGAATTGTTTTTTAAAAATGGTATTTCTTTATAATAATTATATTGGATTTTATTAAAAAACTTATTTATATAAAGCGGGCTTTTGTATTTTTATTAGGCTTTTTTTTTATTATCGCTTTTATTTAAATTTTTTAATATACGTTTTTTTAGCGAATCTTTTTTTTATGTTTTCTATTTTTTTTTTTCAAATATTATAGCTTCTAATATTTTTAATTGCAAAATATAAAATTTCGCCAATAATTTATTCTAAGCCTTATATAATAAAGATTTTATTTATAATTATTATAATAATACTAAATTTGCTATTTTATTGAAAAATTTAAATTATATTTTTATTACGTTTTTTTACATTTTAAATTTAAATTTAAATTTAATATGTAAAAAAAAAGTTTCTTTTGCAATATTTATAATATTTATAATTAAAATGCAAACAATTTTAAATACAATTATTATTACAATTATTATAATTTGTTTTATTATATAATAAATATATATATATTTTTTATTTATTTATTTATTTATTTATTTATTATTTTGCAAATTTCTATTATTTAAATTTTTTATTTAATATAATTTACAATGCTTTTATATTTTATTTTTATTGCTATATTAAAATTCAATTTTTTTTAAAGAATTAATACGCCAATTATAATAAAAAATTGATTTAATTAAAAAATAATATAAAAGTTGCCGGGGGGTTTTTTTTTGCTTCAGAATTTATATTCTTTTAAAATACCAAATACGCAATATTTTTAAAAATATTAAAAATACAATAATGGCTTTAATTAGAATTATTTTTGCAATTTATATTTTAATATATATAGCAATTAATATTTAATATTATTTGGCAAAAAAAAGGTTTTTGACTGTATTTAATTAAAATATAAATAAATTTTAATCTTAATTATTTCTTTAATAATATATTATTTAATATAAAGAAAAAACTTTTTAATAATATAATATAAAATATATAGATTATAAATTTAATATACCCAAATTAAAATAAATAGCTGGTTTTATTTAAAAGTATTGCGGGGTTTTTAATTTTATTAATTGGATTTATTTTTATATAATATTTATTTTTTAATTAAATTTTTTAATATATGAAATCTATAGTTTTTATTTATAAATTTTATAAATCTTAAATAAATTTGATTTTTTATTTAATGTTTTGATTTTTTAATTTGATTTGTTTTAAAATATAAATTAATTTAATTTAAGTTAAATATAAAAAGATAATGAAATTTATAATTTTGTAATTTAAATATTTTTATTTTTGCTTTTATTTGCTATTGCGTATAATTAGGCATTTTTTATTTAAATATAAAATTAAAATTATTTTTTTATGTTTTTTATTTTTTAAAAAGATTATGCTTTTTTATAAATTTTCCGCTATTCTTATGATTTAGTTTTAATATTATTTTAATAGATTTATTTAAAACTATTAAAACTTGTTCAAAAAGATTTTAAATTGATATTTAATCCCAATTTTAATTTTAATCTTTTAATATATATATATAATTTTTTCAATTTTTTCAATTTTTATCATTTTTAAAAATTTAAGAATTTGCAAAATATAATTTATATACGCTATTTTAAAATACCTTAGCAAATCCCAAAACATTAGTATAAAAAATATTTTATAATGTTTCTAATTAAAATTTAAATAGAAATTTTAAATAATAGATTTAGATTTTTGATTTTTTAAAAACAGAAAAAAAGCTTATATATCTTTTTTAATTAGCTTCCCGGCTTTAAATTTTTTTTTTTAATAAATAAAAACATCCAATTTGTCTTATTAAAATTTATATTTTTTTTACTTTTTTATATATTGCTTTACATATTTATTAATAACATTTTTTTAATTTTCGCAGTAATATATATTTGCTATATTATATATATATTTATTTATATTAAATATTTTAATTTTTTATTATTATAAGCAAATTTTATTATAGCCAATTGGATCATTTAACTCGTTTTTTTATTATTATAGCAATATTATATATGAATTTTTAAAATTTAATTTATTTGCTTTATTTGCTTATTTATTTAAAAATAAAATACAATGCTATATTTATATATTATATAAAATTTATAATAAAAAACATTTTATAATATATTAATAAATATAAAATTATAATTAAATATAAAAATTTGAAAAATTTGAAAAATGTTAAAAATAAATAATTTTATTAAAAATTATATATTAATACTTTTAATTATATATCTAAATTGCGCAATTTTAATATAATAATTTATTATTATTAAAATAGCATTATATAATTTATTTATATATTATAATTTTAATAATTTTATAATAAAATTTTATAATAAATATATTTATAGCTTATTGGCTAAAAATAAAAATCATAATTAGTTATAAAATATATATTAGCAAATTTTATTTTATTAGCAGATATAGCAATTTTATATATAATTTTATATTTTGGCTTTTATATTTAGCTAATAATATTTACAATAAATTAAAATTAATATTTGATTTGTTTTAAAATAGCCTATTAATTTATTATTATAGTAAATATACAAAAATATATTATATAATATATTTATTGCAAAAATATATAATTTGCTTCTTTTATATAATATATTATTTTTAAATTGCTATTATTTATTTTTCCGCAATATAAATTAATTCTGTATTTTTATTATATATTCATTATTATTTTAAATTTTAAAAATAATTATAAAACTTATTTTAATTATTTTGGCTTTTAAATCTTTATAATTTAAATAAAATATAGTTTTTTATTCACAAATTCGTATTTATAATATATAAATAAAATATATATTTTAATTTAATAATTCAATAATTTAAATTAAAATACAATTACTATATTTGCAAAAGCAGTTATATTTTTCAAAAATCATATATTTAATATATAATTAAATAAATAGCGAAATTTTTATTATAGCATTGGTAAAAGAAAATTTAACATTTTTATTTAAATATCTTTTATTGCTTTTTTATAATTTAATTTATAAAATAAAAACTTAATAGAATTTTTAACTTTTGCAGTATATTTAATATTAAAATTATAAAATCCCAAGTTTATAATTTATTTTGCTTAATATTTATTAAATTTCGTTATATTTATAAAATAGTATAAATTATTATAATTTAAAAGCATTTAAATTTGATAATATATATTTTTGATATATTATTTCTAATATTAAAAGAATTCTATAATTGCAATCAATTTAATATTATATATTTAATATATTAGCTTTGCGCTTATTAATTTGCAAAATTAAAACACTATTAAATATTAATAATTTTATATTAAGTTATTTTAAATTTTTAAATTGCTTTAAAATTTCTAATATTGCGAATTTAAAAATATTACATATAATTTATAAATATTTCATAAAATTAAAATATTGCAATTTTTTTTTACAAATTTTTTTTTAACCCGCTAAAAAATCTTTTGCGCTTTTAAACATTATTTAAATAGGCCTTTTTTTTGCTTTTTATGTTGCTAATAAAGAAATTAATTATAAATAATATAGTTTTATTATATTTTAAAATAAACCGCTTATAAAAATTAATTTATTTAAAAAACAATTGCAATTTTATATATATAATTAATATAGGCTATTTTTAAATAATATACATTTTGTTTTGGCTTTATATATATATTGGTTTTTTTAAAACAATTAAAAATAAAATTTTATTTATTTTAAATTTGTATTTATTTATTTTTATAAAAAAAACTTTACATACAATTTTTATATATTTATTATATTTGCTAAAGAAAAATAAAAAAATAAAAAAATATTAAATATTTAAAATAGCTATATTTTATATAAAATGCTTTTTTTTTTATTCTTTTTATATGCAAATTTTATAATATGTATTTTTAAAATTTAATGTAATAAACATTTTGGCTTTTTCCAATTTAATCAAAAATTTATTAATTGAAAAAACTAAATAGCAATTTGTAATAATAATATTGTTTAATTTTTTATTAGCGTATTATTAAAAATATTATTAAAATAGCTTAATTCTTTTAAGTCTTTGCATTTTAATTTTTCATTTTAATTTTAATTTTAATTTTACTGTATATTTTTTGCGGGTATTTTTAATATTTGGTAATTTATAATGTTAAAAATATATTAAGATCCAATTTTATTTTGCTAAAATCTTAATATCTTGCTTAATATATATATAATAAAAAATTTGTTTAAATTTGCAGCATTTTTTATAAAAAACAGTTCTTTATTTAGTTTGCTAAATATTATTTTGTATAGTTTAATATTATATTTCTAGTTTTTATGTGTAAAATATTTTATATATAATAATCTTTTATTTATTATATTTAAAATATAAATTATTGCATTTAGTTCTCTTAATTTATTTAATTTATTCTAAATAATAATTTTATATTTAATTTGGCATTTGTAAATAAAACTGGCTTTAATTTAATTATAATATTTATTGCCTATTTATTTAAATTAGACTATATTTAAACATAAATTATATAAATATATAAATTTTTTATATATTTTAATTTTTTAATATTTATATTATTTTTACTATTAAAACTTCTAATAAAAATTTTATAATATTATTTAATTTTTATTTCATTTCTATCAAAAAAGCAAATCTATAAATATTATATATATATATTAATTTATTTTTATCTTTTTGTAAATATTAATAATATAAAATTCTTATTTAATTTATTATTAATAAAAACGGAAATAAGAACTATATTTTAAATATTAATTGCAATTAAATAATTAATTATCATATATTTTTGCTTTATAAAAGAACTATTAAATTAAATAATTATTAGCAATCTTTTTTTCTAATTATTATATTTGTATTTGTAATTTATAAAATTAAAAATCTTATTTGCAATTTCTGCAAAAGAGTATTAATTATATTCATTTTAATTATAATTAAAGCTATTTTTATATAATTGGCCCTTTTTGTTTTTACGGCTGCTAAAATTATTGCTATTTAAAATATATATTTTATCGCCGGGCTATTTATATTTGCGGGCTCTATTTTTAAATTCCTAGCAATTTTAATATATTTTCTTTTTATAAATACAATTAAATAAATTATAATTATTAAAATTACAATTAAAATATAAAAACATTTGGCATTAATTTTAATTGCGCTATTGGCTTTTATTTTAATAATAATTTCTTTTTGCAATCAAATTAATATTAAATTGCCATATTATTATTTAAAATATTTTATAAATTTTATAAATTATTATATTTATTATAATGCTTTTTTAAATTATTTGCATTAAATATATTTTAAATTAAAAATTAAAAATTAAGCCTATTTTTATATTTAATATTTCCAGCTTTATTAAATATATATTATATATTAATTTATAATTAATTATTTTATTGAAAAATAAAATTCTATTCAATATTATTATAAAATTTAAAAATAATTTGATTATTAAAAAATATAAAAAGCATATTTTCTATATAAAAAAGCAAAATCTTTATTTTGCAATGAATTTCTAAATTTTTAATTTTTTTTAAATGTTTTTAGCAAATTGGTTTAATATATGCAATATATATTATTGCTTTGCATTTATTGCATTTAATATTAAATTTTTAAATTCTTTTATGAAACCTTTTCCAATTTCTAATTTATTTAATAATACTGCTACATAATATATATGCAGATTTTAAATATAATTAAAATATAATAAATATATTTTTTTAAAAAAATTAAAACTATATATTAAAATAATTTTATAAGCAATTAAATTATTTATAATATTTATATATATTATATATATAATACAGCTCAATATTTAATATATAAAAAAATTTAAATATACAAAATCTTTTGGCAATTAATTGCTTATTATTAAAACTTAAATTAAATAAATTGCATTTGCAAATACAAATCGCAATTTTAATTTGCAATTTCGCAATTTTTTTTATTTTAAATTTTTCAATAATTTATTAAATAATTGCAAAATTATTAAATTTAAAATTGAATTAATTTTAAATTAAATTAAAAACAAAAGCGGGAGCAAAAATAAAAACTTAATTAATTTCGCTTTCGCGCAATATGCCCGTATTTTTAGCTAGACCGCTTTGGTTTTTAATTAAATTGCTTTGGCTTTTGACTAAAATTTATTTATTTAATTAAAAAAAGCTATTAAATAATCCTTAATTTAAAGCAAAAGAAATTTCAAATTATTTTTGATCATTAATATTAATAACGCTTTTATTTATATTATTAATAAATATATTATTACTTTTATTAAACGCAATTTTCTAATTTAGCGTATAAATTTCACTGGTATTGCTGCTAATATTAAGCTTTTTTAAAATTAATTTAATTTAATTTTAAAAATTTCTAATAGAATTTTTGAAAATAAAATTATTGCCAAATTTGCCATTAATAAATTAAATAATTATTGTTTTATTAAATTATTGCTTTTTAAAATAAAAGCGGCTATTTGATTATAATATTTAAAAATATATTAATAAATAAAAATATATTATATATATTTTTAGCTATAAAAAATAGCTATTGCCTTTTTTAAATAAAAATAGCAGCGTTTAAATATTATATGCTAAAAGCCTTGCTTAGCTTTTTTAATAAACAATGCTTATTTTTTGCGCATTTTTAGCGCACGTGCCTTATAGGGTGCCCGCAGGGCGCCCCCCTCGGCCCCGTGTAACACCCTCAATTTTAATACTTTTTATTATAAAAATTCTATAAAATTCATTTGTGAAGCTTTTTACTCCGTTTTTTCACTATTTTATAAATTAAAAATAGGGCTATTCAAAAAAAATTCCCTGCGGCGCTAGTCTGCGGCGCGTTTTATATTTTTATTATAAAATATTTGAAATATTTAATTATTTAATTATAATCTATTTTATTTTTAATAAATTAAATTATTATCTATTTTATTACTTTTGAAATATAAGTTTTTGAGTTACCCAAACCCTGTATATTATTAAACATTTACTAAGCATTTGTTAAGCATTTGTTACATATCTGTTACATATCTGTTACATATCGGTTAAGTATCTTTTAAATATTTGGGAATGTTATTACCAATTAAGGGGCCTAGGATAAACAGGCCTAGTCTGTGTGCGATTTCAAAACTCGAGATGCGATTTAACGATACACATTTTGTTTACTCTTTTGCTCTTTTCCCACAAAATGATGGTGTCAGGTAAATGGTATATATCAGGGGCGCTTTCAGACTGGGGATGCTATATAGCGCTGGCCATGGCACGCCATCCGTCTCTGCCAGACTGCCATCCGTCTCTGCCAGACTGCCATCTATTTTGCATTCATGGACACTCAGCATGTTCTAAGTTGATTCTCGACGATGAGCCGATCTTTATGAGCAAGCCTTTCTTCGAGGGTGTGAGACGCGGAATAGGCTCTTCCTTGAGTATGGTATTGCCTGCAGGCATTCTTCTTTTCGCTCTCACGGGTGTGGTCATTCTCTGCTGTGAGTTTGCTGCCGAGTTCCCACTGTACTCAATATGTTTTGGCTTTTGGTAGAGCCTGCTAGGACACTGGTCGAGCTATAATACCTTGGTTCGTAGCAAATCCAGGGTTCCCCATGCGTACCTGGCCTCAAAAGAATGAGCTCCACTGTCCCGACGCAACGCTACAGTCAGGGGCGGATTTCGGCTGCCAGCTTCTGTGCGTGTTCTACAAACTTCTCTGATATCGATCTATAAATACCTCGGCTCGTAGCACACCATGGAAGATTTGAATCAAGGAGATGTGGAGGAAGCCAGCATCTGACGGGTCTGGTTCAGCTTGAATCTCAAGAGAGAATTGTTTGTGAAAGGTTTGGGGTACAGAGCGTGCTATCTTGTAAGCAAATTCCTGTTCACAATCAGTCTCCCCTGTTTATGTGATGGATTCATCCTCTACTGTCGCGATTCGTAGCTGTTGTTGGAGAACCACCCTGCTGCTGACTTTATGCTGTGATTTAAATCTGCTCACGAGTCACCTACACATAGTCAGAATAGCACCATACCGCAAGTTTTCAATTAAGTTGAACAAATTCAAGTTGTTATTCTGGGTCCTGAGCTGGCTTGGTTTCTAGAATCCTAGACAACGACGATACTTGCTTGGTAGGGATCTGTGGCACTACCCAGAGAGTTTCCTTAAGGAGAGCTATCCCCCCCAGTCCTTCTTGTCATCTCAGTGAGAATTTACCGCATTGCGGCGAGATCGCCATCTCTACCATTTACCCTGATCCTAAGAAGCATGAGATCATATTCTCTTGTCTTTGGGGATATAAAGCCAGTCGGTTCAGCTTCTCCGAAAACCTGAAGCACGGCCTGGGAACTGAAGAAAATAGCCTCCACATGCTTCTCGTAGTCGATCCCGATCACCATCGCTGCAATAGGCGACGGCGGACCGTACCAAGCCAAACCGCATGCTGCTAACTCCAGTTCCTGCAAAGTTTCATCGGAATAGAAGGCTTTCCTGACCAAGGTCAGCTCTTCGTTCGACAGTGAGTCCAGCAAGTTCTTGGCCTTCGAGAGCGAGTCCTTATAACTGGGGTACATTGCGCCCCACAAGGCGGTTTGGCTGTTGATATGGAAGGAGATTCGGATGTCGGTGATTGCTATTGCCAGCTTGGGGAGAGTGTACGACAGAAAATCTTGAAATGAGGCCCGGTTCATGAGTGATGAGTTTTCATGGTCAAAAACGAAAGCTCCCCATGATTTCAACTCGTGGAACTTGACCAATTCAGTCTCCGTCGGCATGAGAAGGTCAGAGCCGTAACCGCCGACAAACTCGATAACGTCATCCAGTTCAGCAACCAGTGCCGCTGCATTTTGGATGGCGTCTCCTATCTTGCATCTGAGCTCGTCGTCGGCTCGAGCCTTCTTGGACAAATAAAGGATGATCCTTAGATGTCTGTCCAAGCATGCAAGGTAGACGGAGACGGTTTGCAATACCACGTGCTTGTCCATTTCGCCTTCTTTAATACCGAACTTAAAGATTGTATCTGTGACCTTCTCGAAAATTTTCCAGATTGACTGGGCGCCCGACCGAACTTCATCCTCGGACAGTGGGATGTCATAGAGGCTCTTCTCTTGCTCGCCATAGGCCCATGTGTTGCACGGGATCTTTGATTCCCACAAAGCATTGGTAATTGCCAGAGATAGCTCCTTAGGTGTCGATCGTGCTTGTGGGCGGTTCCTAGGCGCGGCAGTCTCGTCAGGCGAATTGGGGTTGTTGTCGGAGGAAGAAGCGTTCGTCTGGGTGTTCCTGGTAGGGGACCAGTTACTGTACCAGAATTGTCTCCTCAAAGTGTCAATTCGAAGGGGCTCTGGGGGTTGTCCCAGCACCTTTGACCGTCGGTTGCTCGTGGGTGTTTGACGAGCATTACGTCGCATGGATTGGATCTGTCTTTCATTAGTTCGAGCTCCCTTCGCGGGCCTGGGATTCGCTCTTACCATAGGACACTCACTCACACAAGAGCCTTGGGTGTCACCCTGGTGCGCCGTCGACGAAGAGTTGAGAGGATCTTGGATTGGGCGTTCGCTGTGTGCAAAGGCGACTCGTTCAGGAACTGGTAGGGCAACAGCGGTGACCTCCTCTCTGCCTGGTTCCGTCGACGAAGAGTTAAGAGGGTCTTGGGTTGGGCGTTCGCTGTGTGCAGAGGCAACTTGATCTGGAACTGGTAGGGCAACAACAGTGGCCTCCTCTCTGCCTGGTTCCAGAGCACTGAATGACATTGTCGAGGTGTTTGGCTCCGAGGAATGCGCTTCCACAGTGCCGTCTTGCTGAGAGTCGGTCATGTTGGTCTCGGAGGTTGTGATCGGGGTCTGGTCATCGCTATGAGCTTTCAGGAGTCCATTATCCGAGTGGGAAGACTCGAAAGTGCCCTTCCTCGAATCTTGGCCCTTGTTACCGGATTCCATGGTATGAGCCTGAGTAGGATGTGTGATGTGGACCTCAAAAGTCGCAGATGCGCCTTTTTCAACGCTGCGCACTTTCAAAAACCCGCTGCTGGATTGGGGCAATTAGACTGAACCGTCCGACGCCGGATATTGACTCTTGATCTCAGCCATGGGCGAAGATTGTGGTCAATGTTGCTGGTCGAATGCCATGTTGAAAGGCTCGCACTGTGACGGTTTGTCACCTGCTTGTCCGAAAACTTGCGGGTTGCTTGGAGCATCTGAAATATATTGCGGCCGGGCTGGTGATATGCGAGATGAAAGCCGCTCATACCGAGGATTTCCGTGACCGGATTGCAAGGCGGAAAGAATCGTTCTGTTGGTGATTCACGGTTGACGTTTTATACACCAACTGACGAACCCCCTAATGTCGACAGTCCAAATTGGAACCGACAGAGGCTTCGTTGAGTAATGAATAACTCTGCGGAGAGGGTGATTTGGCAATGACTGAGCTCGTCCAAAGTCCTTGTGGAAGTTTGTCTCATTAAATAGGCAAATGGGTATCACTTTTCAGGCTTAGCTCTTGTAGGCAGGCTCAGTTCTGCTTCGGCCTTCGCAATCCTTCCCACTCCAAGAACAGACCAATACGCCATTTCCCTTTTTTCCTTTGCCTCACCATCTTTTGCCTTTTCCTTGTCCCTGCCAATATCCTCACCAGCAGCATTATCTTCCCACTCGATTCTCACAAATACAGGAATCTCAACGATATCCTCATCCTCTCCCAGGGCCTGTTCTCCATAATTCTCTCTGTCATCTGACTTTTTTCCATCATTTGACTTTTCTTCATCATCTGACGTCTCACCGTCGGAATCCTTCTCAGGAGTCAGGGTCAACTCTGCCGGCACCACCTCCACAACAACACTGACCCAGTTCCTCCCCCTCTGCCACACCTTGCCCGCCTCCGCTTGCCCCGAATTCGCATTTAAATCCACCGTTCGCCTCTTCTCACTTCCGCTAGCCAGCGCCTCATCCCACACATCCGTATTCGCACCAATTTCAAACTCCGGACACAAAATCGTCGTCTTGCTTTTGAACCGTCCCGGCGTCTCCGCCGGCGTCGCAAGCGTGACTCTCACAGGTTCAAAGAGAGGATTTTTGAGTGTGAGTAGGAATTGGGCGGGCTTGGAGGGTTCGAGAATGAAGGGGTCAGAGGTGGTGGGGTTGAAGGAGCGGATGGTCATGGAGGGGATGTAGGAAGATGCGATCAGACGGATGCGCCAGCGTGTATTGTGGATTTTATTCTCAGGTTTGAAGAGGATGTGGCGGCAGGTGCGGCAGCGTTTGGCGCGCTTTGTACGGAGGGGGGTAGCAATGGGGCGGAGGTCGGAGATGAAGCGGGCTCGGGAGGGTTGATGGGAGCGTTGATCGAGGTTGGCTGTTCCATCCCAGCCTTCGGTTTTCATCTTTTCAATGGTTTCTGTCTCGTTGGATTTCCATATTTGGAGGCCTTCTGAGGAGTTCTGTGCTTCGCGCATGATGGCGGCCTTGCTTTTGGCCTTTTTGTCGGCAAGACCGCCGCCCGTGTAGATGCTCATGATTCGTGACAGGGCGCCTGGTGATCCGTAGCCGTAGTCGCCTGCGAAACTTGGTAGTCCGGTCCCGGATGTGTCTGCGATTTGGTTTTGATAAAATTTCTTCAATTTCGAAAAGCGAGTAGCTTCGTCCAGGTCTTCTTCTTGCGGGGCGGCTTCTTGGCTCTCAGCGCTCGTGGTCGACTCAGATATGCTAGCCATCAGCTCCTTGTGGCGTTCATTCGGTAATGTCCGAGGGTCTACACCATTTTTGTGCTTCATGAGCTGAGCGTATATCCCATTTGTCTTCTCGAACTTCAGGCCAATCTCGATCGAGCTCCAATTGCAGTATGTACAGCTAAGTACAAAAGGACCCGATTGTGTGGCCGATTCGACGCCCAGTAGAGATGAAGAGGGCGGTGTGTCGAGAGTCGTAGTCGATAGAGGCGACACGCATATTGGGCATTGGAAGCAGCTTCTCGTACATCTGACAGGACACAATCAGCTACGGACAGAGGTTCAAAGTGCATCGCGACAAACGCACCTGTTTCCCTCGCTCTTCACAGTGCTGCTAGGCACTTCGAACAGACAATTCGGACAAAACCAATACACAATCTCGTCTAGGACACATCGTTGACAGCGTATCTCGTAACAGTCGGCGCAGTAGAGCAGATATTCCATCGGATACAGGCTGAAATTGGCGCGGGGGGCTCTTGGATCGAACGGTCGTGCTTCATCTGGAGCATCTTCGCCGTCTGCCTCGTCGTCATCTGCAGGATTGTGCCTTTTCAACGGGCCATCGGATGAGCAGGGACATTGGATATAGGCATATGGTATCGTAGCTGCCATGCTGCAAGGGTGTGTGGATTTATTTGGAGAAGTCTGGAGCTCGAATGTCGTTTGGATACTAGCGGGGATGCTGTTTTTCCGGTCCCCGAGTCGGACTCCGACAGCCCGACTAGTAGACACCAAGGTTTTCAACGCAATTCAAAAGGAAGGCAAACCCTTCGCAGGAAGTCAGAACCCGGGTCAGCTTCAGAAATGCTTGCCTGCTATTTCCAGGCTTGGCTGACGAAATTTCTTATGCTTTCATTGGACGCACAAATAGAAGCCTCACACGAGCTTGCGTTATTGCGAGGAAGGTAAGCCGGCTCTCCCTTTCGTCTTCCTCCCATTGGTGGAAAAATGCGAAGTCGCTGGAGGACCCCTAATTGATCACTGTCATCGGAATCTCTAACGACCCTGCTATCTATTAATGGCTTGTGAGCTCCGAATCTGTTGATTTTCTTGACTTTCTTCTGTCCTGAGCTCTCTTTCGTCTTCGATCCGAAGCTCAGAATGCCTTATCCCGAGAAGTTCACTGGTTTCCAGGTTGATGGTCAGTAGTCTCACCTGAAGGAATATCATGATTATGCATTTGAGCATCAGCTGATATTATCCCGAGGGCCCGGATACATGGACCGCATTCCATAAACGGGAATTCGACCCCAAGCCATTTGGCGACTACGATGTCGATATCAAAATCTCTGCTTGTGGGATATGTGCTAGTGATATCCACACCATCTCCGGTGGTTGGGGAGAGCAGAAGTTCCCGCTCTGCGTCGGTCATGGTACGCCCCAATCTTCTCCATACTCGCCTTCAATGTTCCCAGGCCCTAACACATTGATAGAAATCGTCGGCACAGCCCTCCGCGTGGGTCCCAAGGTGACTCTCGTCAAGCCCGGCCAGCGAGTCGGTGTCGGAGCTCAATCCTACGCATGTCTCGACTGCCGTCAGTGCAAAGCCGACAACGAAACCTACTGTCGCAAGCAACTCGACACCTACGGCAGTGTTTGGCCCGACTCCGGGGTCATCCCCCAGGGCGGATATTCATCCCACGTTCGCACACACGAACACTGGGTCTTCCCTATCCCCGAAGCCCTACCCAGCTCTCAGGCAGCGCCCATGCTCTGCGCCGGTCTCACAGCCTTCTCACCCCTCGTCCGCAACGGCGCTGGTCCTGGCAAGAAAGTCGGCGTGGTAGGCATGGGCGGCATTGGACACTTCGCGCTCATGTTCAGCAAAGCGCTCGGTGCCGAGACATGGGCGATCTCGCGTTCGCACGCGAAAGAAGCTGATAGCATGTCTATGGGAGCTGACGGCTTTATTGCCACGGCTGACAAGGACTGGAATGAACCGCATCTCATGACGTTTGATTTGATCATCAACACTGCGAATAGCTCGGAAGGATTTGACTTGAGCAAGTACTTGAGCTTGCTGGATGTGCATGGGAGGTGGATTAGTGTCGGGTTGCCTGAGGGCGCGGGACAGGAAATTAAGACGCAGGATTTTATGAGCAACGGGTGTTTGATTGGTGCAAGTCATATAGGGAGTCGGAAGGAGACTATTCGCATGCTGGAGTTGGCGGCGGAGAAGGGTATTAAGAGTTGGGTGGAGGAGGTGAAAATTTCGAAGGAGGGTTTGAAGAATGCTGTGTTGTTGAGACTGCAGAAGAACGATGTGAGATATCGCTTCTCGTTGACTGGATACGAAGAGGCTTTTGGAGCCTGAGTCTTTCAAGCTTTAAGACAAGAGTAGGTTTCCAGTACTTTATGTATCCGAGTATTATTGAAAGCAGACTGAACCCACTTAATCGGGTGTACAGAAGCGAAACGCAGATCTCTCAGGCCCTACCCACAGAATACTTCATAGGACCCCGAAGCGGAGTCAGCACCTGAACACGATCGGCACATGCAGACGTCCGCTTCGAGTGTCGATCGGCAATCCAGGGAACTTTATTGGTGGCGTCTATCATGCAGCAAAGCCAGGCGTTTACAGCCTCACGGTACACGGATGACTGCCTAGCAGCCCCGCAACAATCTCTACGACTGGCCTTCTCATCGTCGGTGCTAAGCTTTCAGCACCTCGCTCCCAATGAGATTAAAGCGGGTATGAGGAATCTCTTATAGCGCTTTCGATCCGGAAGTCATTTCAACACCCCTTCCCAGCTACCCAGGACTTGCGTCAATCAAATTACAGCAACATGGGCAAGCTAAAACTCCGCGACAAGATCAAGCAACATCTACCGGGTAAGAAGAAGGCTGAGCAGGCTCAGGTCAGTGAACGGCACGACCAGCAAAGCCCAGTCCTTTCAGTTGCTTCTATCTCAGCCCAGCTAGATCCAGGTGTTGGTAGCAATGATATGAAGGAGACAGGATGGTCAGAGTAGCAAGCAACCACTTGCAGTGGTGCCAGTGCCAGTGCCAGTGCCAGTGCCGACAGCAAGCCAGGCAGAGCTAAACGTTGCTACGCAAGGGAAAGACCGTGTCCATGACGAGCAGAGTCCTAGTGAGTGCCATTATCTACAGGTCACTTGGTGGATTTTCTGATGACGCCGGTTTAGTGAAAGCGGAGCCTAGAAACTTTTGGCAAACTGCGCATATGCAACTGAACGACAAAGACCGCGAGACGTTGGATAAATACAAAAGCCAAGAGAACAAGGAATGGAGGCTCGTTCTAGAAGAGGTGGTTGAAAGTGCAAAAAGAAGATATCAGGCTCCTCAAACCTCGAGAATCATCTGAGATAAAGCGATGGGTGTTGTGAAAGCGGTGTTAAGCTGCGACGATACTGTGCAAAAGATTGTTCCGCGCAAAAGATTGTTCCGCTTGATCCCACAGGGTATGCTGGCTGCGCATGGGCAGTGTTGACATTGGGCTTAAAGGTAGGTCGACACTCTTGGAGAAACTGAAATTACATGACTGATCTCTATCTAGCTTGCGAAGAATAGTAACGATCTTTCGGTCGCTGCCTTCGAAGCCTGCGACTTCCTGGCCAATACTATGGCACGGTATGCGATTGCAGAGAGGCGTTACATTGAACATGAGGCGAACTCGGATGTAGTACTTCCATGCGCCATTGTGGAAGGGTATGCAGCTATTCTCAAGTTTACCGCCGAGATGCTCCGAGTGGAAAAGGGACAGGGTAAGTGGTGTCTACCCAAGTGTTGGATTCTGGGGTTATTGAACATTTGACAGGCCGCATCTTGAAAAGCTTCTCACTTGTGGAAAACCAGCGCCTGATAAAGTTGAAAGAGCAAGTTGAGGTTTCTGAATCTAAGCTTGAGAAGTGCCTCAACGACGTTGATTCACAAGGTAAGCGATTGAGGATGATAATAGTTCCTTTGGAAGCTAATTACGATAGTCTACGCGATTCGAGCACTGAGGATGTTAGAGACATTGGATGAGATCCGGGCAAAGCTTGACGGTCAGTATCGCGGACTGCCTAATACGTCGAGTATTCCTAACATTTCTACAGATGCTACGAAAGAAAGAATACGTCGATGGCTCTTTCCAGAAATCATCTCGGTTGTTCATAACGATACTGTGGAGTCTCATATGAAGGGGACTAGTAGCTGGATATTCAGCGATTATGCTTATAGAATGTGGGAAGGCACACCTGCGAAGCCTGCGTCCCTCATTTCACTCAATGAATCGGAAACTTATGAAGCCTCGCGAGATGTGGTCAGGCCTTGTTGTCTTCTTTGGATAAGAGGGCATGCTGGCTCGGGGAAAACGTTTTTGTGGTAAATCTATCGTCCTAGTTTCACGCTGCTTAAGATACCGGCTCAGAGTTAACTCCCAGACAGCTCAGCAGTACTTCAACACCTCAAAGCTTCGAAACCTTCAAACCATCGAGCCACTATTGCATACTGGTACTTTCGGTTTGATCGCCTTTCCTCGAGCATAGTCTCCAAGATGTTCAGATCACTTATTGGGCAACTCAGCGCCCGGTCGCTCCCGATGTGTGTTACTGAGCTGTATCAGCGGCACATCAATCTCAACTCAGAGCCAAATTTGGATGAACTGTCAGAGGTCCTCAAGACCGCAGTTGATGTTTTAGATGGCAAGGTCTTCATCATTATAGACGGGCTTGACGAATGTCCGGAGAAGGAAAGAAAAACTGTGCTGGGTCTTCTCAAGAGTCTACTCAGCGAGAGTCAGCGGCCGATGCTGCGCCTTTTGATTCTTATCAGACCAGAACCTGATATCAAGCGAGGACTAGAAAGCATTTTCGCCGTACGGAAGATTTGCGATACATCACAATTTCTTAAAATCGATATCGAGGAAAGTATAGAAGCTGATCCGGATTTCTACGTCCGGACAAAGATCAAAGAGTATTTCAGTCACTTCAGCCCAGTCGCTCAGGGTGAAATCCTGCAAAAGCTCACAAAATCCCATGAAAAGTAAGTTCTAGGACCTCCAGTGCGGACTCGACTAACAGAATCAGACGTTTCCGCTGGGTCCAGCTCCAGATAGAGAGACTGGGAGAAACTATGCTTCCAGAAGAAGAAGTGAGTGATGTCTTGGATAGTCTCCCTGAAACTCTGGAAGGTACATATCAAGAAAAGCTCGACCGCGTGCCATCGAAAAGACAGCCTGCCGTTCGCCGCATATTGATGCGTGTGGCCTTCGCATTCAGGCCAATGACGCCAGAGGAGCTTGCTGCATCAATGCAAATTCCAAATCCGGACGATATCATAAGGCTATGCACCAGTAGCCTGCTACATGTAAGCCTGAGAAAGCAGCGGGGCAGAGAAGAAATCATCTTGGCACATTTCTCTGTCAAGGAATACCTTGTTTCTTCACGTATCACTCGATTCAACACGACATGGCGGTTTTCCGATGTCGAAGCACATATTGAGATTGCGAACACCAGCTTGAACGAGCTGTTTCAATACAAAGAATCGCCTATCATGGAAGACTTACATCGTAAGAGGGCCTTCGGAAATTACGCGGCGGAATTCTGGCATAAGCACGCCAGATTATCATTGGACACAGGTTCCGGGATCGACGACCTAGTTTTGCAGCTCTTCACACCAGAATACGGCAGCTGCTGCCTGAGTTGGATTCGTATTCACGATCCCGATGCGGAATCTAGCTATTCCAGGCAAAAGATGGATATTGGTTTGTCAGAAGTCTCCAGTCAACTATACTATGCGTCTTTGTTGGGTTTCGAGCAAAGCGCCGTTACGCTATTAAAAAGCGGTTCTAAGGTCGCCCGCGAACCCGGGAGATATGGGAATGCATTTGTGGCCGCCGCAGCTCGGTGTCACTGGAGCTTGGTTGAACGACTGGTGTCTTTGCTAGGGCAACCGGATATCAGAGACGTTTACAACGCAGTATCTCTAATGGAAACTCGGGAAGTTGGTGAAATGGCTGCAACTTTGGATATTCTTATGGCCATGGCCTCACCAACGCATACCCACGAAACGAAACCACATAGACCGAGTTTGTGGATTGAGACTATCGCTCTAGCTACCACGAACAATGTCCACGGCAGCGATATCATGCAATTGTTACTGGATCAAAAGAAGTTCGAAGTCAACATTACGGAAAGTGTGCTTGTTGCAGCAATGATCAGAGGTTTGAGACCCCGGGAAATTATGCGTTATCTGCGATTTATATTGAAGCAAAAGAGCTTCAAATGTCAGATTGCGGAAATCGTGTTCATGGCAGCTGTGAACAATGAGTATGGCAGCGATACCGTGTCCTTATTATTGGAGCAAAATGAGTTCAAAGTCCAGATTACGGAAAACGTACTTATAGCAGATGCATGTGGACACGACCGGATTGTGTCTCTTCTCTTGGATAAGAACGATACTGCTGTGAATATCACCGAAAACATAGTAGTGGCGGCCGCCGCGAACGTTCAATGGGGATATGGGAGCCTAAGAGTCCTCCTGGACCGAAGGCCACAAGAACTAAAGTTCACGAAAGAAGTGAGGACGGCAGCGCTATACGGCGATAATATGGCGTTCTTCTTATGGCGAGAGGACGAAGTTCTGATCACAGACGAACTTGTGGTTGCTGTATCGGAGGAAGAGCATGGCTACCTCTTGAACTCCATCATCGAAAGGGGTAGACATTTCCACATATCCAAAAACATACTTGACTTAGTTGTGGGGGAGTATCACCGTCTCATTTCCGAAGACGCTATGCGCAACTTTTTCCAATGCAAGGAGAATCAGGTTGATATCTCCTCAGAGTTGCTCCAAGAGGTTTCTGGAAGAAAAAGATCACTATCGGCACTAAGCAATAAGTCGCATGGCTTGGGACAGTCTCTACCTATAATACTTCGACAATACCATCCGCCCTCATATTTCCGATTCACCGAAGACATGCTGTTAGCCGTTCTTCCCATATATACAGGCACAACCAGTAGCCTTTATGACATTTTCGATATGCTCTTGTCAGAGGGCGAACTCACCGAGAGGGTCATAGATTCACTGGTCACTGGTCTCGACAAATCCAACCGGAAAGTGTATTGTGAAACGCTAGATTATATCGTCAAAAGTGTGGGAAACGAAGAAATGGTAAAGACGATTACTAGGTTGATGGGGACAAGATGGGTCCCTCCACGTCTGAGGATTGCATTGCTCCTTGCTTCTGTGAGGAACAGCGGGTGCTATCCGTATGACTGGTCTCCCGAGAAATATAAACGAGGAGCCGAGATGTGGAAGTGAAGACCAAGCGTCGGATCAGATCGAAAGACTGAATCTGGTGGCGATGAGACAAGTGGCTTAGAGCCTTGGCTGTGCTGGAAGATCGTGTTGTGAGTTTCGTGACGAGTGGTGTCAGATCGAGATGACGGGGAAAGAGGGTGAATGGTCCTGACTGGCATTTCCATGGAGGGCTGAAATCCAACTGAATGGGTTACCAGGCTGTTCAACTCGGCTCGGTGAACTGAGGCTACTCTAGTAAGTAATAATTGAGGGATAACCGTTGCGCCACGTTAATTCAGATTAAGAAACATTTTTACTGGCAGGCCATTCTCTTGAAGTTGCCCGCCAATTTTCCAAATCGTAGCGCAACAGAAACAGAGTTTCGACTGCATTTAAAAAGGCTTTACCTGAGAAAAAGCCGTGTAGGTTGCGACGATTTTCTGCTTCCTTATGCATGGTAGAAGTTAGAAGTCGGAATAAGCTCAAAGCTCCACTGTGACTGGCGCCAAACTACCCCAGCTTTCCTTAACCGAGCTCGCAACATGAACATATCGCATGACATTTGTGCCAAGTCCAACCACCACAACCACCCTCAACACCACAACACAGGCACATTGTCTCCCCCACAACAATGTCTCCTCCACTCGCCCGCATGCCAGCAATGGCCTTCCGCACTCCCCTCCGCCAAAACCTCCTCCTCTCCCGCGCACCTCGTCACTTCACACCCCTCCGCACCGCCTCAACCCGCAGCTCCTCCACCACCCTCTCTTCCTCCCGCCAGCCCCTCGACCCCATAACACGGCATCGCCTCGAAGTCCAACGCATCGCCTACTACAAGCGGCGCTTCTGGTATTCCGCAATCGGCTGCGTCTGTTCCATGAGCGCCTTCTGGTACACCACGACCCTAGTCGAGCTGCCCGATGATTCCAATAAATCTGCCTCGAAACTCGATGCGCTGCCTGGTTCCGGCAAAGATTTGGAAGGAAGAAAGGTGGTTATTGGTGGGCAGGAAGAGGGTAAAGAGGAGGATGTTGTGCAGACGGGAAATGGAACCGTGCCGACAATCCCGAAAGTTATCGTTTTGGGGGAGGAGGCGAATGGAGAGGAAGTGGAATATCAATTGCTAGGCCATGGCATTAAGACAGTGTCATTTTTGAGGATTCCGGTCTATGTGGTCGGGTTTTACATTGCTACTTCCGACATTGCAGTTCTGCAACAGAAGCTCATTCAGAAAATCGCACCTGGAAACGCTACCACGCTCGTCGCGGGCGAAAAAGCATCTCTCGCGAACTTGCTCAAAGATCCCGAAGAATCGGAAAAAGCGTGGACAGAAATCCTGACGGAGGGCGGTTTCCGCAGCGCCATTGCCGTGTTCGCAGTCCGCAATACGGATTTTGGCCACCTGAGGGATGGATTTATGCGCGGCATTACGGCAAGGTCGCAGAAGGATAAAGAAGAATACGGCGATGAGGGCTTCGGCAGGGGTGTCAATGAGTTCAAGACGGCGTTGGCGACCGGGAAGGTGCCAAAGACGAGACCGCTGGTTTTTGCAAGGAACGGAGAGGGGAAGATGAATGTGTGGTTTGAGAAAGAGAAGAGTTTGGCGAGGATTGGAGAGGTGAGGGAGGAGAGGCTGAGCAGGGTTATTTGGCTGAACTTTTTGAGCGGGGGCAAGCCGAGTTGTGTGGGGATGAGGGATACGACTGTGGAGGGGCTGTTGGAGTTTGTGGAGAGGCCGGTGGGGACTGTTGCTGCGCAGGTGCATGTTTGATGCTGCTTGGAGGCGAGAGGTGAAAAGGGGGTGGGCGAGCTGTATAAGGTATGGGTGGGCATTTGGGGCTGAGCAAGGGAGCATTGGAGTTACTGGAACGGGATATCATATGTACATTTGTACTACTGGGCTCGCCATGCGAAAAGAAAAGCGATATGCCATAGCCCCCTTCACCCCAAAATCAAATCAACAACAGCCGATCGGCAATTCACACTACATGCAGATTCAACGTCCCGGGACTCGTGGTCTCCTTCAAAGCATCGAAGTGGTATTTCTAAAGCAACGCACTATCCGTCATCACCAACTCTTTCCTTGCCATTTCCTAGTTTGAAGCTCTGCCAAACTTACAAAGCACCGGCATCCTTCAAAAGACTGGGGAGCTGCGATTTCTTGGCCTGTAGGTCGGAGTTGCCGCCGATGTGCTGCTGCTTGATGAAGACGTTGGGAACGGTGGATTGGCCGGTGATCTCTTTGAGAGCGGCTTGGATGGCGGATCCCTCAGCTGTATGAGATAATCGAAAATCAGCAAAATGAGGGGACATTGAATACTGTGGGAAAGGGGAGGTTTCACTTACAGACTTGGTCGAGCTCAATGGTCTCGTACTTGGCACCCAGCTGGGAAAGCAGCTCCTTGGTCTGGCGGCAGTAGGGGCAGTAGGACTTGCTGAAGACGGCGACGGGGTTGTCGTTGATGAAAGCCTCAGCTTGGGTCTTGGCGGCCGACATGGTGGCGGGAGTGTGGGTGGTGGTGAAGAAGCGGCGTAGGAAAGACGTGGTGGCTGGTGGGGGTGGAAGACTTTTGGGGAGTCTTCGCAGGTTTATGGAGATGGATGCGGTTGTTTGGAGAGGGGTTTCGGGCGACTACTATATGTAGTGTCTGGGTTTGCCGGACTTGGGATGGTGTGCAGGAGCAGGGCGCAATTGGATTGGTGATTGGTGATGGGTGAAGCTTTTGGTTGCGGTGACGATGGCACGATGCGGGTTGAAGAGGCCGACGAGAATCCCTGCATGACGCAAGCGCAACGAGGGGGAGGCGTGACTGGAGTCTAGAATTGAGGCCACTCTGACAAAGCAGAAGCCAGCCGGAGGGCGTTTGAGGGCTGAAAATTCCTTGAAAGCTGCTGATAAGATAAGTTGATATAAACGCTTTTTTGATAATATTCTGTGCCATCTTGGAGATTGGGAAGCGCACTCCTGGTTGATTGTGTATATCGCATAAGACTAGCTGGAAAGCTTCTACGTGGAAGCTGGACGACATGCTGCCGAACGTCTGGAGATTCGGCGTCCGATGACTTTACCTTCGTATTGCGGGTAGCAATGAATTTGTGGCCTTTGCAAAATGACTATCACGAGTGTTGAGGGCTATAAGAAAACTAACAAAGACCAGCTAGCAAATGACGCAGCTCACATAAAGAGCTGATTGAGGTGCGGCAATCAAGGATCCCCGACCTCAACTGATTGAAGCTCTCTCAGCCGACCCGAGTCGCCTTGCGCCCATCAGCTTCCACAAACGACCATCAAAATCCCACAAAACCCCCCGCGCCGCCACCACTGGAGAGCCGCACCTGCCTCTGCAGTCATCATCGCCACTTCAATCAAGGTGGCTTCCAGCGCCGTGGCTTCTGCCACACTGTCTTCGGTAGTACAGCGACTTCCTGACTCTCTCCAGAGCTACGTCGACGCAGCTATCATCCACCTCAACCACGCCTTTCTGCAGCTCCCCGAGCCTGCACGCGACCATATCCTCCAAGCGGCCAAGTTCGCACATCTCGATACTGCTACCGGTGCGGCTGTCGGCACCTCGGTTCTTGCTATTCTTGCTGCCGCCTCCATGAGTCGCTGGGGCACAGGCTGGTTCAGCGGCGGTGGTTCTCCCTTTGGTTCCAGACAGGCCGTCCCTCAAGTTACCGACGATGACTTTTCATACATCACCTCTGAGGATCTCGACCGGCCCAGCCAGTCTCACCATCATTCGCGGCCCTCCGACCTCGAAGATGACGTTCTTCTAGTGAAGCACAAAGGCATCACCTACCCCCTCAAATTCCCGGCCTATAGTATAGGAGACGGCAAGCTCTTAGTGCGCGATGTGCGTATACGTGCCGCCGAGTCAATGGGCATCTCCGACTACCGCCGCCTCAAACTACTCTACAAAGGCGCACAGCTAAAAGACGACCACGCTCTCTGCCGCGACTACAACCTGAAGAACCAGTCCGAGATCTTGTGCGTCCTCGAAAACGAACCCGAGTCCGGCATCTCGGCGTCCGAGAATGACAGCGAAATGACCGCCGACTCAGCCGGCAAGAAGAAGCGCGTGCGCAAGAACAAGAAGAAGAGCGGCAACAAGAAGTCCAAGGGCGGCGGAAGGCCCGCGGATGAAGCTCCTACATCAACACCACAATCTGCCGGTTCGCCTGCTCCAGCACCGCCTCCTGCTCCCGTTACCCCTATGCAGAAGCTGGAGTCCATCAGTTCGCACTTCCACACCAAGATTCTGCCGCTTTGCGTCCAGTACATGAACTCGCCACCTACGGACCCGAAGAAAAAGGACTTTGAGCATAAGAGGTTGACGGAGACGATTATGAATGAGGTGATGCTGAAGCTGGATGCCGTGGAGGTGGAGGGCGACCAGGAGGCGCGGGCGAAGAGGAAGGCGCTGGTCAACGAGACGCAGAACGTGTTGAATCAGCTGGATGAGGCGGCTCAGGCGGGCAATTAGATTCCATGAGCCGTCACTATTTCTGTTGCTGTAACGTATTCATTAAACGAGATAGTTATAGACATTGGCTTTGGTGGAAAACACACATGGCACTGGGAGCATTTTGCTAGGCGTTCGAGACTGACCACGAGATGAGCAGAACAAAGAATAAAGCTGGAATAAGATTATTAGATTCAATGCTTCTATGTAGAATTACGGTGTCGATGGCCCCATGGTCAAAACCGGCTGAACGCAGGAGCATTCGAGAGAGGGGAAAGTGACCATTGGCCTTTCTGGGTCGCCGGGGCGAGGTTGACGGCCGATTACCTATATACTGAGATGGAAAGGGTCCGAGTACAGTTTCGCTGGAAATCTCCAAGACGAGAATCTGTGGTTTAGATCAAAGTTCACGGGAAGCAGCCAGCGGTCCAGCCAGTAATCGCAACTAAAGGTTGAGTCCACGTGCACCCAGTAGTTGAAGCTTTCAGGTAGTAGTAGTACCAGTACATGATCGGCAGCCAGGTCAAGGTTCCGGGTATGTCGGTGGTAGTTTTGCTCTTCTTCACCATTCCCTCTTTTTTCAGGTACCCTTTCACTTCACGACATCGACCAAAGCCACACACACGAGCCCGCTCGCACACCATTCACAGCATCGAAATTAAGACAAAAAAACCAATGGATTCTCACAAATCAAAAAACAGGTTGTATGTGCGATGACCATCGCTGCGAACACCTAACCATGACCGAGTCCAAAGTGGCACTTGTAGCAGACGCTCTCTCGCAAAAAAACAGGCCCAGCGCAGTTCCAGCCTAGTCGAGACCAAGCATCAAAGACCTAATCATTTCGAGCAACCTGACAGAAAAGGACGCTTTTCTATCCCATGCATGTATGTATGACCTTCGCTTTCATGTTTCTATGCGTGTCAACCGTCGCTGCAGCTCCCAATAACCACGTCACCGCTTGTCATAGGTAGCTAACGCCTTTCCATTTTCCACTTTGCACCTTCCCCATTGCAAACGAGCGAAATAGCTTCCGTGCGAATTCGATACCGTCCATCGCTTGCTCACGAAATATCGAAACAGAAAAATATGGAGACTCCAAACAGAAACACCTATCCGCGATGCAGGGTTCCCCGGGAGAGTTGCGAAAAAGAAACTATGCGTCTTCATGAGTTTTGAGAAGGATCGAGACAGAGCCGGTACTGGTCCGAGGCACCATCAGTCGCGAGGTGCGGGAAAGCCCAAATAACTCAGCCAGAGTCTCGGGGTTTCGGTGCTGGTCCTGAGGCGGTCTTTGACCTGCATATCGAAGTTGGGTGGCAGCTTGGGAAGTTGGGCAAGCGGGAGGAAGACGGAGGTTATCGAGGAGGTCCAGGTCAGTCCGAGACCGGAAGAGAAGAAAGGCGAAAACAGGTTGGTTGGCCAGGTATTCGAGAACAATCATGACTGCGTTGAGGTCTGTTTAAAGCCGCAAGAGTATCGTAGCCAGTAGCAGAGGCCAGACAAGCTCTGATTCGAGTTTCGGATTGACTCCGGGATATTTGACTGCCAGTAGAATCGGTGATGTATTCTATCGGATACGGGGGCTATTCTCTCAGCGGACAACAGCCCAAGAGAAGAGGATATCGAGAACTCGGCCATAAAATGCTCCACAGGGGTATCAACCAACGTATTCAAACAAGCTACGAGCGGATGATTCCGATCAGGGGATTGCGAGACGTAGCAAATGGTGGAGTGTGTCCTCAGGACGGGTTCATTGGACCGAACAAGGGTTCACCGTCGTTCTGTCCTCCGTCAGCATCTTCCAGTTCCTCATCGCCATCGTCTTCAACGGCAGTGATAGCTGCCGCGTTCATCATTCCGGTCATCGTCTGGTCATCGTCGCCATCTTCTGCGTCGGCACCGTTGACGGTGTCGTCGTCGTCCTCTGCATCGACCACTTGTGCTTGTGTTTGCATGCTTGCCTCGTTATTGAGGTAGTTTCGCAGATCCACGACGCCTTGGCCGGAGAAGACGCAAAAGACATTTCTTTGATGCTCCGTAAATTCTGGTAACGAGTCAGTTGGGTTGGCAAGGGAAGCATCTACCTCGTATGGGGCTTTACCTTGCGGAGCTTCACGACAGAACGCGTCCAAATCTTCCCTGAGGAACGCCTGCACACCAGTCAAACTCAAATGAGTTAGGCGTGGACATCGGTTCAACAACATAATGATGCTCTGCAAAAGTATTAGCCAGGCTCCATCTAAATAAGCATGTCTCTAGCAACATACCTGCAGCTTGATCTGAGTACAGTAACTCAAGTGGACTCTCTCGAGGTTACTGCTCGACTGCGACTGATAAACCTTAGGTCCAGCTTGTGCAAGAGCATAGACACTGTTATCCGTGATCTGTGAGCATTTGACCAAGCCGACACGTCGGAGCTTCGGCAGAGAGGCTAACTTCATTACTGAATTATCAGTCAGAAGATGGCAGCAGCCCAAGTCAATGTACCGAATACGGTTGCATGATTGCACAAGCTTGATGACTGCAGCATCAGTGAGCTGACTGCAGTGTCCAAGGTGGACATAGTGCAGATTGTTCCTGAGCTTGGCAATTGCATTGACAGCTGCATCCGTTAAAGCTCTGCATTTCGCGAGAACAAGGTTCCTGAGTCGAGGAGCGGTTTCGATTATTCGTTCAACCGCGCGGTCCGTTAGGCGAGCGCAGCTGGTGAGATCCAGAATCCTCAAATGCTCGTAGGTTTGGTGTGATGGAAGCGAAAGGAATGCGTAGTCAGAAATCTGGTCACAACCAGCTAATCTCAGTTCACGGAGACTCCGTCCGTGCGTGAGAAGAGCTGTAATGGGCTCGTCCTTGACCAAGCGGCATTGATGAAGGTCGATTTCGAGAATGTTAGGGCAATGCATCGCAAAGGCCATTACGGCGGTGTCCTCGACTTGATGGCAGTCGTTAAGCTTGAGCTGAATGGCATGTTAGCAAGCCACGACTAGAAAAGTAGATTTGGATCTAACACGAACCCTCTTGATTTTCTTGCAACTCTTTGCCAGGGTGATCAGGGACTCGTTACTGATCTTGTCACAAGATGATATGTTCAGGCCTTGGAGCATACTGCAGTTTTCGGCCACAGCAAAGATCGATAACTCTGTAATCTGACGGTCGCTTGATATGTCCAGAGCCAAAAGATTTTCGTTGCCCGCCACGAGGTTCGTCAAGCCATGATCTGTGATGCCCTCGCAGTTAGTCAAAGTCAGTCTCTCCACCTTGTTGCAGACAGTCAGGGGCATGACGCTGCCGTCATTGACGCGGTCAGCTAGAGTCGACAAGTTGAGTCTTTTGACGAATTGGTTGTAGGTGAAGTATGGTTGCTTGAGAGTGAGGGTTCGGCAGATGGCTCCATGTTTGAGCCATGTCGTACAAGCAGGGCGGTGCCAGAGCAGGTCGACGCTGTTCCTGGCCCAAACCTTGGATACGCACATGCAATTGAGGAGGTCGGCAGGGTTGTTGCTAAGCTTCGAGAAAATCTGGATGAGGACTTCGGCGGGGAGACGGGCGATGGGAGGTTGGCACTCCTCTTCTGAGACAGCCATGTCTTGGAAAGTCGGGACTCCTATGGAGGACTGGGAGTCATTATTGCCAGCGAAAAAGTCCGACTCCTCGTAGTCGCCGCGTGCTGGCGAGTTGCTCGAGGAGGAGTGCGAGTCCTCGGGGTCTGGGGTGGCGTGGAAGACGGGGTTGGGAGCGATAGGAGCGAGTCCGGGAGGTGGGCTACGCATGTTGTCGGGAGAGGGCGAGCGCGTTCGCGCTTGCGGCCAGCAAGTTTGTTCGTAGGATCGCTTTCGCGGTGAACTTGACGGATGCGTGGAGACGTCAAAGGCGTGTCGATTGGGGTGGTGCCGGCTGGCCTGGATGTTGACGACGAGCGGGCAAGCGCTTCTCTGGGCCCTCCACGACGGCTCAGTCGTGCGCTATGTTGTAGACAGTCGGCGCCGGCTCAGCAGAGCAGTCTAATAGGGACGATATGGATGGCGGTGCCCAGCAGCGCAACGATGTGTAAAGTTGGCACGCGGAGAGGGGATGGCGGGCGACTGTCGTAGGATTGTTTTGTGATAGCGATCGGTGACGATGGTGAGGCTCGTTACAAAGGCGGCGACCCATTGGTTGAGGATATGTGGTGGTCCTTAAATTATGCCCTCGCCTCACCGCCTGCCTGTTCAGCCAAGTGAATATCAACAACTACGAAAACTAGTCCGAATGTGTATGGCGGGTCGCGATTAAGCATTCAGAGGACTTCTAGAAATTAATTGCTTTCAATTTCGAAACTCAACGGACGAAAAAGTGCCAGGTCTCTCAGGTTTTCAAGACCCGATAATAGCATTCACCAATGCCTTGACCTCCCCAGCTACATCCCCATCCGGCATCCTCGTCGTGTCATTTCGTGTTCGTCTAATCAATGACAGAAATATCGTTAGAACCGGCAACAGATCGGTCTACTAAACCTGGAGAATGCAAGCAATTCGAGGCATGCTGAATTTCACATGGATTATGGAATGCCTCCAAGTCCAGATACTCGGCTTGGCCAGACAAGAATGATCACCAGGACTCCGAAGGGCACTCTACTCCTATCTTGCGTACAGTACAACTCGCAAGTTCAGTTTGACTCCCAGTATAGGTGGGTACGTGACCAGCGCGAGACTACCGCCCTCCTCCCTTCTATCAAGAAAACCAGCTCCCAAACCACCTTCGCTCCTGTCACAGCACAAGATAGAGTGTCAGGACTACCCAAGTGAGCCAACGGTCTACCCTTGCAATGCTGAGGGCATCGCCAGCTGATTTCTGGCAAGCCAGGGGCTTCACGCCTTTGGGAGCAATGTCGGGATGCTGGTGGCACCGTCTCTTGAGGCCATATTGGCAAGCAATCGCCGCACAGAACGCAAGCAACATCCACGTTACAATAAACGTTTCGGCCGCCCTCATCTTCCAGAGACGCCTTTGAGCCTCCTTCGCCTTCTTGGCTCTGTATATTTCATATTCGCTTGATCTATTTGCTTCCGATACATCCAACTCTCGAGTATCTTGCGTACCTCTTCCCCGGGTCGATGATCCTTTCACCGCGGCATAAAGCACATAGGATGTGTGGAAACCATTTTTTATGCTTTCCCAGCTGCTGGTTGTTTCACGTGCTCGTCGACGATGGTGGTAGGGGGGTGGTGGTGAGAGAGAGGTGTCCGTGGCGGCTTCTTCGTCGGCGGCTGAGGAACTGGGCGCTGGGGAGGTGTTGAGTAAAGTGGAAGGGTCAGGTGAGCCAGAGGGACTGTTGGCACTCTGAGAGTTGGATGCTGATGGTGGCAGCAGGGCAAAAACGGGAACGGTAGTGAGCTTGGAGGATGGGACGAGAAGAGATTTGGGTGATGGTGGAGGTGAGAGGGCTGAGGGGTTGGTTGAGTCGGGTTCTGCTGGGACCAGACGGATAGAGCTGTTGGTATTAGGCAGGGTGCCTGCCATTGAGGGAATGCCTAGGTACCGGGATTGCGGTGAAGTGAAGGTGGTCGGGATGGATCGCGATAGTCCGAAAGTGGTTTTTTTGAGGTATCAATATGTCGTTTTTCTCAGGATTCGGATAGGAGAGGCGATCCTCAATGTTGGCGTGATATTTGTATATGGGTGAGTGAACGAATGGCAGTGAGTGACAAAATGACGCCGAAGAATTGTCGTCGGGATGGATGCTGGGGCTGGAGAGGACATTTGGTTGGACGTGTCTTATTTGTGTTGACAGTGTGGGCTAGATGGTTGCTGCCGATAGTAAGCCTCAACGCTGCTTCCGTGGCTGGCTTCGGTCTGCAACCACCTTCATTGTCCATCCTGTCCCGGACATAGGCAGCAAATTTGCCCGTAATGGAGTGGGCAATCTCTGGGGAAATGCTTCCTGGCCAGCTTTTGGCATGGCGATCAAGTCATTAGCATAGGGGCAAAGCTATGGTCACATAGTAGACATGTTGCAGAGGTAGGCAGGGAGTAGAAAAAACGAGGCCTACTGGATTATAGAAAGCGATGGCGTCTGAAAACACTCCAAGGTGTAGAAAACACAGACAAGTCGAAGGGATGTGTCGGGACGGTGCCTCAGGGCTTGTATTCCCAATTTGAACGACGTTAGACAATCAAGGTGGCAAATCACTCACAAAGCACCTCAATGATTCCATCATAATCGCGGGGTTTTGGACTGATCTCTATTTTGGAAGCCAGAGATCAAAGCTAAGAGCGGAAGAGTAGTCTTTTCGCCATCATCGAGCCCATGTTTCCGATAGACGACGTGCCGAATAAGCCCCTTCCTCCAGACTGTGCGCGGCTAGAATTAAACGCGCGCTTTGGGTCTCCCGCGCCGGTCGACAAGGCATTGATCAGCTCAGAATTCGAAGGTAACCCGTCCGCACCCTTCACTCCGCACCTCCTCGAAAAAGCAAAACAAGGTCCAGCGAGAATCCGAACCTAGTAGCCGAACTCAGCCAACTGAGCCTTGACCTTGTCGTCGACCTTTGCGTTCTTCTGGGCGTTGGTGAGTTGCCTCCTTGCCACCTTCTTGCGCTCGTAGTATGCGGCACCCTTAACCTTGCGTCTCTCCTCGAGTCTGTATATGCGTGTTAGCCAAAATCCATCGTCCGTTCTGCCTGCCTCCCGATCTCGACTGACCTTGCGACAACATCCTGGTACTTCCAGCCGACCTCGGCGCTCAGACGGCCAACGGTGCAGTACTTGCGGCCAGGCTTCAGTCTCAACACCCTCAAAGCCTGGGGGACGACCATCCTCTTGACTTTGTCGTACGGAGGTGGGACACCCTCGAAAACCTTGAGTCTCTCCATAGCAGCGGTACCACGGGCGGTCTTGTGGGGGATCATGCCGCGGACGGTCTTGTAGAAGATTCTGGAAGGAGCGCGGAAGTGGAAGGGACCTGGTTCGGGCGTCAGTTCGCGATTCGTTCTCGGGCGCGATCGAGCCAGCAATGCTGCAGCGCCGTCTGGATGAATAGCTTACCGCCACGGGTGGGGTTGTAACGGGTCATCTTGCGGAGGTAGGCGTGGTACTTGACTGCAATTCCATCATCGTTAGCCAGCAGTCCCAAGCCATCGAGCTTCCATCTCCACTGCAAAGTGCCAATCCATTCTCCAAGCAAGCAATCACACGGGCGCCAGAGAAGGGCGGGACGTACGCTTCGAGCGGAAGAACTCTCCGGAGATGTTGAGAGCCTCGCAGCGCACAACGACGATCTTCTGGCCGTTGAGGAGCTGCTTGGCCACGATGGAGGCCAGGCGACCGAGGAGGTGGCCCTTGCCATCGATGGTGATCTAGAACACACCGTCAGCATTGCTGGTCGTTTCGTCCCGACGCCGCGCAATTGGCAGGTGTTGCAAGGTGTTGCGCAGCTCGCGGTGGCTCGATATTGCGGTTGCAGGCGGCGGGGCGACTCACAACTGGCTCCATAGACGACATCTTGTCCTGCTTCACGGCGAATGAGAAGACTAGAGTCGTGCAAGCTACACCGTCGGGATGGTGGAGCGGGTGGTCGAATTTGTCGTGAGGTTGGCGTGAGATATTGAGGGAGCCTTTTCGAAGTTGTGGGATCGGGAGCCCTAGTGCGGATTTTGGCGACTACTGGCCTCAGGCACCAGGCCCGCGGCCGCTAGCGGCATGTGATTGGCCCGTGACTGGAGGCGAGCCCGGCCCCACGCATCGAGTTGAAGGCTTGTGATGGATTGAAGCTCACCACTCCAATGTTGACTCCATGCAGCCCGGTGCCAGCGGAATAATCCAAGGCATGGCGCATCAATGGCTGTCATCAGCCCAGATGTCCTTCTGCTGCGGACTATGAATTGCTGACACACTTCTATGTCCTTTGTCACCTGGACCTACTATGCTCTTCCAGTTGGCAATTGCTATGATTTCTTCTAGTTGTTTGAATTTTTCTCGAGTTGTTTGAATTTCTCTCGAGTTATTTGGATATTTGGGTTACTTGAAGGCGTCTTAGGCCAAGCTGTGCAAAGATTCTGGTTTCCGGGCAGGTGTCACATTTCCAACATTCAACTCACAACCAAAGCTCGGCTTGGATCATCATTTGGGGTGGATGGTATGTATTATGCTAGGTATGGTCGGGAACCAGCAAAGTCACAGCGCAAAGACATCTGCGGCAGTAGGACAGAAGTATTCCACCCGCTTCAGCTAGACTCTTACCTTACGCGCCAGTATACCCAAACCGCCCCCATAAACCCTTTTCCCCAGGCTTTACCCATGACCCCACAAAATCCAGCCGGTTCTCGTGATCCCGGCTGTTACCCAGCCCGCAGATGGGGAGCAGACGTTGCTCATCATCTGGACTTTTCGCCGGCTCGCAAGCGTTGACATCGCGGTCAATCTGCAGCGCCTCGTGACAGCGATCGCCCATATCGCCCTTGGCTTTGTCTGAGCACAAAGTGATGTACCGATTCTTCTTGTCCTTCCGCTGGTCTTCAATGTTGCTCCCGAGGGCGCAGGCGTCGCAGTGGCCATTTTGGAGGTCAGTCCCCAAAAGCCGCAGAAGTAACAGTTGGCGACTGCGGGGTCATCTTGCGTGATCACCGTTGCGTTTGCGAGAGCCGCCACGACGTCTTTGCAATGCGGATTTGGCCGATCATGGAGCTTACACATGACGCCGAGGGAGCATTCCGCTAGAAACCGAGTGGCGGGGACCTTATTATACATCTCGGGGAGATCGTGGTCGTAGCATCCCTTGAGAAGGGGCTCATAGCGCTTGTCTCCGTGGCTTCGCGCATCATTCCAATGCATCTTGTTCCAGAAGTCCTCGGCGCCGTCCGCCAGCAAGCCTCCGGAGCTGCAGGGTCGATTTTTCCAAGCCTTACCGGCTTGCGATGGAAACGCTACTGGTAGCTGGAATTGGCCGTTGTTGACTTGGTTGTTGACTTGGGCCGGGGCAGGGTACCGGGCATGTTGACCGTCAAGATATGAATTCGTAACATCTGCGTAGAACTCGTCAAGCGTCCAGTTGAAACGTTGGAGGTTGTCGTGGGTCACGCCCGGTACGTCTTTGTACTTCTCTTTGGTGCTGTGATCCAGCATCCGCAAAACACAAACTGTGGCCTCCGCGTCAAGCACGTCGTTCGAGTATGGCCAGAGAAATGTTTGGTCGAACTGTTTCTTGATAGACAAGGCAGACGTAGGTCCCTCCGACATGACCTGGCATTTCACGAAACATTGCTGCCAGGCCAAAGTCCATGTGACCAGACCTTTTAATACTGCCGACCTGATCATAGAGGTGGCGCGTTCCGGATCAGCGGCTACCGTCTCCAGCGGTCCACCGCCCGCCTCACGACCGGCGAGTGGCTTGGCAAGCATAAAAGCCAGCGTTGAGGGCTGGTTTTCCAACAACTCTGACGCTATTGTGATATTAGGGTGTGTCATATTGCGTTGCGTCCCTGAAAGAGGAGATGACCGAAATTCTCGAACCTGGCCTCCAGGAATTTGAAGACGTTGGCAACATGAGAGCTCAGGGCGTCCATATGTTTTGGATTTTCTGCGTTGAACCCGCCATCAAATGAAGCGCACATCCCAGAGACGTAGGAGGATTGCATATCATTTCCGTCATCATCGTACATCATACTCGGATTCCCGCTGTTGCCAGCGTTCATTAGAATAGCGGTGTTCAAAATCCCTGCCGTTTGAGCAACGTTGAAGACAACATCACTTGAAGTAGTGAGTAGCTTCCTCAGTTCCTCCAAGTAAGCATCTTGTTTCTCTTTCGGTATCGGCGAATATTTCTCCATCGCTTCGAGTACCTGTGCCACCTCCGACCATCCCCTGAACAATTCAGGGCTAATAGCCATCGATGTGCCGCCAGATGCGACAGCAACAGGAGCCCCACCGTCACTTGGATACCCATTTGAACGATCGAGTGGAGGTTTTTGCATCTAGTGTCGGCTTTTTCGACAGCTTGCTGAGTAAAAGATTTGACAATGTCTGCGACACGGTCTGTGATATCGAGTTGAGCTTGAAAGTAAGAGGCCTATACTAGAATTAGCAAAATTGTTCAGCCAAGCTAAGAAAGAAGTTCATACCCGGAGGCTTTGGTAGCCCCTGATTTCATGCTGAACTGCATTGTCCGTGAATAATATCTTTCGGGCCAGATCCGCATCTCCGCACCATAGCCTGTATATTTCATGAAACGGTAGGCTATTTGGAGAACAGCCATTGGTCGTCCAATCGCAGACTCGTTCTGGCGAATCCGTGAACATCTTGCCGAACCAGGTTCCTTCTCCCTGCTCTTTATAGGCTGATTGCACCGCTCCCAAAATTGTCATATTGGCATACCAATTTGCGCAATCAGAGTCTCGGAGACTGGTAGCATTGTAGACATTGTAGTACTCCTGGGGCACGTCCTCGTATATCAAGTCTCTGCAGTTCTGGGGGTACTTTGGCACTTTATTGTAATGTAAGTGCGCCCAAGCATCCGGGGAGGGCGGTGAAAGGTCATAATAGTCGTGAGGCTGTCTCGCTGCAAAAGTGCTCGAAGGACTCGGCGCTGTCACCGACGCGGAATCTGTAGTGGACTTGTTTTCAGACTGAGCAGAAAGTTAGCCTAGCTCTGATCTTGGAAGAAGGGTATAACAAACCGTCAGGGTGGATTCTGGGGCCACAGCTGCCACGAGGTCGATCAAACCAACAAGCAGTAAGAATACGCCAATCATATCGCCCTTGGAAGCTTTAGTAAAAGGAAGACAAATGCCGAGATAGAAGCCATACCTTAGGTGATAGAGCCACCATCGTGCAGGCAGAAGTCTGGAGTAGTAGCCATGCTGGAAGAAAGCGCATAGCAGCCCGCAGCCGTAGGAGCACCATGTCCTCGTCAACTGCCCGACAGATGCAATGACGAGAGACTGAGGAGAGTTGAGATCGTGTGAGGCCGGGAAATCAGATGTGGCCGGTGGCAGGAGGCCACAAGTTACGCTGGACAGAAAGCATCGCATTGCAGACGGACGCAAGTTATATTTGTAACATAACAACATCAATACGACGCCCAAGTACCGTGGCAACTCTCCATTTACCACGTTGCCATTGAAAACGCTGGCGAACCATGGTTTGCCGTTTGTGACCCTTCGGTGATTGGGATTTGGGAATCACCCTGCTGATAGGAATCTCCCCGGTGATTGGGAATATCCCTAAGAATTAGGAATAACCTCAGAGATATGAGGTAGCCCCAGTGAAGGCAGTGACTAAGAACTACATGAGGACTAGGAATATCCCAATAATCAGGAATATTTCAGAGGATTCTGACCACTATCAACGACATGTTGATCTGAAAGGGGGTGCAGACTTCTTTTGATAAAACATGTCTGATAATAAGATTCACTTGAATTACTCGAGGCGATCGACGTTAGCCACAGACGGAATGAGAGGCACCGAAAGATGGGATTCTGAAAAGACGGAGAGACAGAAAGACGTTCAGTTTGGGTCGAGGCTAAAAGTCGCGCTTACCGAAACGGGTCAGGCTCCAACCCACAGCTCCGTGTTTTCCATATGTCTCGCGCAACCTAACAACATACCTACCTAGGTATGCTTCCTAAAGACCTTTCCACTTGCCGAGAATATCATCTTCGGGTCCAGTAAGACTCCTTCAGATCCTGTGTTTCCAGAGAATTACGCTCTTCCCAAGCTGCACGCCACTCGCCAGCTCTAGTGGCCATCATGGCAACAGAGCCGCCGACGCTTCGCAGAACCCGCTTTGTCTGTATCTCGGACACCCACAACTCTGCTCCCTCTGGGGCGTTCAACCTGCCCCCGGGCGACGTGTTGATTCACGCTGGAGACCTCACCAACCAAGGCTCGTTCTCCGAGCTGCAGAAGACTGTCAAGTGGCTGGAGGACGCCGATTACGAAGCCAAAATCGTCATCGCCGGTGATTCCTCTTTTCTGGCGCACCAGTGACCGAAACCCCACCCGATCTGCTAATAAGTGACAGGCAACCATGACATAACCTTGGACACCTCATTCTACCAGCAACACGGCCTCTACTTTCACAACCAGGATCCGCAAGATCCTTCTAAATGCCAAGCCCTCCTAGCTAAATCATCTTCAGTTCTCTGGCTCCGCCATGGATCCGCAATAGTCAATCTGACAGCTGCGGACGGTCCTCGTACCTCTTTCAAGGTCTTTGGCTCGCCGTACTCTCCCGCGCAAGGCGTCTGGGCATTCGGATACGCGCCCGAGGAGGCTGCGTTCCTCTGGGACCAGATTCCACTGGACGCAGACATTGTCGTAACACACACCCCGCCCAAGTACCACTGCGATGAAAGAAAGGACCGGCGAGCTGCTGGCTGCGAGGTGCTGCGGAGGACTCTGTGGCGGGTACGGCCCAGACTTGCTGTTTGCGGGCACATCCACGAAGGCCGCGGCGCCGAGATTGTGAACTGGGATTTGTCGGTTTCCAATAACAAAAACAAAGAAGAAGGCGTTGACCGGTGGACAGATCCCGGCGCGGGAAACAAGAAACTTTCTCTGGTTGACTTAACAGGCCGGCACTGGAGGAAGCTGAGAAATGACGGAGGCAGGGGAGATGAGCTTGGGTTCATTGCAAACAAGGGGCCCAAGGAGCTGCCCAGCTTTGAAGGCGAATCGGTACCCGACGCCGGTGTTGATGATCGACGTTCAATTGCATCGGGCGTATCGAAAGTGGCCAAGAAACTATTTGCTCTTTCCATAGAGAGGTGCACCCCTGCGATGGTCGGCCAAGGAGGATATCCGCCTTCACGTCGATCAGATATCGAGGCGTTAGCAGGCAGGATGGGTCGCAGACAGACTTGCGTGGTCAATGCAGCAATCACAGCCAACAGTTGGCCACACAGAAGAGAAGGCCGCAAAGTGTTCAACAAGCCTATTGTGGTCGACATTGACCTGCCGATGTGGAGCGACGAGACGACGGCGGAACGCGCTGAGCTGACCACGGAAGCGTTTGCTCGGCTGATGGCCAGCGCCGAATCTCCTTAGCATTGCATTGATGCTCTTCTACCCACAGACACTGTCAAAAAGTACACTTACTGGGCGTACTGTCTAAATCCCTTGTGAGCGGAAGTGACTAAGTATTTCCGTGACTTCCATCGAAACCGATATTGTGTCGCATGCAAGTAAGCAGTCTGTGGAAGCGAACTCGAGTTGACTAGGGGTGGTAGGACCACCTGATGGGAGTCTTGGTAGGTATGAAGTTGGCCACAATGATGAGGCCTTTGTGCTTGCAGGTTACCTATGATACGGTCAGAGACTTGGTTCCTGCCACTTGCGAGAAATATGCTGTTCAGCATGGTAAAAGGCGGGTATGATCCAAGCGTGCCCAAGTTGCAGAGGTTGGAGGAGCAGGAAGAAGTACATACGGTTCTGACTCCCAGTATGAGAATGATATTCCTCAATCCTAACTCATATTATTGACACTATGCGCTTTCGTGCACAGAGTCCAGATTGAACAAGTTTAGTCACACTGCAAAAGGAGGCCAGCCATAGTTTTATGCTCCGAATCGATTGCTCTTCATCGAGTGGATTGCTGGAGTGATGCGGTATAGAAACCAGGTGAGCCAAATTCAACTTTTGTAGTAGTGTAAGCATTTTCGTAACTAGTAGAAGCGTAGGTAAACCTTGGTATGAGCAGCTTTGCACTGCTGGCAGTCATGTCTGGTTCTAGGGTTTTCCTCTTGATGCATGTCTTCCAACAGATGACCCGACAGTTTTCCTGGTCAATGGCTATTTCCCTCTTGGAGACAGTGGAGTGACAGGTCACGATGAAGTGATGTGGATTAGTGGATAACTGGATGTGGAGATCACTAGAGACAATGGCGACGAGTACGGAATACGACGCCCGGAATATGATACTGGGCGGACAATTGCGTCTTTGGGCAAGTTCCAGCCAGATCCTTGTGTCGCTATTCGCGGTTACCGGCGCAGCTGTAGTCTGTGAAGCGATATTGCTTTCCTGGCAGATTCATGGCCCCCAACATCAATCCTCTCTGTACATAGTACCTGAATACCTAAGTCATAGATACTCCTAGTTTGGAGACTTTCCGAGTCGCCGAGCACCGTTAATGTCTGTCTTGGATTATCGGGTATAAAGCGTACCAGATCTACGAACAAGACGGGAGAGGCGCTGATAGGGGCTGGACGGACGGGCAAGCTCTTCCTGGCAGTTTTGAGAGCTAGAAGCTCCTGTAGCGTCTTTCATAATTGTCAGTATTTGCTCCAGAGTCTTGGCTGGTAATCTTTGAAAGAAGTCTGGCAAGTGTCTAGTAAAGCAAATGTCATTCGTTCCACATCGCACGAGATATCGCATCTCGAGCAGATAGACGCGCGGCAACTGTGCACACTCACTGCGATTGCCGCGGTCGACGTGCAACAGAAGATGTTGACTCTTTGTCGTTTGCGGTCATGAGACACGTGCGGTGGTCTGGTGAGGCGTTCAGCATGATTTTCGAGCTACCTATGTTTCGCGATGTTGCTTCTGCGGCCGCTCCGGGCCTCTCGTAGTCGCACACCTCGTTTTGTTACGTCGGCCCTCCCTTCTAAATTTAACATGTGCATCCACACCCTGCACCGCGCCCTGCAACCAAATGAGCCTCCATGGGGGCTGGAGTACAGATCAACGAGAGCTGTCGAACGTCGCAGCTATCCTCCCGGGAGCGTCATCATGTCGCCCTAGAGTCTTTGGGATCAAAATGCCCTCGCTTGCTGTTATCGCGCCACTCTTCCCGACAGAGTTTCAGAGCGAAAGCTTAATCCCCTCTAAGAGCGAGCTCCATCAAACCACAATCACACCACTGCATTGCGTTCATCCTCATTACTAGGACTGCGGATGCCAACATGGCTTCGACGGCTGCGCAAGTAAACGGCAACGGCCATGGTGATCTCCGCGCGCGAGCTATGAACCAGCAGATGCTGCGAGCTCAGAGCAACAACACTACCGACTATCTCGACCAAGGCCACACCTCTGGTACAGCGAGGTACGCCATTCCCAAGCTCCCCAGTAACACCGGAACTAACATCTCATCGCAGCGGCAACACAACCCCTATCCCTCGCGATGCGCCCCCTTCCGACCACGTCATCTCCTCCGCCCGCAAGCAGCTCCGTGCCGAGCAGCAGCGACGCCGTATCTTCCCTACCATCGAATATGCCTCCCGCGTATCCCATTTCGACCCCGACAGTGACTACCGCGACTTCAAAGGTTTCTTTGTGCTGTTCTGGATCGGTTTGGCTATCATGGCGATCACGACCATGTTGCGGAATATCAAGGATACCGGGTATCCGATGCGAGTGCAGATCTGGCAGCTTTTCACTGTGAAGGTGTGGGAATTGGCTATTGCCGATTTCCTGATGGTGGCGAGTACGGCTGTGAGCTTGCCGCTGCATCAGTGTTTTAGAGCGAGTGGCGGCTTCTTGAGATGGAAGAATGGGGGAATTGCCCTTCAGAGTATTTATCAAGGGCTTTGGTTGGCCTTTTGGGTTGCGTAAGTGTATTTTTATCCCTCTTGGGGGCGAAGCAGCCTTCTACCCCCAGTTCGCATTCTTCGATAAAGGGGTGTGCTGATATGTGCTCCAGTGTGCCTTTCCAGCTCGGATGGACCTGGACTCACCAGGTCTTTTTGACCCTCCATACTCTCACAATCCTCATGAAGATGCATTCTTATGCTTTCTACAACGGCCATTTGAGCGAGACAGAAATACGTCTGCGGGACCTGGATAATCCTTCATCTGCGTCAAAAGCTCCTGCCTATCAATATCCTGCTCCTTTGAGAAACCCATCCTCACCCGTGCTCGAGGACAAGCGAAAGCCATTAGGTATGCCACAGTCTACCCCCTGTCAATTCTTCGGGACATTTTTGATTGTTGGGATCATTCTCAACTATTAGATATATTCCTAGTTACTAGGAATCTAGTAAATGACAAACTAACACACCTCTCTAGTTGATGAGAAGAGCGAGGCTCCGCAATCACAAGAAAACCACGATCCCTCACTCGCCCAGCTGCGAGAGGATCTCGCCTACGAGCTCACCTCTCCCCTCGGCGGCGTTACCTACCCCAAAAACCTGACCTGGTCCAACTACCTCGACTACCTCCTCTGCCCCACCCTCTGCTACGAACTCGAATACCCTCGTACCCCCCGCATCCGCCCTGACGAGCTCTGCTACAAAGTCCTCGCCATCTTCGGATGTATCTTCCTCCTCACCATCATTTCCGAAGAATTCATCCTCCCCGTCCTCGTCGACTCCGCCGCACGTCTCGACCACGTCACCAGCGTGACCGAAACCCTGCTAATTCTCTCCGAAACCGTCTCCATGCTCCTCTTCCCCTTCATGCTCACGTTCCTGCTCGTTTTCCTCGTAATTTTCGAATACGTTCTCGGTGCCTTCGCTGAACTCACGCGTTTTGCTGATCGGCTGTTCTACCGCGATTGGTGGAACAGCACTGATTGGCTGGAGTTTTCGCGGGAGTGGAACATCCCGGTCCATCATTTCTTGCGACGACACGTTTACTCGGCGAGTAGGCCGCACATTGGCAAGCAGATGGCAACGCTGATTGTGTTTTTGGTGAGTGCTGTCGGCCATGAGATTGTGATGGCTTGTATTACGAAGAAGATTAGGGGATATGGGTTTCTGGCGCAGATGAGCCAGTTGCCCATTGTGATGATTCAGAAGACAGAGTGGGTCAGGGGAAAGAGGCTGCTGAACAATATCTGTTTCTGGTGCTCGATGATTCTTGGCTTGAGCATGGTATGTACTCCACTCCTTGATGACATTGGGCGGCGATGAGGTTGCTGACGAATTTGATAGATGTGCTCGCTGTACGTGCTGGTTTAGGATGACTGCACTGCTTTGTAATATGGTGACTACGGGTGGGCGCTTTGGGTTCTGGCATTGAGATTCCCCTGTATTAACAAAAAGGCTGGATTTAAATATCATTCTTCATTGATCCGAAGCTGTTCCCTGTGCATACGTCGCTGTGTGGAGAGACACGAATGCGGATTTTGAGACTTGAGTTGTGGTGTTAAGCCTGCAGAGGGTTTTGACGCTTCTCCAGGGCTACATGTAGAGAGCCTGAGAGCCTCTCTTAACACACTTCTTGAGAATGAGATCGTGCTTCCTCCTTGGGTTGCTCCGAAGTACTTGGAATTATCCTACTTATCTAAGTTTCCATGATTGTTTGAATGTCTCTTGATTACTTGGAACTCTCTCAATCACATGGATTTCTCCTGGTTACTTGGATTCGGACAGGTGTCGCGAGTTTCTTGGTTTGCGAGACCGATAACTTAGAAAGCTAACATTCCGTTCAGGGTTCTAAATTATTTCTGTAAAGAATGCTCCCACCTCTTCAACAAGCGTTGTCGGCCTACCCCTGAGCTGCCGCTTGCCGCTTCGTATCCGTCGTATTTCAGACGCACGGGCCACCAGACCTTAGCGCATTGTGAACATTGAACCCCAGCGGTGGCCAGAGGGGACGACGAAACAAAGCTTCGAAGCTGCCAATACCTGCCTGTCAACTCACGTCCGTCCGAGACTTAACCCAGCGCAGACTTCCCTACATCGGCAAATTGGCAGCAGATATTTGAACGGCCCACTGGGCCACCAGGAACCGCAGACATGAGCTCCCGTAGGCCGCCATCCAGCCCCTCCAAGACCTCTCAAGACTGACCCCTTCCGTAGTGAAGCAATTCATCCGCAATGTGCGAGCAAGCAAGACTATTGCTGATGAGCGCGCCGTCGTGCAAAAGGAGAGCGCTGCCATCAGAGCTAGTTTCCGTGAGGAGAGCCATGACCCCAACGTCCGGTTTGTGCATTCCGGACCCCCCGTGAGGCTACCTGTTACTGATGGATGGTCATACCCGTATAGGAGAAACAATGTTGCCAAACTGCTTTACCTTTTTACTCTCGGCGAACGGACCCATTTCGGACAGATTGAATGTCTGAAGTTGCTGGCCAGTCCGCGCTTTGCGGATAAGAGGTTGGGCTACTTGGGGACTATGCTGTTGCTGGATGAGAACCAGGAGGTCTTGACGCTGGTTACGAACTCTCTGAAGAAGTGAGTTACTGATATGCTGCGGATCTATACTGGCGCACGGCTCTGACAAACCTCGCTCTACAGCGATCTGGGACACTCGAACCAGTATGTTGTCGGCCTTGCTCTTTGCACACTTGGCAACATTGCCTCTGTCGAAATGTCTCGAGATCTGTTCCCCGAAATCGAACAGCTCATGTCCACCGCGAACCCCTATATCCGCCGAAAAGCAGCCTTGTGCGCCATGAAGATTTGTCGAAAGGTCCCTGACTTACAAGAACATTTCCTGGAAAAAGCGACGGCTCTTCTATCCGACCGAAACCACGGCGTCCTTCTCTGTGGCTTGACACTTGCCACTAGTTTGTGCGAGGCCGACGAAGCTGAGGGTGGTGAAGAGGGAATAGTCGAGAAGTTTAGGCCTTTCGCCGGAAGCCTGGTGCGGACTCTGAAGGCCCTGGCCAGCTCTGGTTACGCGCCCGAACATGATGTTACCGGCATAACGGATCCGTTCTTACAAGTCAAGATTCTACAGTTCTTGCGTGTACTCGGTCGTGGAGATGTTGAAACGAGTGAGCTGATCAACGACATCCTGGCTCAAGTCGCTACAAATACCGATTCCTCCAAGAACGTTGGAAACTCGATTCTGTACGAAGCGGTGCTCACAATCCTCGATATTGAGGCGGACTCCGGATTACGAGTGCTCGGCGTCAACATTCTCGGAAAGTTCTTGTCGAATAGGGATAACAACATCCGATACGTGGCTCTCAATACTTTGATCAAAGTTGTTGCTATTGAACCGAATGCGGTCCAAAGGCATCGAAATACTATTCTGGAGTGTTTGAGGGACCCTGATATCAGCATACGAAGACGTGCACTGGATCTGAGCTTTACCTTGATCAACGAGAGTAACGTTCGTGTTCTCGTTAGGGAGCTACTGACGTTCTTGGAGGTGGCCGATAACGAGTTCAAATCTACTATGACCAGCCAAATTGGAATCGCTGCGGATCGATTTGCTCCATCGAAGCGATGGCACGTAGACACGATGCTTCGCGTATTGATGTTGGCGGGCAACTACGTCAAGGAGCAAATACTATCATCTTTCATCCGACTAATCGCAACAACGCCCGACTTACAGACCTATGCCGTACAAAAGCTCTACGTTTCGTTGAGGAAAGACATTAGTCAGGAAGCATTGACATTGGCCGGAGCATGGTGTATTGGCGAGTATGGCGATGCTTTGCTTCGAGGCGGCCAGTACGAGGAAGAAGAGCTCGTGCACGCTGTGAAAGAAAGCGAAGTTGTCGACCTATTCTCCACGATCCTCAACAGCAGCTATGCAAACCAAAGCATTAACGAATACATCATCACATGTCTCATGAAATTGACGACACGAATGCACGAGGCAGCCCAGCTCGACCGCATTCGCCGAATACTCCAAAACCATTCCCGAAGTCTCGATGTCGAAGTGCAACAGCGTGCCGTAGAATACGGCAACCTCTTTGGCTACGACCAGATCCGCCGCGGTGTGCTTGAGAAAATGCCACCCCCACAAATCAAGGAAGAATCACGCGTACTCGGTGAATCCACGAAGAAAGCTGGCAAATCGGCAAACAGAAAATCGAAACAAGTCAAGCCTTCCGAACAAGACCTGCTCTTCGACCTCATGGGCGATTCTAACGGCCAATCTGTCGACCTGAGCTCGCCCACGAACGGAACCCAGACCAACACCGATCTGCTGGCCGACATCCTAGGCGGAACCTCAAGTCCCGCTCCAGCCGCCTCACAACCAGGAAAATCGAACATGGACTCTATTATGGACCTCTTCGGCACGTCCAACGTTACCTCCTCTGCCCCAGCCCCTGCCGCCGCACCATACACCGCATCCACTGATCTTTTCTCCGGCATGGCGTCTCCGCCTCCTCAAGTAGCGGCTGCACCCGCAGCAGTTGCTCATCCTTGCTATGACAAGAATGACTTGAACGTAACATTACAATTGCAGAGAAATGCAGAGGGCGTGGTGCAGGTACTGGCAAAGTTCAGAAACAACAGCTTTGTGCAGGGAATTAGCAATGTGGGCTTGCAGGCAGCGGTGCCGAAGACGCAGAAGCTACAGTTGAATGCCATTAGCAGTGCGGAAGTCGGGCCAGGAAGCGAGGCGACGCAGATGATGAGGGTTAGTGGAAGTAAAGGGGTAAGTCGTCCATTTTCTCGTCCTTTTCTGCCTTTGGTGAAAGGGGAAGGGGTGTTGTCAGTGTGGATTTTTGGGATCAAGTGCTAATCGAGGTATAGCCGCCACTACGTCTCCGTCTGAAGATCTCATATACCAGCCCGAGTGTGGGAGCCGTTACGGACCAGGTGGATTGGTCAGAGCCGAGGTAGTGATGGACCGGGAGGTTTGTGCGTGCATGGCTTGCGTGGCATGGCATGGCGATGTGTGTAAAGTTACCAGCAGAATATTATTGAGATCCAGCGTCTGGAGCGGCTGCGATGCATGCCGACATCTGTGGATTTTGTGTCTCGTTATGGGGTTTCCCGGCCTGCCTTGATGCGACAAACAAGCGATAAGTATCAACGCATTCCTTTCGCTTCAATGCCCTTTACTTGGTGTTTGACTCATGACTGCAGCATAACCGTGTAAGAGAAGCTCCAATGCCTGGGGAACTCGACAATTGGCAAATTCAAGAGTCTTATGGATAAGGACCGCCCTCCACCCTGAGAAGGGCTAGAAAAGAGCGGTCCAGACACCCTCAATGAGTCGATTAAGTCGACAACTTCACTCAAAGTACATGGGTCACGGTTTCAGCTCAAGATAGCTGAGTTGAGCTGTAAGTCCATTATGACCGACTAAACCACTCTAAGTCTTTAACAAGGGGAAAACGGTAAAGTAATCTCACCAGACATATCACACGGGTCCGATCATACCTCATCATAATCATATCACGAAAGCATAAGTTGGCACAAGTTACAGGTAAGATTTCAATTCCTTGTAAGAAGGCCACTTTAACTAACTCCTTCACTCCACCATAACCTGTGATCCCATAAAAGGCAATTTCGTTTATTCCTTTCGCCGACCAATGTCCCATTTTCATGCGCCCCAAATGCCCAGTCTGAATCTTTTAAAAGGCCGCGAAAAGGGCGGAAGCGACAAGTAAACGATCGATTTGCCAGATGCTCCTTAGAAGGCTATGTGCAGAAGAAGCGAAGAACGTGCCGTTGCCATGTGCGAAAAAACCAGGGGGTATCGGGAAAGAAAATGCAAGTCATCATGGTCATGTCGTGAAAAGCATGTCTCCAACAAAGAGCATGCTTAGGAGGAGTCGACTTCGAAGACGGCAATCGTGGCACAGAAGGTTGCGCGATTGTCCTCGTCGAGTGCGGCGGAGGCGTTGTTAACTTTCACCATGTTGACGGCAGCCTTGGTGGACAGGCCGTACAGGTACGAGTTGCTGGAGCCGGAGATGTCGACCATGGTTTCCTGGCAGCTCTGTGTGAGGAGACAGGTCTGGTCGTAGTTCTGGAAGAAACTGTACAGACCGGCGCCGTACACCAGAACGTCGGAGGAGTCGGTGAGGATCAGACCGAATGTCATGGCGCATTCCTGGGTGGTGCAGTAGCTGGAGAAGGCGGGGTCGTCGTAGGTTGCGTTGTACGAGAAGGGTGTCATGCCGGTGGGGTTGCTCTGCCAGTATGCAGTCTCGGTCTGGATGGCGCCCATGAAGACGTTCTTGGCGTTCGAGACGGCGTAGTTGTAGCGCTGGGAGTGCTCGGAGCTGGTGCCCCACAGCCAGACTGGACCCTCGGAGGACTCGATGAGAATGCCGCGGCCGTTGTAGATGGTGAGGTTGGTGTGGGGGGTGAGGTCGAGCTCGTGGTCGGCGACCCAGAACCAGTTGTTCTCCAGGTAGATGCTGGCCTGCTTGGTGACGTGCAGCAAGAGGAAGGCACCTTCGCAGGCGGCGTTGGCGGCGGTTTGGGTCGGGTCGTAGGCGCAAGAGGAGGATTGGAGGCCGGTACCGGCGCTGCCTCCGATGCGAACGTGGACGTCCCACATGCCAGAAGCTCCTTGAGACGACTCGCCGACGTTCCATTCAATCATGATGGCACCAGGTTGGGCTCCGGCAGTCTCGAAGATGAGGTCAGACATCTCGACGGCACCAGAGTCACCAGGCTGACCAACTTGGAAGACTGGCTGAGGGTTGGACTGGTCTTGCCAGCTGGATGAGCCACCAGCCATGATCAGAGGCCAGATCTCACCGGTGATCTTGATGTTGGCAGGGACCTTGACGGTGGAGGTGACCAGGTAAGCGCCGTGGTCGAAATAGATGATGTCAGAGCTGGAAGCATTGTCAAAGATCTTCTGGATGGCGGCAGTGTCATCTGTGACGCCGTCTCCCACAGCACCGTTCGACTTGACGCTCACGAAGGAAGAAGCTGCAAGGTTCTCATACTGTGGCTTCGACCGAGTGAAGAACTGGCCAGCAGAGTTGAGGAGAGTCTCGGGCTTCGTGGGTCCATTGAAAGTGGCTTGAACAGTTGCGCCAGCGGCGGTGTTGTCATACTGGCGACCTTGGGCCCAAGAGGAGATCTTGGCGTTACCAGCAAGGATGGTGCTGGAGTCGGCGGCATTCTGGACGGCAACAGGAACAGCAGTTGACATATCAACATTGTCAAGAACCAGAGTGCCGTTGGGAGAGGCAGCTGAGCTGTAGCTGGTCTTGACGCCAACAGGAGTGTTCGAGATGGTCGAGTCGAGGATGATGACGGAGCCGACAGTCTGGTTGGCGGTTCCGTTAACCGACATATCAACACCAATCTCACAATTGTCGATAGTGACGCCTTGGAGAGTCCAAAGCCAGTTCCAGTTCATGAGAATGGCAGTCTGGCAGTTGTTGAACGTAAGGTTTCTCGTGGTGTACTGCTGGTTTCCGAAGAAGGCTCCATACCTGCCACCGTTGAAAGTAAGATCGGTCATGAAGCCACCAGAGCCGTTGTCCATGAAGATACCCTGTTGGGCGTTGGAGGTACCTCCATCGGTTCTCATGTTGAAGACAATGTTCTGCAGAGATGTGGCCTGCGCAACTTGCCTATTTGAAGAGTTAGCACTTATTCCAGAGAGGAGGGGAAAGGGGTGGTCAAAACTTACCAGTGGATACCAGCTCCAGAAGAGGCGGGCTGAGCAGTGATGTCAATGACAAAGTTGCGAACCTGACGGAAGAAGTTGTTTTGGTTGGTGTACCAATTGGCTCCGGAATCTTCGTAGGGGTCAGAGTCAATGACAGCCATGCCCTCGAATTCGGCGGAGGCCTTGAGGGTAGGAGGATTGATGGCATCGCCGACGAGCTGGGTGTAGTAGTACTGAATGATGGGAGTGCTGACGACGTAGGTACCGGGAGGGAAGTAGACCAGAGCTGGAGTGGTGGTCGAAGAGTCGCAGCCAAGACCACAACGATCTCCGTCGGTGATGGCACTGTTGATGGCAGCAGTGTCATCAGTGGATCCATCACCAGTAGCGCCGTAGTCCATCACATTGCGGAAGACCTTGAACTGTGTGTTGTTGCCGAAGGGTACTGTGCCTTGGCGGTCGATGTTGGCAACCCAGTAGGACGAAGAGGTTGCGCGCTCAGCAACGGGCGCTGGAGCGGCAAATGCGAGGGCGGAAAAACAGAGACCTGCCAGGAGGGCCTTCATCGAGAAGGACGGCATCGTGGATGGTGTTTTCGCAGGCGTAACTTTTGGGTGGGTGGTTGTCGGTGGGTGGTCGTCGGGATAGGAGGTAGGAAGTTGGAGCAAGAGACGATCGCCTGGATGTCTGTTGTGGATGAAGAGAAAGCGATTGTCCAAGCGATGGGTTATGGAAAAGCGCAGAAAAGGGCGGCTGTTGCTCGCTTGTTTTCTGTCGAGTGGTTGTTGATTTGTCGCTGTCGCTTGAGATTTGGTGTGTTCAATGGGGCAAGGAAGGAACGTGGAGACTCGAGAACTAGCACAAGGTTTTTGTTTGGCTTGTTGTAAAAAGGCAGAGGCGGATTCAAATAGTCAAGTGGCTGGGAGGAACGAGGCCGCTTGTCATCAATGAGGATTGTGTGAATTCAGAGTGTTCAACACGGACGATGCAAATGAGCGTCAGCGGAATAAAGAGCAACACTATCACAAAGAACACATCGAGGCAGTGCGAGGAAGGACGGCCGAGGACGAATGATGGCCTGCTGTTTCGGACCAACAGTCTTCTAAGTTGGGGAATCAGTCGTGTACTTATGGAGTTTTGGGGACTGAGTCTGTGATTCACTGGGGCAGATAAGTTGGGTGGCGGTAGAGGAGTCTGGAATGTACCCGCCAGCCCCCCCAGCATCTCGCTGTCCATCATAGCCTCTTGGGTGCTCGAAACGCGGCGATTCGAAACATTCGAAACACAGGGAACAAAGACGGAGCTCCAGGCAGAACACAGAGACCAGGAAGCAGAATCCCATTCGCTGGCGGCACGCGCAGCATTTCGATTCGGGGGCCGCCGGGGTAGGCCGCGTCTATGGTCCTCCCTCGACGTCGAATGGTGGCATCCGAGCCCATTCCTGGCCGCGTCGATTCTGTGTTGAGCGGAGGACAGTCCAGCTTGTGACATGCTCAACTAAGCTTTCTGATGGGGACACGACAGCTTTGGGTGGTCGACAGCGAGTTTGGTGAAACAGTGGCTGACCCCGGTCTAGTGGATCTGATTGGCCACCGACTGCCGGTAAGTGGGCCCAAGCGGCTAAGATGTGGCTCGGGTGAATCGCCAGGTCGTGGCGCGAGGAACTCCCGCCACTACCAAAGTCAATCAACTGGCTTCTGTGGCTCCTGGGCCTGCTGCTTCCCGAGACCTTGGTCTAAAAATGGCTTTCCCTGCCTTCAGGAGATCACCTTCACCCCATGCTCCTCCTGCAAGATGACACGGACACGCACGTTTAGACGCCCTTCGCCTATTTGACAGACTGTGAAACGAACCTGCGAGGTGGAGACACGAAGCGTCTCAACTTCATCCGAGGCCTGTGGGAATCCGCGCCATTAACAGACGGATCGAAACCCCCAAGAACTTCAACAGGCTGTCGGTTGAGGTCAGAATCAGCCTGAAGTGAAGTATTGGGAAGACACGCAGGAGAAGTCATGTTCGAAACTTCAGCCTGTTATCGGACTCGACTCAGCAACTTGCGACTTCGGAATACCGGCGCTTGTCATTGGGACCCTTAGAGATAGACGCGGCTGCTTACGGCTACAGATACATGTACTCACTACCTATGTCCTGCGTATCACAGCTTATCGACGACCTTCGACCAAGCCTACCTACCGACAGGGCAGAGATGAACACACGACTATTCCCCGCAAGAGCTTGAAGTATCCCGAAAGATCTGTTCGTCTCATCTTGTACAAATCCCCAAGACCATGGGCCTGTTGTTTCACGGTAGATTCGGACACCTCTCACAATGCCACCTTCTGCTTTCAGACCGCCAATTTGTGGGCGAGTACCGCTTCTCGGCGATTTACCATATCGCGGGCTCCCGCCCCCGTACATGCTCGGCCTCATGCTCGGCCGATCTCAAGCCAACCCATCATATCTAGTTCTGTATTGCGAGGCTGCGGACTCTCGTCTGATTGCATAGATGTGTCTAGCTACAGCCCTTTGCCACGTTGGCCATCTTTTGATCTATTGCAGACATCTCACGGCACACATACATAGGCATCGAGCTGCGAGAAGCCTCGACTATGCACCGAATTGCTCAGCCCGACACCGGTGCCCAAGTCATGCGGCCACAAGGTCATTCTAAGATCTTGAAGGCCCAAACAGCGACCCACGATCGTCTTTATTCCTCCGGCCCCGTCGTCACAAATGCGAACAGAGGATCAAAGCCTGACTTCGTCCGATTCTATTTCCAGAAACATCCGGATCTTTCGTCCATGGACATACGATCACGAGCAAGGTAAGTGGCAGTTCTCTTTGGCACAGACAGGTCAGAGCTTGGTGCAATTCCATTGTCAGCCTCGGACTTTTCTATGAAACTCTCCCATTTGTTGCCGGAGTCATCCTGGATTCACTCATGTTTGTTGCACATCTATGAATGATATGGGGGGATGTTATAGCTCCCGCAGAGTATCTATGACCAACTAGAGCTGCAACAGGTCAAAGTCAACCTTGCGCATACAACGTTGTACATTTGCCACATTTATATTGCGAGCACGGAATAGCATAAAAAAGTAGGCATACCTCAAAACTTCGTTCTTTTCATGATATAGCGATGGGATGTCAGCCTACCTTTTTGATGTAATGACTCTTACCTATACAACTCATGATACAATCGACAGGCTGGTATCGTCACTGCCTGCAGCAACTTACCGTGTCATTCTTGTCTTTGTGGCTTTCTCAGTACAGCCACTAGGGAAACTAGTTGAACTGGAAACAGGCCGCATTCTCTCGATCCGGCGTGAAGACGTCTTGGCCGGACGGCTCGAGCAGTCGACCACGAACCATCTCCAGATTGACGAAAGCAGGAACCTCCATGCCGTCTTGCAGCACATACTCCTGCACCAGGTCCTTTTCCAAGGAATCCCAGGACATGAGTTTGAACCTGACCACACGGGGAGCTCCTTCTTCGAACCTCAGACGTTTTTCCACGAGAGGCAAGTTGTGGTACCAAGCGGATTCTTGACGCTTGACACCCTCGAACTGTCGTTGGAACATCCTGAGGATTCTCACCATCCTATTGGATTTCTCCCGTTTGGACAGTTCGGTCACGTACCGGTCGGGCGCAATGACAAGAATGAGCTCGTCGAGCGCGGGAAGATGCCGGATGTGGTTGGACAGGAGCGCGGGTCCCCAAAAATGCCTGGTGCTCTCCATTCCGGCTGTCAGCCAGAAGTCGTTGATGGCCAAAGATTGCAAGCGTCGCTTCTGTTCGGGAACCAGAAACGAAAGCATGCGGCCCATGCCAATTCGGCCATCCTGGCCAACCCGCCAAATCCCCGGGTCGTTTCCACCATCCGTGAGGTACAGCGTGTCCACGTTGAAGTTGATCAGAACATCGAACAAGTCAGGATCTTCTCCAGAAAGCCCCAGAAACTCGTAAGGTGCCTTCATGAGGGCGTGGACGGACTGGGAGGTTTCGGCCCGGGCGACGTCGGTCTGGATGGCCCGGGTTTGCGCAAATCGGAGCACGGCGTCTTCGAGCGCAATGGGGATGACGCGGGGGATGCGCGCGGTCCACTTCCAGATCTCGTCTTGAAGCTCGCCGGGAAGCTTTTGTAGCCGGAAAGAAGGTGGGGTCGGTTTGGTCGAAACCACGCTTTCGTCGTCACTCTGGTCGTACCGCTGGTTAGTAGACATGATTGGTATCTTTTCGGAACGTACCTTCGAACTTGTGTCGAGAATATTTGCAACTTACCTGTAAGTCTAGGATAACTTCAAAACCAGTTGAAGATATGATCAGCAAAGCCAAAGTTGGGCAGGTGGGGTCAATTTTCAGATTCGTACCCTCGAGACCTTTTATAACTGCTCGGATGTTCCAATGTTACGTTGAGTCTCCACGTACAAGTACAACTCATTGTTCGTACAGTTCTTGAACAAAGACTTTGTCATCAATAATCGGCCCCCACCGCGGGATTTGCCAAGCTTTCGAAGCCAAATCCAGAACAAAGAAGTACCCTACATTCACCGGTAAACATCGAATACAGTAAAAGTACGGTAAAGTCTGTGGCTCGCTGGAATAAGCACAGCTTTTCTGGAGAAATTTATTGATACAATTTTGAAAACGCCTGCTAGCCGTCACTGGTGAGTGTACTATGGCGATAGGTGTATGCGATATGGCGATAGATCTCATAGACGGTATCGAGAGAGGAACCCGGCAGTCGGTGGGAGACTTTGGAGGCGGACAAGAAGAAATATTTTACATCCTGCCGGGGCCACTCCACGTTTTTCTTTCGCAAGTGTCGCCCTTGGACTCGATCGCCGTGTATGAGTGTTACCACCGAATGGCCTTGTTTACCGTCGTTTCCATTCTCGATTTTTTCATTGATTTTGAACATACTCCAACCCAAACAAGTCGAAAGTTAGGTATCCTCCTCTTTAACTCAAGCTTGGATACTGCAAGAAGTCACACTCAGACTTATTACTGTGACTTGAGTTCCGTGGACAGTAAAGGTTGAACTCTACGAAAAATGTCTGTGGAAAGAAGACGGAGAGAGGCGGCCCGAAATGGTCTATTTATGCCTTAGGGACTCATGTTCCCACCTGACGCAATTCTACCCCCATTGCACCTTATTACTCCTGGAATCTATCGCCGTCTATTAGGGCTACCACCATGTGTCTATACTACCGTCATTTCGTTTTCAGAATTTCCTCCGCCCTCTATACCAGCAAAAATGCAATCTTCGGCTGTGTCTCAACACCATGAGAGGTGAGTCAGTGAAACTTCCTACTTTGAAACTTGGGTATTCCTCTCTATGTTCCTGGGACCGCCCTGGGAAGCGTGACTGGAATGTAGAAGACATGAAAGTCATGGAGAGGAAACGGAGAGAGGCGGCCCGAAATGCTCTATTTATACCCCATGGACTTCCCTAGATGACGTGAACCCTCTCTATTCGCACCCGTCTTTCCAGATATTTGTCACCGCGCGTCATAGCTACTGTCGGATCTCTTGAGTACCGTGATTTCATTTCTGAAGTTCCGTGCCTTTGCCAGCATATAATTAATTCACTTTAGCAAAACCACAGAATTTTCATAAATCAAGCTTGAAGAGTAAAGACTGAAACAGAGCAAGATCTGAGGCTTGTTATCTTCATGGGATCCAGCTTCTCCTTCCATAGGAACCGGGGTTAGAAGAGAAAGTTCATGAGAGAAGAAAGTCGGAGAGAGGCGGCCCGAAATGGCCTATTTATGTCTTTTGGGCGCCCAGGGCCAATTGAGGAAAACTTTTGTACTTGCAACCACATCTCTGCCTTCCACCGCATGCTGGAGCTACCGCCGAACGTGTTTATTGCCGTCGTTCCTTTGCCGGGATTTTTGTGCCCAAATATATATCCAATTTGCTCCAGAAAAAGCGTGGATCTTTTAAAACTCAAGCACATTCAGGCCTTCTGTCTCAGCCTCTTAGGAGAGGAACCTGGCTTCTCAGTCTCCTTCCCAAGATCTCAAGCGTCTGTTTTGCCTGAGACATTCGAGTTCATGAAGAAAAGAAGACGGAGGAAGGCGGCCCGAAATGCTCTATTTATGCCTTTAGGACTCCGCAGCTGGCTCAATCTCAACAGGATTTCCAGCTATCACCGTGTGCTATAGCTACCGTCAGACGCTTTTACTGCTGTCATTACGGTGGCAGAATTCTCGTGCCTGGATTTGTGTACAATTTACTGTAGCAAAAGCACGGAATTTTTGAGACTCAAGCTTTGCAAACGGCAGGACTCAGACAAGCACGCCTTCCATCTAGGAATGGAACCTCGCTACTCTTCCCCATAAATCTCGAGGACAGGAGCCACAGTAGACAATCGAGTTTATGAAGAAAAAAGTCGGACAGGGGCGGCCCGTTGAGCCTATTTATATTTTGAGGACTTCCCACTTGATGCGAACTTGCCCATTCTTAACCGGATTTGCAGCTATCTACCACTGCATGCTGTAGCTACCGTTAAAGGCTCTTACTGCTGTTATTTTCTTTCCAGGATTTTCGTAATTCCAATTCCAAATATGCATACAATTTACTCTAGCAAAAGCATAAGACTTTGAACAAGTAAAATATCCAATACCGCCGATTTCAAACAATCAGATTCTGTAAGAGAGACCTGGCTTCCAGTCTGCTACTCTGCTACTCTGCTCCTCAGGACATGCATGCCCCTGGTCATGCAAGAGGTCCATGAAGAAAGGAAAACGGAGAGGGGCGGCCCGTTGCCCTATTTATACCTTGGGAACTCCCCTGGTGACGCAATCTTTATTCATTCGCAACTGTCACTCGGCAAACCTGTCACCGCACCTCACAGCTACTGTCAATTAATTTTCTGGATTTTTTGTGGCTATCGCCAGCCGAATCTGATGGCTAAGGGGCTCTCGCGGTATCCTGCTGGATCACGTGACCTTAGATGACAAAGAAACCTACCCTAGACAAGTTTCTTTGTCCAATTCCGCAAAACCTCAAAATTACCTAGTCGAGTAAAATATGCAACTGTCTAGGTACCAGATACCGTACTCATTAATCGTTGTTCTTTCCCTTCTCCACTGAGCCCAAGGACCTACCGTCAGCTGTCCGTGCTACTGTCGACCCACCGCTCTAGCTTTATTTGTTTTTCAGAATGCCGAAACAAATTTGTGCGTGTGTTTAAATTCATTCTATACAATTTGTTAGATCGGTCTGTTAATTTTCTTAAATTCTAAATTGCTAAACGGGGCGCAACGCGGCCTTGGGTCTCAGTCGTCTATAATAGTACCAATAGTACACTCCATTCCATGTAAAGATTTTGTTTTGAAAAGAGGAGCTGCGGTCTGCTCTTAAATAGATAGATGGTGAATTGGAGGTACGTGTAGGTCTACCATGGCGCTGGTGTAACACTAGTTTTAAGGGCCTGCGGCGCCTTATATGCTATTGAGCGGTTTGGAAGCGATAAATAATGCTTTGAATTGTTTATTGGTGCGCAATTAATTAAGAAAAGCCGGGATAGCCCGACGCAATTCGAGACGATTTGAAATAGTACGAAATTTTATAAAAGGTATTTTAATTTAATATTTCAATTTAATTTAAAATTTATTTAGCAATTTGATTTAATATTTTAATTTAATTTGAAATTTTATTTTAATTTAAAAATCCAATTTTATTTAAATTTTATTTAGCCAATTTAATTTAAAATTTATTTGGCAATTTAATTTAAAGCTTTATTTTAATTTAAAATTCCAATTTAATTTAAAATTTATTTAGCAAATTTAAGCTTTATTTGCCAATTTGATTTAAAGCTTATTTAGCAATTTAATTTAATATTTATTTGCTAATTTAATTTAAAACTCTATTTTAATTTAAAACTTTAGCCTAATTTTAAATTTATTTGGCAATTTAATTTAAAATTTATTTAGCAGATTTAAAATTTATTTGCCAATTTAATTTAAAGCTTATTCAATAGCTTAATTTAATATTTATTTAGCAATTTAATTTGAAAATTTAATTTAAAAATTTTAAAAAAATAAGGTTTAATTATTAATTTGCTATAGCTTTCGCTTTTTTTTCCCCTAGGGTTAAAAAAAATTAAAAAAATTAAATTAGTTATTTTTATAATTTGAAATATCTTATATAATATATATAAAAACCATGCATGATTGTATAATTTATTATTATTATTATTATTATTATTATTATTATTATTATTATTATTATTATTATTATTATTATTATTATTATTATTATTATTATTATTATTATTATTATTATTATTATTATTATTATTATTATTATTATTATTATTATTATTATTATTATTATTATTATTATTATTATTATTATTATTATTATTATTATTATTATTATTATTATTATTATTATTATTTTATATTATATTAAATTAAAGCTAAAATTAAAGCTGGGCAAATATAAATAATTTAAAATTAAATAAAAGCAATTTATATTTAAGCAAATTTTTTAAACCAGCTATTTAAGCCAATTATTTAAATTAGCTATTTGATTAATTATTTAAATTAGCTATTTAAGCTAGTTATTCAGCTAATTATTTAAGCCAGCTAGCTATTTAAGCCAATTAGTTATTTAAGCAATTAGCTATTTAAGCAATTAGCTATTTAAATTAATTAATTATTTAAGCAATTATCTATTTAGCTAATTATACAAATAGCCAATTATTTAAGCAATTAATTATTTAATTAGCTAGCTATTTAAGCAGCCAATTATATAAGCAGCCAATTATCCAATTAGCCAGCTATTTAACCAGCCAATTATTTAAATAGCCAATTATTTAGCTAGCCAATTATTTAAGCAGCTAATTGTTTAATTAGCTAGCTATTTAGCTAATTAGCTATTTAAACCAATTAGCCATTTAAATAAAAAATTGATTTTTAAGCGATAAAGCGTGTATTAATTAATAATAATAAAGCAGTCGATTAAAAGCTGCGTATTTAATTTTGGTAGATTCGATTTTATTTAATATTAAAAAATAAATAATTAAATATAGGCTATTTAGGAAATATATAGGCTATGCAAAAATAGTATATAAATAAAACAAAAATTTATTATAATATTATGCCGTTTTTAATTGTGCTTTTGGATTTTTGCTTATTTTACGTGACTTTATATTTTAAAAGCCCCTTTTAGCGGTTTTTGCCCTTGGTTGAAAGGGGGTTGCGCAGCCCGGCCCGAAAATAGCCGAAGGCTAAAGGTAAACCATGAGCTTACGCTCAATAGCATAGAAGCTGATAAGCTCCGTATATGGTTTAGTGCGTCATATGCAGAGAAAAAGAGGAGAGGTGCATGTGATCAAGGATCAGTGTATTGCGCGGCACAGCCAGCGAACTGGCTGTTTCAAATGCCAAGAAAGCTATTCGCAGAGTAGCTCACGTGGTTAGTGGCACGTGACTGCTGGGAGTTCAGCAGATCTTGGACTGAAACAGCCTGCTTTGACCGGCTGAGGCTATATAACTAGAATAGAACTATGTGGGGCGGGTGGGGGGAAAATTCAAGAGCTACAGCTGCCTGCGGTCTGTCTTAAAAGCTCGAAGCCTGAAGATACAGAGATTTCGCGTGGTTTGGAGCTTTTGGTGTGGTTGTGACCCCACAACTAAACGAAGGGCCCTGGCTACCGCTAGCCTGGCTGTTCAGGGGCCCACCCAACCACGTGACGCAGTCAGCTGGCCCTCACCACCATATACCCTTTTCATATAATCATAACTGACGCAGACAGGCGCCCTACCCAATACACCCCATAAGGAAGTATAATTCCACACCTTCAATCCCCAAAACCATCAACTCCCAGTCTCGCCCCCAAACAAAGAAACCTTTTCAGACTTATCTCAATACGCAAGTCCCAAGCCTTCTAAGCAATTTTGACAATCGCGCCCTTGACTCTCTTCCACACCCCCTTCTTCTTAAACTCCCTCACCTCCTGCACCGTCACCGCATTCCCCTTTTGCATCTGCACTTTCGTCGCCGTGCCAATCTCCGCTTCATCCTCATCTTTCGTCGTCGTATTACCAGCCACACGGGCAGAGTTGTACCCCACAGGTCCTGCAGGCCCCTCAATCCCTTGCAACAAGCTGGACGCAATCCAAGTGCTTTTTGTGCCAGCAGTTCCATCGGTAGTTCCTGAAATCGGTCTCTCTCCATTCTCAGCTCCTTCAATCGTAAGAGGCGCAGTAGTTTTCGCAGGCATAGCGGCAGAGCTTCCGAAGAGAGTGCTTGATGTGAGATGACTGAAATCAGAGAGATCGAGGGCGGAAGAAGCGTGTGACGAAAGAGATAATGAGGAGACGCGGGCGCCGGGTGAGTGGCGGATCGAGGGAGTGCTGACTTCGCTGATGGTGCTGGGGGTGCGGTGACGGACGGCGCGGGGGGCGCCAGGAGGGCTGAAACAGTAACCGTGGGTGGGGCTGTTGTCTGGGGTGGGGTAGACGTTCAAATTGGAGTTGGGGGTTGTGGGGGTATTGGGGAGGATGGTGACTTTGGTAAATGGAGGGGATAGAGAATCTGGACCTGTCGTGTTCGGGTGCTGTGGGGAGGGTTGTTAGTAGTGCTTCATCTGTGCTTCGGATAGAGACTGCTTCGTGAACAGTTGTCGAGAAGTGAAGAGGCTCTGGGAGAGATGTAACGTTTCGAATTCGTTGCATCCGAAGGTCGATCGAGGAGGGCGGTTCGCACACGACGCAACATCAAGAGCAAAATGCCAAACGGGGTAAAAAAATACTCACCACCTTGCCCTCCCCGTCCGCATCCCCATCACCATCCACCATCTTCCCAGCACACCCAGCACAGCCCTTCTTTACCATCTTTTCCAACATCCTATTCTGTTCCTCCAAAGCCATCACCTGAGTCTCCAGCAGACCCAGCCTCTTGCTTATACGCCTCATCTTCGTACGTAATTGTAAATGCGACTGTCCTCCGATATTATGGGGATTGTCGGAGATGTCCTCGGACGTCGTGACTGGACTGCCGCAGTAGTTGGTCTGCCCTTGGGGCGGAGGCGAGAGGGGAGCCATCCTGACACGGAGTCAGTAGCGGCGGCGGCGGTGCTTTCGGGAGGCAGCGCTGATTGCCTTGAGTTGGATTTGTATCTGCGTTTCTGTTTGGCTGGGACTGCACGAGCCGTTCTTTGTGGGTTTAGTAAGAAGTGGAGGATTGTGAGCGGAGAGGAAGGGTTATGAAGATGGGATAGACTGGCTCGGGCAGGAATAAGAGTAATAGTGCTGGACCTTGATCTTTTTTCCTAGGGGTTCTGATCGGGACTACTGGTAGCGAGTGAGAATTAACCAAAGGAAACGGCAGACATGCGAGTGGTTCCAATGGTTCTGCACATAATTTCAATGAAAAGGACATAGCGCACGTGGTCTCCAATGCTTTCTTCGAACTCGACCTTCTGATTTGTCAAGAAAAGTTCAGATACCACAACAAGCTGCAGCATGCCCACAGGAAAATCGCGATCGGAAGACGTGTCCCGTCGGATAAGGAAGGAAAACCTGACACGGTAGAACCATGTTCAGGTGCGGGGATATTTGTAATGTGGAATTAAGAAACTCGTTAGGTACAAATGGTTGGAGCAATGAGGTACCTGCGCCCGCTCTCAACCCCGTCTACCCAAGTCCGGATTTCCATAAACTCCTTCCTACCTGTGGATAACCCATGCGACGCCGGAAGTTGTGAGAGTAGAGATATCTAGGTATTCGCCATCTATTCGCCAGCTTTGCAGCCGTAGACCGAGTAGAAGTTGCTCTGGGTCACATGGCTTCGTTTGCCCGTCCTTTCGCAGAAGATATTACATCCTTCCCTGGCCGCGTTCGGAGGCGTGTAGACTAGATCGTGTCAGTCTTTGAACTCCATCATCACAAGACCCCGCTGCCAGAAAACCCTGGTTCCGCTAACGTTTCAGAAACGTAATTACAAAATGAGACACTTACGGTGCAGAGATACGGCGATGGCTTCAGGGTCGGGGTTTGTGATCTTGTGCAGTCCCAGCTCGTCGGCCATGTAGGTAACCTCGTTCTCCTTGTATATTTTCTCGCCAATAACCTCGGGTGCCGTGGCGTTGTTCTTGGGAAAATTATAGCGCGTCTCCTTCAGCGTGCCTCTCAGGATCTTCATCACACAGTGCGCGTCGGCGTGGTCGTGTACCGGGCTGCCTTTTCCTGGAGTCCATACGAGCACAAGCTATGGATCCGTGTCGTTAGCGTACCAATCTCCATGGCCAAATGGTCGCACAAATGTCAAAATGCCGGTTGGCACATCTGTGGAAGATGGACGAACCAGATTGCTCTTCCCGTTTCCTTCATCCACCAAGTTGCGAGTGTAGCCCCGGGACAGGTCGGCAAAGGCATATTTCTGCCACTCCGTCTCGCGCGAGTTGTAGCGTTCCATTAACTTCTGGATGGCCTGAACATCGATATCCTCCGAGTTGAGGCCCGACGATGGGCCCAGGATGCGGTTCAGCTCCTCGACCATCTGGTGAAAGCCATCTGCAGGCGCGCAAGGCTTGATGGGCGAGGTTGCAGAGAAGCCGTGGCCACCATGGAGGCTCGAGATGCCAAGAGCCAGAGCTGGAGCCATGGCGAGGTCCTGGTGTGAGATGTAGAGATAAGTGGTGTTTTTATTGGGAGTATCTTATCCAGAGATGCGTGATGTAGGGAGATGCGATCAGTGGAGTCATGAGAGAGAGGCGTGTTTGAGTCAACGTAGCCAGAATAATCAGCAAATAAACGGAGAAAGGCCGGTGGACCCCCTAAAGAATTTAGGTTTGGCGGTCTGTAGGACTGGACGATAACACCAGAAGGAAAGGCCAACGGGCGCGTGCAGTTGTTAAATAGTGCGAGAGGTCTCCTTACCTTTGACTCCTGAAGCAGTCTGAGGGATGATGATCCGAGTAATACAGAAGGTCGTGATGAAGACGACAAGGCGTTGGCAACCGCCTCAGCACTAGAATTTATGGAAGGAACAGCTGTCGTACGCCGCTTTACGCATCGTGTCGGCTCTTCGCAGCACAGCCTCGCGTTGCGAAGTTGTCGTCGCCATTTCAGCATGCTCCACCAACCTGATCGGGCTACGGCCATCTGACGATAAGAGCCATCTCACTCCATCAGCCTGTGGCAGGTTCCCACGAGCACGTCAAGACCAGGGGATACTTCGTCACTGCGAGTGTGGCACGCTCTGAGCCTCTGAGACGCCCCGACGACCGCTTTATCGTCACGTGATAAATCGCCAGACGTCTTGTCTCTCCTTCAGCACGGCTACCGGCTTCTCCTACCCGCTCAGTCCCCTTCTCAGAAGCTGCCAACATGGCTCCCAAAGGCAAGGCTGCAGACAAGAAAGCCGCCGATAAGGGTGCCGACAAGGGAGCTGCAGGCAAAGGCAAAGGCAAGCCCGCTGCAGACGATAAGGCCGGGAAGGTCAAGGGAGCACAGCAGATCAATGTTCGCCATATTTTGGTCAGTATACAGGACACCCACTTTGTAGAAAACAGACTAACTGGGAATAGTGTGAGAAACATGGCAAGAAAGAAGAAGCTCTCACCAAGCTGAGGGACGGCGCCAAGTTTGACGACGTTGCAAGGGAGTTCTCAGAGGACAAGGCGAGAGCCGGTAGGTTGACTGCTTTCTTTTGCATTACTTAAGAGTCAAGAGCTAATGTACAACTTTGCAGGTGGAGCCTTGGGCTGGAAGAAGAGGGGAGACCTGGATCCTGCTTTCGAAGCTGTAGCCTTTGAGCTGGAGGCGAGCATCACGGCTAGTCCCAAGTATGCCGAGGTGAAGACGGGCTTTGGCTATCACATCGTTATGGTCGATGGGAGGAAGTGAAAATCAGGCATGCTGGGTGCGAATACTCGGCCCCTACTCAATTCCATGCATCACGACTTCGAGACTTGTCACTCCACTTGGCCAGTGACGCATAGGACTCACGCACTTGCAGTCAACAAGATCCAGCAATCATGGACTTTTGCCACCGTGATCGCCACTAGATATGGATACGTCGAGGAATGCATGGAATTTGGAGATCCGCGATAGCGCGTTAGGAGAGACGTGTGGATATTCCAAGGGTTTCATGCGACCCATGAACCTCATGCAGCCTTGCATACCCCGCGAAATATATCAAGACCCCGCTATCAAGACACAAAACGTGGAGCTTGCCATACCTGCAAGGTTATCTCCTAAAGTCATAATGCTATCGGACGGGCGATTCGATCAAGGCACCCTGGAAGCAGATTCCATTCGGATGCAGTCTCAATCGGGATACAGGAACGAAACGCTTGAGTGTACGCCGAGTTGCATGTCCTATGCCGATACACGAAGATCATAAGCTTCCGAGAGCGATAGTGAGAATGGGGCTTTCGCCATACTAGGGAATACCATCTTTCTGCATACATGTACGTCATACTGGGAAGTGCTCGAAGGAGGCAACATAGGGTTTGGTTGCAAAAGCAGCAGGTCATATGTGGCAGCTTTGGCTGACTCAATTACTTGGTCTCTCTCTCAGCTTGAACCTTGAGCTATCTCTAACCGTACGACCTTCTGATGATCTCTCTTGATATTGTGTGGCTTGCGGTGGACTTTCTGGGCAAGATAGGGACGGCTCTTGCTTACGTGGGTCGCGTATAATAACTTGAAACAGTTAGCTTGAGGTCATACAAGTCATTGGGGGTAGATCCAACCATTAGAAGCAATCCAGGGGGGTCTGAGACAGTCTGAGATCTTAAAAGTTAAGAGGTGTAGTCAGGAAACATAGGACCCAGTACTTCACTTCTCGATACAAGCGTTATACCCGATCATGATCCCAGGAAGCATGGGCGGGCATGACATTTAAAGACGTCACGCAAGAATTGTCAGAGAATGAGTCTCTGAGATATCTCCTGATAATTTACCTGATACCAGGGCAAGCTTCATCAGGAGAATCTTACCTAGTGAGCATCCAACATGAGAGCAATATAACAAAAACACCACACCCGAAGCCCATGTGTCGAGGAAGATCTGGAGAGAACATCAATGGTCCCGCAGCAAGCTTTCCTGCAGTGGCACAAGAAGGAAGTCAAAGACGGACAAATAGCATCACACTCCCACCACTCTGGCATCACAATTTTCACGTTCACCGCAATTCAAAGACCAAACTTGGCTAGGCATGTGCTTTCCATTTATGACCCCTTTTTGACCACCGTCCGTAATGTATCTAGGAAGATAGTGCACATAGAAGAAGTATTAAGCCATTGCCATAGCCAACTGCGCTCTGTGCACAGCAGCCCGACTCATCGACGGATGATCTATTGCTCGGTCTGGAAGTAGTTGAGGAGGATGGAGCGCTCCTGGGATTCCTCACCCCAGTCCTTGACGACAACGCAAGAGCAGTTGACAACCTTGCGGGCATTACCCTCACGGTCCAAAACGCCTATGATAACACCAGTCAGCAAAATGAGCCACGGCCAGGCGCATTGATGGAGCACTTACAGAGACCAGCCCATTCGCCGAGCTGCTTGCCATCGGGAACCTTGATCAAGGGGATCTTGTGCTCGGAGCAGAGAGCAACGACCAGCTTCTTGTAGGCTTCCTCCTCGCAGGCTTCGTTGAGGACGCACATGTGGGCCTGGCGTCTGTCGAGGGCCTTGGAGGCTTCGCGGAGACCACGGGCGAGACCATCGTGCATGAGAGCGAGCTTGAGGACGCCCTTGAGGGCTTCGAGAACGGACATCTGTCCCTTGGAGGCAGCGTCGCCGCTGACTTCGACTTCGTCGGCCTCGGCGACCTCGACGGGAGAGGTGGGCTCTTCTACATCCGACTGCGACATTCAAACGTCAGCACCCGCCGTCCAGAAAGAGGCGCATTCAAATGCAGGCCGCATTGCGCTGCCATTGCGCGACCCAGAGAGCCATTGAGCGAACTTACCATTGTGATTGTAGTGTTATGTCGATTGATCCTCGAAGAGTGTGTGTTGGAGAGTGGGAGTGAAATTCGCAGGATGGCGTAGTCGAAATTCAAAAAGTGCGCCCAGCGGCTAGCGGCGCACGAGCCACCCCACTCCGCCAGCGGCTGTGATTGGCTGGCAAGCGACGCCAGCCGCGAAAACCCTCTGCGGCGCACAGAATTTGGTGATAGGGTCGCAGAAATTGTCTTCCTCCTCCAGTACCACGCATCACCACGACCAACCAACCGCCTTCAGCAACCCACCCAGAGGTATGTACGCCTCCCTCGTCGCCATGCTGTCTGAAAGCCCTTCATGAAGGCAGGGAAAGCAATCGGCATCCACCCACTGCGGCCAGCGCTCTGGCGATGTCGATACGCATCTCCCTCTCGGAAAAGAGCTTCAGACCCCTCGCCGAGGGCACTCTCTATGCTCGAGCCCATGAAGGCTAACTCCCAGGATCCAGATACCTCATATCCCGTCTCCCTCGATTTGAGAATCTCCCGCCGCCAAAATGGTCAAGACTTCCGTTCTCAACGATGCGCTCAACGCCATCAACAACGCCGAGAAGGCTGGAAAGCGCCAGGTGCTCATCCGCCCCAGCTCCAAGGTCATTGTGAAGTTCCTCACCGTCATGCAAAAGCACGGTACGTACCAGCAGCAGCGATGCGCCTTGCCTTGTCCCTTCCATTCGGCATGATAACTAGACCGACGTCTTCTCTCCTACGGCGAAAGTCCTATAAATTGTCGATATATCAACTGCGAGGATCTTACACGTTCTCTGATTTACTCATGAAGTACAATGTTTAATCTATCGCAACATGCTGACGTCTGGAACCAGGTTACATTGGAGAGTTCGAGGAGGTTGACGACCACCGCTCTGGCAAGATTGTCATCCAGCTCAACGGCCGTCTCAACAAGACCGGTGTCATCTCCCCCCGCTACAACGTCCGTCTGGCCGACTTGGAGAAGTGGGTCGTCAAGCTGCTGCCCGCCCGTCAATTCGGTTACATTGTCCTCACCACCTCTGCCGGAATCATGGACCACGAGGAGGCCCGTCGCAAGCACGTTGCTGGCAAGATCATCGGCTTCTTCTACTAGGTGGCTGAGTCGACGGCGTTGGAGGAGCTCTAGCATTTGCAAAAGTCATGGGCATCACGGCATGACCTGAGATACCGATCTGCATACAAATTCAAGACTTCCGCGCGCTACCGCAATCTCTAAGCTTTGTGAGATGCATGCATGTGCTGTTTGCTAGTCGTGCTTGCTCCCTTCAGCTTAGGCTGGCTCAAATAAAAAGTCGTTCCAGCGTCCCATGTTGTTTGATTGTGCGTGCATCATGGAATCCAAATGGCTCTGCTCGAAACGACACGGCTTCGAGTCAGAAGCAAAGGTCTGAGAAGCATAGTCGGTGTGAATATAATACTGTAAGCCCCATAAACGAAGTGGAAGGAATCCAGGAGGGCTCCAATCGTCTTCCTTCTAGAATTTCTAATTCCTATGTAGAGTTGGTCTATTGCTCGGAATATTATCTGGATTTCTCCTGGTTAGTCGGAACTCTCTTCAACCTCGTGTCCTATGTCGGGCTGGTCATACCCTGAGTCCTCCCATGTTGCCTCATCATCCAGCCGCAGATCATCATTGCTACCGTGGAACCTGAACCTCAGCCGCCTCCAGCACCACATGAGATTGCTAAATCAGGGATGTCTACCCCACACCCGTCCCCTTTTGGCAGCTCTTTGGCGGTCGACCTGGCAGAACTCCAGTATGCACGTAACAAGTCGAACACTTTTGCTTCCTTCGAACTTATCCAAGTTTCGATAAGACACTGCCAAGCCTCGGGAAGTCTAAATCTCGAGCGTTGTCGAGGCTCCCTCGCTTCAATTGTACAGCCATCAACTCCTGTCCGGCGACTCGCACAGCGTCCGACTTTGTTTGCTCCTGCGGACCCCGAGTCGTTCCACCACCCAATATTCTCACGATGCGCGGAAGGTAGCTGGTCGACCCACTTGGATCTTCCCACGGCCACACGTCCACGCCTGCAGCAAAAGGAATGCAGGCACGCTACCTTAGTCAATCATACGCGGCCCAACCTGATACAGTTACACACCTGGCCCGAAGGCAGGACTACTGGAAGCAAGGGCTAGAAGGAATTCTGCCCGCCTGCAGCTATGGATAGATTAGGTGGAACGCGCCCGCGCAACATTAGCAATGCCTACCGCCAACCGACACCGACCATCCTCAAGAGCCAAGTGCTCGAGTCCTTCGAAGACGCCTCCGAGGACCAGCACGTCTCTTCCAATGCCCTGCTGCGGCGACTGAGGAGGAAAATGCGGACCAAGCAGCTGTCGGTGTTGGTGGCCATCTTCATTGTGCTGGCCATCGCCGCATTTATTTGGCGTCAACCGCTGGCTACCACCACTATACCACAGGAAATCCCACTAGAAGCACCTTCGAAAGCTCAAGTTGGGAATGGCCTTCTGCCGGAAGCGTCTGTAGCGGACCCGTCTCCAGAGAACCCACCGATATACGAACCTCTACCCGCGGGCGAACCACATCCTATATCGAAACTAATAGCAGAAGCCGAACGGAATTTCGAGGACGTCAAGAAGAAGCAGTCGAAATCCCTCGCCGAAGCCGTCGCAGAGTATCGCAGACGATATGGCACCCCTCCGCCCCCGAATTTCGATAAATGGTATGAGTTCGCGAAGAAGAAGAACGTGCAGTTGATCGATGAATACGATTCTATCCACGAGTCTCTGACCCCGTTCTGGGGACTTGAACCTTCGACCATACGACACAGGGCGAAAGAAGCAATTGGTTTTGACAATGCGCTTATAGCCGTCATAGTCAGGGATGGCAAGATCACAAAAATGACCGGCGGCGAAGAATGGCAGAAGAACGCCACGAAGGGGATGATGGCGCCCTTTCTCAAGTATCTCCCGGACATGGACCTAGCCTTCAATATTCACGACGAACCGCGCGTGGTAGTTCCGCACGATGATCTCTCCCGACTTGTCCATAAAGCCAAAGGCGAAGCAATGCCAGCCTCCAATAGAGTTGTGAAGCCACGAAACAGCTGGTCTGCACGGCCCAAAGACATGAACGACGGCAGCCGCATCGAAGAATTCAAAACCACGCGCTTCAATCGCTTCGCGCATCAGCCGACCTGGACCGAATCTCGCATGTCTTGTCCCCCTGGCTCGCCAGCGCGCTCCCTCGAAGAAAATCCCAAAGACGATACCAGCGCGTATGGGCTGGGCGAACTCTCCTTCGTGCACAATCACACGGCTTTCAGCGACATCTGCAACTCGCCGTCCTTCTCCTCGAGCTACGGATTTTTCGACCGCCCTAATGCCTTCAACATTGCTCACGACCTCTTCCCCATATTCTCGCAATCGAAAATCTCGTCTTTTCAAGACATCGTGTATCCGTCCCCTTGGTACTGGTACGGCAAAGTAAAATACAACGAGTCCAAAGACATGATGTGGGTTGCTAAGGAAGACAAAATGTACTGGCGCGGCTCCACCACGGGAGGCTTTTCGCGCGATGGTGGGTGGAGGAGACAGCATCGGCAGCAGATGGTTACGAAAATCAACGCCGTGGACAATACCGCAATTTTCACCAATTCCACCATCCCCGGTTCCGACGAACTGCAGTGGAGTTTGACGGATGTGCCGCGAAGTGACTATCATGATTTGTTCGACATACAATTCTCCTCTGTCGGCCAATGCGATCCCGGCGACTGCCAAGCTCAGGAGCAATTCTTTACCATCGTACCCTCCGCCTCGCAACAAGATGCATGGAAGTACAAATACCTAATCGACATCGATGGCAATGCCTTTTCGGGACGCTTCTACGCTTTTCTGAAATCGAGGAGTTTAGTGTACAAGATGGCGATTTTTAGAGAGTGGCACGAGGAGTGGATCAAGCCGTGGGTGCATTATATACCATGGAGCTTGAAGGGCGACGAGTGGGTCGAGAGTGTGAGGTATTTTGAGGCAAAGGAGAAGGAGGCGACAGGTGGAGGGGAGGCTGAGAGATTGGCGATGCAGGGGAGGGAGTGGGCGAAGCAGGTGTTGAGGAATGACGACTTCGAGGTGTGGTTCTTTAGGTTGTTGCTTGAGTGAGTTTACCCCTTTGCCTGCATTCGATTTTTGTCTTCGACTGTCTCACACACCGACACCCCCCTTTGCGTTCCCCCCTTTGCGTTCCCCCCTTTGCGTTCCCCCCTTTGCGTTCCCCCCTTTGCGTTCCCCCCTTTCAACGATATCGAGCTAAGGCTGATTTTGTGGTTTTGCAGATATGGACGGTTAGTGGACAACGACCGCGAGGTCATTGGATATGGCGGACCGTGAGCCCGATTCTTATAACCGTTGTTTTTTTCGCCCCTTACCGGATGCATTGGATGCGCACGAGGGTGGCCATTGTTGTATAAGGCGCTGGAAGGAGTACAGGTTGGCCGGATCCCGGCGTTTGGGCTGGCGTCCCAGGATATGGGTCAAAGTACCCGTATAGATCGTATACCCTGTAAGTTAAGTCTGGTCCATATACCAGTATGAAAAGAAAAAATGTTGAGGAAAGTGGCTGCCTGCCCTTATGGCTGCCGCGCTAGCGTGAAAGCTGCAAGCCCATAAGGATTGCAGCTTTCCAGCCCTTGGAGAATTAACCGCTGTTATCCAGCCTTTCCGCTGCCCTGGGTAGGATCATACCCATACCATTTTCACAAAAAAGGGCATTTTCTTCGATACAAAACCTGTTTGGTGAGTGTTCATCAAAGTGGTGGGTAGAATGCTTCAGTTTGACTCGGCACTAAGCATTGTTGGTCTTTTTCGAGGATCTCGGAACCCCATTCCCTTCACTTTGTCATGGTCGAAATATGAAGCACGATTGTCAAACACCTTCATCCAAGCACATTCCGAGAGGAAAGCGGCACAATGATGAACCGGTAGCTGCATAAGCCTGTTATATTGTGCTGTAATGGTAGCTGAATAAGCCTGTTATACCCCGCTCTTATTAGTCATTTTTGGCGTTTTTTGCAGCTATTGTGTTCGATTTAGCCTTTTGCAAACTATTTGCGATTCTAGACATTTGGTCGGCGAACTAGACTAAGCCGCGAACAGGTCAGCAGTCATTGGACTTTTGAAGAGAAAATTCTGGTTCCTGTAATTCCGTAAGAGGCAACGCTATCCTCACGACCCATTAATCCAAGGACTGAGGCCGTTAGTTCTATTCATACAGCACGCGCCATAACCCGCGCCTACGTATACACGAATCGCATGTACCCATAGTCCGCCCTGTTTTGTTCTTTTCTATGCGCCTTCCTTCTAATCGATTCCTAATTCCCGGTCCCTAATTCATATCCGTGTTTCTGTTTTCCTCAACTCCCGCTTTCACCAAAACCGACCCCTATGTCCATCCCGTCGCTTCAATCCCACTTCTCACTTCACCTCTGACTCTTCCTCACATCTTCAACCTTCATCTCACCGCCCTTTATACCGGGGGTGGCACCCACCTCTCTGATCGTCCTCTCCACCAACCTCAGCGCATCCGCACGCGCGTCATCTCCCTTGCGCCAACTCCTCAACTCCACACCTTGAGCATCCAATATCTCTTTCGCCCTGCGCCATCTCCTTTTCCACAATTCTACTTTCTTGTTCACTGGCGCTTGCGGCGCACCAGCATTCGTGGTAGTATTTGCGGTGGTAGAAGAGCTGAAAGTACCGGGGGTCATGCCTCCGCTGTACCCTACATATGTTCCATTATTGTCGTTGGATGAAGAAGGTGTCAAGCCGGAACCGAAAATGAACGATTCGTCGTCTTCGGTGTCGGTTGAGCTGGAACGGTAATGGGACCAGGAGAGACGCTTGACGATTGAGCGCTGGTCGAGACGGTGGGGCGGGACGAGCGGGGCAAGCTGTTCTTGAGTAGCCGTGTTTTCCATGTCTGAAGCATTCAGCGTCGACTCAGATTTAGCTTTGGTCGTAGCTCTTGCTGGCGGCCTTGGCGTGGTATTGGGAGCAGCGTTGGAGTTGGCACTGCTGCTGCCCGGGAGGTATGAGGATGCTGCGGGGAGGGAGTTGTACGCTGAGGAGAGCCTAGCACGTGCACTGGCAACGTAGCTCTTTTCCTTTTCTTTTTCTGAGCGGGCAGAGAGATCGGAGGCGTTTTGGGTTTGGGATAAGGGGTGGTTGAAGGGCGAAGTGTCGCTGCGATTGAGGCCGGGTTGGCGGGGTTTTGGAGGAGGCGGAGGCATTGCTTTTGCGGGGACGCTGTCCGTTTGGGGTGCGCCCCGAAGAGCGAGTGGTTTAGCCGGACGCACGGGTGGTGCTTTGGGTCGTTCTTGTTCGGTCAGGGAGGAGCGTCGAGGGGGAATCTGGGGAACTCTGCTGGCGGAAGATGAGCGAGGCATGACTCGACGATGAGATTCGGGGACGGTCATTTCCTCGGGCTCTTCGGAGAAATCGATGAGCGTGCCCATAGCCGGACCACTGCTGGTTTCAGGAGATGCCTCACTGAGGATTCGGGCTGGCAAGGGTGGTCTCCTTTCAGGAGAACCCGTTCTGCTTGATTTCCTGCTATCAGCCGAGCTGCCACGGGAATGCAGAAATCTGCTCTTGCGCGGCGATGGAGGCTGATCCTCCCCGCTTAGGGGTCCCATGGAAGAATCGAAGAAACCACCGGGGTCGCGGGGTGTTGTGACGTCTCGAATGAACACACCAACAATCCTCCCTGGATTCGCGAGGACTGTATCAGTGTAGACTTCAAGATCTGCTTCGCCGCTGTCTCCAATGAGTATGAATTTTCTTTCAGGAAAGTCTCGCATAATCTTTTGAAGTGTGCCCTTCTTCCGTTCAGCAACGGGCTCAAAAATGCCTTGAAGCATGCCACTGTATTGCTTGAGGTGATACGACCCGGGAGGAAGCCCTGCAAGCCGAAAGTAGCTGACCAGGACTGGGAACAGTTGCCAAGGCGAGTTTGACACGTAGTGGAATGGCGCCCCCATATCATACATAGTGTTGTACCACTCCTTTACTCCATCTATCGTGAGGTCAGCAAGATCTCTGATGAAAGCGTTTCTGAAAATTTCGCGGGCTCCGGCCCCTATTGACGTATGCTTGATGGTGTCGTCCACGTCCGATATAACACTAATCCCTTTCGGCTCAATAATTTTGACAGCTTCAGTGGCCGAAAGTTTTTCGGATGCTAGGACGCGAACATGCGTAGGCAAAAAGTCCAAAGGCGCGCGTATATTGAAGTGACCTGCATCGTTCGTCATGACAGTACGGGACTCGGATTTCTCCTCATTATAGAAGAATATTGTGACGGGGCTAGTGACCAACGGGTTCGTAAGAAAGGGCTTGAGTCTCGCCAGGAGATTTGTATTCGCCGTCAGCAAATCAGCCGGCGACATTTCAGAAGGATGAGCAAAAGAGGCCTTTTTCGAGAGCCGGCCAGGGCCAGGGGGATCTTCTAGTTTTGGAGTGCGACTTCGGCTGCGACTTAGAGCATCACTATAGACACTGTCACTATCCGAATCGTCCTGGGGCTTCTCACTATATCCTCCTCGCTCGGCAGTCTCTTCCTCACTTTTGCCTTTCCTCAAAATCTGCTCGGCTTCGCGGGCAATCTTTTCTTCGAATTTTCGAGCTTGGTGTTCCTCATGCTTAGCGCGCAATGAATGACTGCTGTCAGGACTGACGCTCCGAGAAGGATCGGCTTTAGGAGCTGGCACACCGCTTAGCTGCCGAGCCAGGCCGATTAGAAGACGGTTTTTCCTGTTCAGTGGACCTCGATGAGGCGAGTAGATCCATCCCCGGACGTCCACGTCGACAATGGCCCTGTCATCCTGGTGCTTGTCCCACTGACGTTTCCAGTAGCCCTCATCGTGTGTACCCCGATCGTCCCCATCGTTATGAGCCGGTGAGGCAGGTTCGGATATTTGAGGAACGTGTCTCTTGCAGTAAGACGGGAACAAGATCATCTCTTCATCACCATTCCTCACGATTTCAACATCAGGAAATGCGCCCGGAATCCCACCCATGGCATCATTCATGTCACTGCCGCCATTCTTCGAAGCCCATTGTTCGGCATAAGACTGCTGATACGTCTGGCGCAGCTCATTCGCAGCCTTCAGGTATCCGGCCAGCTTCTTCCTGCGCGAGCCCCGCTCACGGCCTTCCCCCGGGCTTTCTGCAGATGCGCCATATTCCTCGCTCCCGTGACCGGGCATTGAGCCAGGTTGGGTCATCTTTGCTCTTGACTGATTTGCATGGCCCAGCCGAGAAGCAAATATACTCCGGCCTCGTCGACGGAGGATCTGAAGTATGCTAGTCCCGGCCGCCTTCTGAGCCCGTCGCCGCTGCTGCCTCCTGAGCAGGAAATTATAGATGCTCGTGTGGGTGCGGTGTTTGTAGTATGGGAGAGTGTCGAAGCGGAAGCGCTCAAGGCTGTTCCTAGCGGACTGGGAGGTGCGCGGAAAGAGGTATCGAAAGAGGGAGGATCGGTGGTGAGGGTGGCCGGCAGCGCGAAAGCGAGATAACGGAGGAGGAGCCAGCTTCGAATATTTACGCGGTATTAACTGTTATGGCAGGTAGGGGCGAATGTAGGCGTGTATTATGGCAGTGCCTTGAGTTGCAACGGCAGCTTCGCATCCAGTCGAGTGCTCAGTGCACACGAGTCCTGGTTGAGTATGGTGTGGAAGGAAAAGTGATAGGATGATCTCGATGGGGAGGTCACAATGGCTCGTCAATTGTTGGCGACGTCAGCGGGCACCCCTGCAGCTTTAGCTTTTTGCCCAGACGAACATGCGTCGAACTCCATCCCCAGGCCGCACATGTCACACTCACCGGGAAACATCAACAAAATCTCACAGCCAGCTGGACAATTACCAACGTGACGCAATAAATGGCATTCGCCGTCAACGTCAATCATGATTCTGAGCACTGGTGAGTTTTGAGGGTCAGTGTCTATTCTCGTCTCTGGAAGATCAACTAAAACTGAACGATAGATCTATGTCCCTGAAGATCTCATCGTTTGCAGGCGAGCTCCAACTGAATGAGTCCGCATAATACGGACTTGCCAGTGAGCCCCAGGGTGGCCAATTCGACAACTGCTGCTGTTGATCCATTGGAGGTGTGTTGGAGCAGGTCTGTACCGAAAAATTCCTTCCTTGACTAGACATGCTGTCGACGTGAGACCTCAAAAGAGAATGTGATATCTCCAAACTCGTCTGCAACGCCGTTGAGATCATCTTTCGCATCGAGGCGCCGTTTTCAATAGCATCTGATTGTGCCAGCAGGCAGGAAACCAATACATAGCATTTGATTTTCCTTTCGCCTGCCACAATTCGGGCCATAGCCAGTTCCAGATACTCGGAGATGAATCTGCGCATCTCTGTCGTCCTGATTGGGATCCCAGATGTAAGGAATGATGTGTCGGGTTTCATGCATATGAGCTGTCTGCACATGTAAAGGGCGGCTTGAGTAAAGACATCGCGAAATATCCCTGTCCCTTGCAGGCGCAAGCGATGGAAATCGTCGTCACCGGATGAATCAGCGAAAAGTGCACAACATGTCTGGAGGTATACTTTTCGGGAGTAGTTGTAAGACGCTTTGAACATTGCCTGGATAGCAAATGACTGATAAAGACTCATGACGGATCTCCAAACGAAAAGATCAAAAAGCTTCATCTGAAACGCCGACGGGGGAGTGCTGCTCATACGGTAGCCCTCGATTAAAGCCCGGCAGCTTTCAAGGACTTCTGACAGCTCGGCATTCAAAGCAAGTGTTTGTTCGAAGATGTTGCCCGACTTGACACTGTTGATGAAGTTGACGATTTTCAGGCGGACCGGGAATGTCTTCATGAGCAAAATCTGAATGGACGACTGTGTCAGGTCCTCCATGGGCTTCGGTACTGCGCTAGCCGCTCCACGTTTGCTTGCTTCTAGGCTGGCATCGTCGACGTTTGAGGGCAAAGCACAGTCATAGTCGTCGATTCTGATCGACGTCAAACAACCCTGGTCCATGCATGATTGAACCTCAATTTCGAGTACAGCTGCCCAAAGTCTGCGTCTTGCTTCGATCTCAGAAGTGGGTACATCGGGCGAGCATTTCTCTGGGTCAATATGGACACCCATCTGCGTAGCTGTTCTAACCAAACAGCCTACCGAGAGCCAGGCAATACTGCTACCAACCGGTCTGCACCAACATGCCTTCCACAAAAGACACCGGATACGGAGGACCTCCAGGCCCAGACTCTTGCTTTCTTTCACTGAAGCCAACCAGCTTGCTGCTGTATTTATCCACTGGTATGCCGTTACCCGCGAGATTCCCATCTCTTGCGAAACAAAAGTTGAACCGATGGACATGACGAGAAGGAGCGTGACGATGAAGGATTCGCTAGCGATCTCAGGCCGTCTCCAAAAAGCCTTGTAGTCTTCACGGAACGAAGGGACATAAAGCGTCCCAAACAAGGTCTGGAAAGTACGGAGATACGCTTGCGTCAAACGATCCGATACTTGCTGGCTGGGAACTAAGTCTCTAAGAAGGCTATAGGCTTGAGCATCCCTAGATTCTCGTATCTTGATTTCCTTGGCAATAGCTTTGCACGCCGCAAGTGTGGCCAAACCATGACAAGATGTGTTGGCTTCGTGCTTGTGTACGATTTCTAAAAACTCGGGAGGCTGTTGCACGTTGTTATTTATTTAGAACCTCCAAATGAAGGTGGCCTGGATTTACCTGATAAAGCGAATGTGACCAATGACTCCGGCCACAAAACCTAGCCTTGAAGAACGGGTCTGGCAGATAAGCACCGGCGTCGATGTTCAAGCTTCTTTGTGGAGAGAGGTCGAGTTCGAGGGAATTGTAAGGATCAGCTACTTCGGTCGGGTCGTTCAATACCCCCCGTGTAACAGGCTGAACGGAGCCCTGCATCGGGAAGCTTTCCAGGTTGGGCTCTTTGCTGCCGTTGCCGTCGTGCGGTTTGTCGCTTGAATTGGTGGCGGCGAACATAGAGAAGTGTACGTCCTTGGTTTCGAATGGCGCAGTTACAAACGTTCGTCGATCGTCGATATATTTACAATCTTGGATCCCAGCCTTGAAGTATGGCTGGCATGGGTTTTGATGATCACACCTATCGATTGAATGAGCAAAAGAATAATTGGGTGGGGGGGCGTCCGGTAAAGTACTTGATTTTCTTCCGTCTGCATTGTTCGCAAGCCAGGGCAGGTCTTCGTTTTTTTCGAAATGGACGTTCATCGAAGCCTGGATTTGTATTCACTTGTAAATTCGGTGTTGTGTAATGCTGTGATGCAGCAGGGGGATCGTTGAGGAACGTGGAAGCTTGATCGGGGAAGATTTAGCTAATGTCCTAAGGATCTGTTTTGACAGCAGGTAGCGGCGCTAGTAGCAATGTGTTTGAAAGATATGAATCTGTACGACTGTCTTCGAATAGTGTTCGGAATCCAAAAACCCAATCAGAGTCTGCGAGATATCTCAGATTTTCAGACTATCCGCCACCTCTAAAGGAGTAAGTACCTTCACACGCATTGTTTGGTCACTTTGGTGTCAATGGAGGTACTCCCCGTAGGGCGTAGCCCGACTAGAGAATTCCGACCTATACCGCTTAACTACATGTAGGTGCTTGCGAGTTACATGTACGAGGGTGGTCCATAGTGCCTGTCCGTGCGTCAGTGTGGATCCAGGGACCAGGGGATTCGCCACGGTTGGTCAAAGAGTCCGGGCAATAGTGATAGCTCAGCTGAAACAGCAAAGAGGAGCATGCAAAGCGTAAGTACGGCACAGCCTCGCAAGAACGGCACAAAAGCCGAATCTAAAGAGGATAACAATAATCCTAACATTAATGTGGGATTTACGGAAGCCTAGCCCAGGTCAAACTCCAAGCTCTAGCTCCAGCTTTAAGCTCCAGCTCCAGTTTCAGCGCATATGTATTGAGGTTTGGAGAAGGCAGCCTGGCATGCGCTATGTCGGTGGCTGGGGAGGAAGGGCGAGGGCGAGGGCGAGGGCGAGGGCCTGACAAATAGCGTGGGGGTTTTTGACAAACGCTGCAGCGCGCGCAAAGCTGAAAATGGAGCTGCAGCTGAAGCTGGGCTTGAAGCTGGAGAGCTTGGAGCTGGAGCGCAAGCTGTAGAGCTGGAGTGGTGGTGGTTGTTGTGGTGGTGGAGTAGTGGTTTATGTCGCGATGTAGGGTGTTCGGAAGGGGAGAAGGTCCGTAGAAGTGGTCTTCGATTTGGCGCAAAAGTCCGGACTTCTGACGGTGTGCCGGCCATGTGGCGGGAGCCAGCTCAAGGGGAGGTATCGGGAATAGAAGGGCCGTAGGAGGGGAGTCCGGCTTTGCGCATGTCGGCTATTGACTTGGTAAAGTCCGGGCTTCTAAGGAGGGTCGATATGCCGCTGGTGTCTACCGGCAGCGGCGGAAGGGTATACCAATTTGGCAGGTCATTTTAAGGGCTGAATTACATTGCAGCTGTTGGAGTGAGGCGGATACTTGCGAAGGATGCGCCAAGGGTAGGCCCAGCCGTGAGCGGGTTCTCAACAGTCCTCTAACCTCAGTATCTCTCCATCGAATCGGCCATGTAGCCCCAGGGCTTAATGCACGACGGAGGACGGTCAATGAGAAAGATGGGTCGGGTCAGGTCCGGTCAGGGGTCCAGTCGGACCCGACCCGGCGATTTGGTTTGAGAATCTGACCGTCTGATAGGAAGAGTCCGTATGTGGTTCGGACATACTAGAGTGCAGTCCATCCAATCTTTGGACATGTACTAGTCCAGTTTGGGGAACAGACTGGACTCATCGGGGCTGTAGTCTAAATGGTCCAGAGGAAATTGGGGAATCTAGAGGATTTGTAGGGTTAAGGGGTTTCAAGATTTTTTTTGGGAGTTTAATAAGAAAACTAGGTGGATAACCCATGATTTCTAGGCGAGAATCGCATTTAACTCGGAGTTTTTCCTAGCTGGATTCCACATTATGAACTGGATTGCTCGTTCGGCCTGGGGTCCACTCCCGGTCTTAAGTACCTTCATCCGACCGGACAAGGAGTCCAGTCCAAGCCTCCGGACTGGACTTGACTGAACTATCACGAGCCCAACCTGTTTGAACTGTTGCCAGCCGTGGCCCCGGAAAACCTTTTTTGCTTGTCCTTTCTCGTTTCTTTTTGAAGACATCGAGATATTTCCTACAGGACTTTAAATAAGAGACTTTCCCACATCTACCCTGTCTCTTCGACAAAGTCCCACATAGTTCTCTCAAATTTTGCAAACTTATCACTCAGCTTCCCGAAAATGCCGGTCAGCAAACTTCAGCCTTTCGACAAAACCGACTTGACCTTCAAGACAATCCACGGCCACCCCCTTCAAGCAAGTGTCTTGGTCCCCCATGCTCTACAGTCAAAGCCTAAAACCTTTTACCCCGTCGTTGTCAACTGGCATGGTGGAGGTTTTGCTGTGGGTGACCGTCTGTATGAAGGCTGGCTTCCCCCTTGGTAAGCTTCTGATTCTTGCTCGCGGTTAAATCTCATTAGAATTGCTTTCACTGTACGCCTCGGAACTTGTTTTACATATAGAAAAATATGTGTCTAATTCTTGAGCTGCAAAGGCTTCTAGATCTCTGCATAGCAACCCCGTCCATTCTCATCGTCCCTGACTATCGCCTTCTTCCAGAGGCCAACGGCGTCGACATTCTCGCCGACCTCGAGAGTTTCTGGCAATGGCTCCATACTCAGCTCCTAAGCATCGCCAAAGACGAAAATTGGAATGCTTTACCTGACCTCTTCCGCTAGCGTGCACCGGTCAATCGGCGGGTGGATACCTCGCTGTCCAATCTGCCTTGCTCTTTCCGACCATGTCCAAGATCAAGCTTCTCATATCCATGGCCGGCTCACTTTACACCAATATTCCCTACTATCGCATTCCTGGACCCAAGGTCATTCTGGGCAAGAGACCACCACCACCATGGAAAGCCGAGAAGATAGTCCGTTCTTACATTGCGAATCTCCCACCTCATGCTGTAAGGACGAGTGGGGATGCAGTGGGGATGTGGGAGTTTTTGACTTGCGTGTTACAGCAGGCATATTTGGCTCGCTGGTTGGGTTTCAAGAGTGCAGATGAATTGGATGTTATGAAGACGTTAGAGAAGGTGGAGAATATACCGCCAAGTCAGTTACATTTCGGAGGCACATATATTACGACTTACTAACTTGAGCTTTTTATAGTATGGATCGTGCAAGGGGAACAGGACTCTGTAGTAAGTGGTAGCTTCCATCCAGGTTTCATTTTGACGGAAGTGCTGACTGACGATAATCAGGTTCCTCGAGTGTACTCAATAGCTTTTGTGGAAAGGCTGAGAGAACGTTTGCCAGATGTTCCGGTGCTACTTAGCCTTCAACCGGGGGATCATGGTTTTGAAACAAGGCACACTTCGCAGGATGCTTGGGTACAGGAGGGTCTCAAATTTGTCGCACAATATTGGCCCTGAGGATTGTTCCTATAGACACTTGGGGGAACATGTGTATGCCGACAGACTGCGAACGCGGAACGATTAGTCTGTCGAATCACGAACCTAAGTCGAGTTATCCCATTTCATCATTGAGGTGTCTTGGATAGGTATCTAAGGCAATAGATCCTCTACCTGGCTGGCATATTGTCTGGTAATTCCGCAAGACTACCTTAAGCTTGGGACTTTTCCTTTTTCTTCTTGTTGCTCACAGCCTTCCAACCCATTCCCCACGCAAATATGAAACAACCCACGGCCAGGCCAGCTGATAAATAGAAAACATGGTCGATGCTCTTCGAATACGCGGTTAATACGCCAGGCAAGCTAGAGCTAGGAACCGCTTCCCGAAATCCTGTTGCACCAGCATCTGCGACGAGTTGAGGGTCGACCTCAGGTGCATATTTGGGGATCTCGGTCTCGAGACCGTTGCTGAAGATGACGCTAGCGAAACTGAGGACCAATGCTCCGGACAGTGACTGGCTAAACATAACCAGTGCCATAGCCAGGGATACTTGCGCCGGTGGTGTTGTATTCTGAACAGCGATGATAGGCTGAGAAGGTCAGCAATTGTTGTACATTAATGGGCACTTCTGCAAAAGGGGAATCTTCACCATTTGTAGTCCGAGTCCACGTCCAAAGCCTAGAAGTATCTGATATCCGACCCGTGCTCCCGTTGATGTGCCAGGCGAATACGTAGAAATAAGGCCACTTGCAACAGCCGTAAGAGCTGCACTCGTGACGGTTAGAGGAATGTAGTACCCTATCCTTTCGACTGTAGAAGTTTTAGCGACGAATCATATCGCAAAAACTTCGACTTACGTAATTTCCCAGAGAGTATAGCAGAGACGATCATCAGCAGGATATTCGGCAGCATGTCGACACCGCTCATAGTTGGAGACGCGCCTAGGATAGCCTGGAAATAAATGCGAAGGTAGTACGAAAAGCAGTACCAAAGCCCCGAGAGGCATCCATATGCCAAGCAGCTCGACCATACCGTTCTTTTACTAGCGATGGACCGCGGAATCATAGCCTCGTCGCCTTTGAAGTAATCCCAGCCCAGGAAAACAATGAACGTAGCCCCTGATCCACAGAACAAGCCGATCACCTGACTGCTGTACCAGGCATATGTGACCCCGCCATATTGTAGAGCAAGTAGTAGCATAATAGCCGCTGGAGCGAAAATTGCGAAGCCGCCCAGATCGAGTTTGGATGGAAGTGAACGGAGAACGGTCATGGGAGGAGGTTTCGGGATCCGAGTGGGAATGTGGACGAATGCTAGCATCACTGCCACGAGGCCTCCGATGGGAAGGTTGATGTAGAAGCCTGATGCAGGTTAGACTTCTGAGAGAATCAGAGGAGTGAGAGACTTACACCAGCGCCAGCTGACATATTGCGTCAAAACCCCCCCGATCAATGGCCCACAAGCCAAGCCGAGTTGAGAGACTAGATCAAAATCAGAAAAAGCATCAAAGTCGAGTAAGCTTCGACTTACCCCCCATGGCAATCCCGGTCAACGTTGGTCTTTTCTCCAAAGGAACGCTTTCAGCGATGATTGTCATCGCGCCATTCATAATACCTGAAGTTCCGATTCCAGACACTGCTCGTCCAATGATGAGCATGTTGGAAGAACTTGCCACAGCGCAAATCAATGAACCGACTTCAAAGATGGCGAAGAATGACATGAAAGTCCACTATATACGAGTCAGTGCGAACGAGAGCAGCGAGAACGTGAATACTGGAGCAGACCTTGGCTTTAAAGTTCATGTACACTCTTCCGGTCAATGGTTGAAGCGTTGCACTAGAACGAAGTCAGCATTTGGGGTAAGATGCATGTACTATTGCAACGCCGCACCTTGAAATCTGGTATGCGCTACCATACCACCCAATATCAGAAGTAGAGTGAAAAGCATTTGTGATGCTAGGTATCGCAGTACCTAAAGGTTTCAAATTGTATTAGCTCGGCCCAATTCGAGAATAGCTTCGTTTCACCTACTGATGATAGAGGAATCGAGCATCATAAGGAAAGCGACGAGAGTGACGGCGGTGATAATGTTGATAAGTTTGAAGCCAGAAACCCATTGAGACTCCTGATGCAATGGCTTGGAAGTTTTGTCGGGCTCTGCTTGAGGCTCATCAACAGAGCGAAGGGAGAGAAGATGGCGTTGGCTCATCTCAAATTCAGAGTGTGGCCTGTTGAGAGAGGATGGGTCTGGTGGTGTTGATGCCATCTTGCAGGTGGCCTTTCGTGAATCGTCCACACGAGGTAGAATCGGGTGAGTTATTGGCTGAGTGCTATTTGTGGTATTTAGGGAAAAGGAAGAAGCTGGTCAGGGGTTGGCGATTATCGGGTTTCAGTGAAACCCGTTCCGAAATCCGACGGCTTTGTCAATGCGTGGTGAAGCTGCGATAATTCTGACTTACCTTGGGCACTCAAGAAAAACCAAAGCGTGGCTCTGTCCCGCTCACTTCGCTCTTTCCATTACGGTACTGGCTCCGCATTTTCGTGGCACTCGAGAACACGGCGCGGTCATGTCACGCTGTCGAAATATAGATTGTCTGGGCACGGAAAACCACGTGCCTAGGTCATATGAAGGCTCATGCTGTAGCCGTACATGTAGATACCTAGCCTGGATAAAGGCCTCAGGCAAACATGACAGCAGGCTGGGAGCTATGTTCAATGTCTTGCAAGAGGTCTAGCTCCCTGCTACCTTTCTCTCTCCAGTCACCAGTCAAAGAACAACCAGTCAAACACTGGCGTTGAGGCGATTCACACCTTGCTGTGATCCCACCAAACCTAGATAGACACGGGTTTCGCACTATCCCCAGACTTTTCATCTCCATACAATATCTTGGCCAGCTGACCCTACGCTGCGGCTTTCATATCAGAAAGCTCGGCTCCAGCTGCTACATAGGATTTGGGAACACCATCAAATCCGTGAACCAATCATCCGAGAAATCCATGGGGAATGCCTCGGAAAATGCATTCTCGTTGACATGTTGGGGTAAGATGGTAGGGAGTGCTTCGGCGCTAGTAGGTTTTGCCTGCCATCCGGCTCGGAAAGACTGAATCACGCGTGCGGCTTGAGAGAAAATATCACCTCCCGGACTGTCACTGTTATCCAGTCCGTTCAAAGTCGCCACTTGTTCAAAGTTTCTGATGACACGGCTCGAGATAGAGTTTGCATCGGCGGCTTTGCAGCCTCCATACTGGCCCCAGTTTGAGTTGTCGAGTGTTGCAAGTCGGTAGAGTACACTGAGGCAGCGGGCGAGCTGCAACAGCACATGAAATGGGAGTTCGACGTAGGCCACAGGTTGTATCGAGAAGAGTACTTCAAACCAGGAATTAATCGAGTCGAGGCCTGCGTGAAGATATTGTTGTTGCTGAGACGTTATTTGGTTGCTTTGGAGCAACGCAACTAAGCCCGTCATCTCCAACTCCGTGCTGTGGAGATGCAGTAGCACTATCTCTGCTAAGGTATAAGCGGAAAAGTAATCAAATGATGCATGATAGCTCACCAGTACTCGAGATCGTGGCCAAGAGACGAGACCTGAGGCCTTGTAATTGCAAACGGAGCTGCTCTGTGTCAAGAGATCCAGGTTGTTCCACAGTTTTCGTTGCTTCAGGGAGCCATTTTGCCAAGGCCAGCTTCTCAGAAATCAGCTGCAACTGGACGTGCTGAATCAAGATCTCATCATTGAGGCATTCCTTTGCTGTATCTAGGAATCGGATGCATCCCTCCATCTCCGAAGTCCATCGTAGAGCATCGGCTTTCTGCAAATACGTCGACTGTCTAGACACAGATAAGTAACCACACATTCTCATGCATGTGCAGACTCACATTGATGAGACTAGAAAACAGCCAAGCAGGGCTCTTCGCTCCTCTGATGTTCGAGGTAAGGATGAGTTTGTGCGCAGAATGCCCAATCTCTCATAGTCATGGACATCTTTGGTCGTGGGCTTATTGAGACCAAGATCAAATACCAGAGATATTGCGAGTTGGATGAAAGCAGCTTTGAAAGGTTTGCTAGTCTCCTGGTGGTGATAATGAGACCTAAAATAGTGCAATTAGTCTATAACTTCGAACCGAGGCGTCGAACAAATCCATACCAACCAACGAATGCCAGCAAACCTAGTAGGAGATCGATATTTCTCTCCGATTGGAAGATCATTTCATAAGATATTCTTTCCCGGAATTTGTTTCCCAATACCTGTTTCTGTGCCGTGGTTTTCGAGCATATCACCATTATAGCAAGCCATAGAATCGGCCGCTCTTGGCGGAACTGCTGGACATCGGTCGTGGGTGGGATGTAGACGAAGGGGAAGTACTTCGAATGGCGAGTTTGAAAGCTGTTGAGGTATTCTCTGGTCTCGGCTGGGGAGGGCTCATCCGCACCATAGGGGGAAAATGACTGGTGTCTGAATAGTGTGTTCGTAGGACGAGAACAGTCGACTTGCTGCTGAGTAGTGCTGTGATTTGGCAAACCTTCAATGGCACTCGAGGGCTGTGGCGACGGTATGACGCTGCCAGACTGTCTTCTAGTCTGGATGAGTGCTGCGAGACTGTCTATCTTCTCCTCGATCCGGGCGCCGTTCAGCTCAGCGGGTTTTCTCACATTATTGCGGCGCCGAACAGTTTTCGATGGAACACATTCTTTGTTGATTCGGCGGCATCTGTTGGAACCAACAGTTAGCCGCATCCGCTTTCAAGCTCGTTGAATTTACTCACCTTTCACAGGGCCTGCCGCTATCCCGAATAATGCACTTGCATTTGGACTGAGCACAATTGGCACAAGCGTGGCCGTATGGCACCGGTGAAATAACTTCGGTCATCTCATGTGGCAGTTTTATCTGGCCGCTTGCCCAAGTACCTATTCCCCGATTCCGGTGAGGCTGGAGGAGAGTGTCAGAGTCAGAAATGACGTCCCTGGGCTAGGTAGGGTTTATGTTGACGCGTCTAGCCCAGGATAAATGTTTTTCCAGTTTTCCAGTTTTGCCGTTGCTCAGCAATTACTAACATGGAACCTAAGCACGCCCGCGTACTTGTCATCATGTCTGTGTAGTCCTCATTATCCGCGACGAAGCACACAAAAGGATCGCGTGTGGAGGAGCATAGTTATTGTGCCCTCGTTGGTCGAAAGCATGGAACGCGCCACTGTCGCGCCATAGTATATAGCGAGCTTGTTGGTTGATCTCACAGTTTGATACATGTTAGTCTAGGCCCGAGCTCCCGTTAGTCAGTTATTAGTCAGTCAGAGTTTGCAGTGCTATGACAAGGCTGCACAGTCCTCCAGTCTCTTTCTTTCCTGAGTTTCGTGCGTTTCTAGTCTCCTACTCTTTTATTGCAGACTTCGAATACTTGAACTTTTGCATATTGTGCACGGCGCGCCAGAGGCGCGCGCCATGCTTTCGACCGATTATCGGTGCGCAAAAATTTATATAATGCTATAGATTAAAATACTATACTTTCGCGGCCGCTTCTTCGATTGAGAGCTTCGCTTTTTCCTTATGTTGCGGCCCCGAAATAACTAAATGGCTATAGCTAGCTGGCTAGCTGTGGTTGGGTAGCTGTGGCTGGCTATAGCTGGCTGGCTGTGGCTGGGGACCCTGCTTTAGGCAGTTTTGAATTTACGCATGTGTGATGCATTTTACGCAGGAGCTGTGACGTTACCAACCACCTTCCGCAAGCAGGCAAAGTGGGCCCGACGACCCTACGTAGGTCGGGATTTCTGCGGGTAACCGGCAAATCGTTTTTCCCTGCACTGGATAGTTTTTGCCCTTCGGTCGAAAGCATTTCTGCGGGTAACCGGCAAATCGTTTTTCCCTGCACTGGATAGTTTTTGCCCTTCGGTCGAAAGCATTTCTGCGGGTAACCGGCAAATCGTTTTTCCCTGCACTGGATAGTCTTTGCCCTTCGGTCGAAAGCATGTTGTATGCCGGCAGCCGGCCGGTCACGCAAGCAGCCTGAAGGTCTGATTTTTGACAGTATCTTTCATTTCTTGTGATTCGGAAATCAGAATTGCTAAGGTAGTCCAAGCAACGTCCCAAGTTTTTTTCTCTCTGCCTCATCTCCTGTTCTTGAACAGAACTTCCGCCTTCGGGTCTGGTAGCTGGTTGGTCTGGAACAAGATGGGCTTCGGTCTTCCCTCACCATCCTTCAACTTGAAGTCAAACTTGTCAATCAAGCCCGCCAATATGAGCTTAGTCTCGTGACTAGCAAACCACCGTCCGGGACATGAATGTCTTTCAAGTCCAGATTGAAGCTCTTCTCTAGTACTTGACACAAATTGATACTTCTTCTCATTCTGGGGCAGTGCCCGAAGATTGTAGAACCGCCATCCGTCAAAGATGTGTGGATTTGGGTAGATTTGAGGATCGAAGTTGACGGCGTTTGCAGGCGCGAATGCCATCGTGCCCGCGGGAATTAGCGTTCCATTAGAGAGTTTGACTGGCTGTCTGGCGATTCGTTGAAACGTGGCTATTCATGTTAGGAATTAGACAAGTGTGTCTTGAAAAATTCACTTACCAGTAAGATGCCCACTATGTCTCAAAGTCTCTTTCATGAAACTGTCCAATCTTTTCAGTTGTCCCATACTATCTGTTGTCCATTTTCCCCCAACCTGTCTCAGTACATCGTCTATCTCTTGTCTCAAAACAGGCATGTACTCAGGCCAGGTCGCAAGATTGAAGACAGCATTAGAGATCAACTGACTCGTCGTGTTCACACTCACCGCTCCGATCGCGAGTTGCATAATCCCATGGAAGTGTGCATCGTCCTTGTCAGATCCGGGCACCAAGTCTCGAAGCCATTGGAGGGAGTCATTTGACTTCTTGTAGTCTGCATCCTTTTCAAGCGTCTTTCTTTCCGCAATAATGGGCGCGAGTGACTCCCGTGCTCGACGATTGCAATGCCAGACGGCACGAAGCTCGGGAACAAAGTATTGAACGAAGGGGCGGACCAAGGGTGGGAAGAATCTGAGTTTGGCAGAGGAGAGGAAGATGTTCTTCGTGTACTGCATGATTTCGTGAGTCTCCCTGCAACTCCGTTTCGTCAAAGTTCCTGTCAGAAGCTTACATTGGAGTTGATAGTAATCCATTCTTCGTTTTCGTGGAGACCACTGCCGACAAAAATCTTCGAATTGACACGACTCACCATCCGCAAGATTTTTGTATAAACCTGCACAAGAGTCCAATCTGAATAAATGCTTAGCACTAAAATCCTGTCTAGTCCGTGGGAGGCGTACCTCTGCTCTCTGGAAACTCGACAAAGAGCTTAGCTTCGACCTCATCCCGTATGTCGGGGAAGAGAGTTGCTATAACTCACAATTAGCGGTCTGTTTTATCAACGTAATAGACAAAGACATTATGCTTACCAAGTTTTTTATTTAGGTCTTTGTTCATAGCTATATGCCCATAATCTAGCTTCCATAAATCAATGGGCCATATATAGTGTCCTAGAAAAAACTGGTGTGATAATTAACATTAGCCCACTGAACAAAGAACCAAGAATCACGGCTTTTATCGTACACTACGAAGCGCAGATGGGAAAGTCGTGTCCGGCAACATTTTGAGCTCATCTGCATAACGGGGTGGGAGGACAATCTGGTTGCCTTCGGTTGTCCAAATCTTGAAGGGTACCGTTGGGAACTATAATATTGTTAACGTCTCTAATCTTCCAGCAGGTTACAGTCTCGCACTTTCTGATATGCCTCTTGAAGCAGATCGACATTGTCATAAAGCCATCTCTTCTTGAGATTCCCTGCAGCAGAGTTCTTGGGGATAAATAATGGTATGGACGAGTTCTTTATCCTGACGCTGGGGTTGGAAGAGAAGTGCAATACTTGCAACAGCAACAAGAAATGCGACGGTGAGGAGAATGGGAGAAGCAAAATCAGGGGCTAGTAAGGAGTCTCTGAGAAAGAGGTTGGAGGCCATATTGTAACTCTGCTATTAATGGCGAAGTTATATATTTGTGGTCTTCTTAGTCGTTCAGTTGAAGTGCGGGGACCTGGATTTTATGCTAAAAGAGTAGGTCCAAAGATTGGCAAAAGCCTGCCGTCGGGAAAAAAATGTTTACAACTTTATACATAAGGACATAACTGATGGACGCGGTCTAACTTTCCAAAGTAGATGGCTTTCACGTCCAGTTCATATCTCTTTGGGAAATTTCCGAGCCATGTCTCTGGTAATGACATACCACATGTAACTGCTAGTAGCCTCCTTATGGAATACCCAGGGATTCAATGTCGGCAAGATTGCTACTCTACCGTCGACTTGGAAGTTTTCAGGGGTTTGAGTCCGAAGGATTCGAGGCGCGGTGAGTTCAGACTACATGGACTACATTGATTTTGAACATTGTTAGTCCACCGACCGGACAATTCATTCCTTTTTGAGTTCAATGCCCGGGTTGCGGGGGCGGGTCGCCGTCGCCGATGACTGGATCGTCGGCACGATCGATTGTCGGATTGATGTGGGTCCGAAATTCGGAATGGCCCGAATGGGTCATGCCGACGGATCCGGTGAGCACGGGGTTGCAGCCCTGCAGCAATGGAGCCTGGGGCCCTGGGCTAAGGCTGACTGGAATATCACCTTGCAGCGGCTGGGAATCGGGATCTGCGTCCTGCTGCTATTCCTGTGCAGTCCTCGGAGTCCGAACTATCAAGACATGGACCCTTCACCCTTGGGCCTGCAAGTACATGGAACAGATGTCAGCCGCACCGATCTCTACCCTGCTTGTCCCTAGTCGTGAGCTGTGCCACCGAGTCTTCATGTTACAATTCAAGCACATCACGGAAAGTCTTGTCTTCTTCCAATGCTCGGTCGGCCGTGATTCCGCAAGCCGCCTCGGATCGTCATCGCACTATTGCAGCCTCTTTTGGAAAGTACCTTACCTTGTGTCCCAAGGCATACGCATTCCACCTCACCGGAGTCAAGCCCAAATATTGCAAAGCTGTTGAATCTGTTATCAGAGTGCTCGTGTTCGAGTACCGTACTCTCCAGGGTCTTGTCACGATTTCCAAAAATGGATGCTATTTCCCGGTTTGTTGCATATGGTATTACATATTAAAAAATTCATATCGATTCTCAAATGTGTTTGCCAAATGACAAAATATGCAGACTATATTTTAAAGTATTTCCCCCTAGAGTGACAGCAGAGAGTCGACAGTTTCTTATTTTAACCTACTTTCTCTGTTTCAAGAGTTTTCTATCAGTCTATCACCTTCACCAAAGTAGCAGCACCAAGAATGGGCACCGACAGTGATCAGAAGGGTCGCGGAGAATATCTCAATGGCGAGAAAAGCCTCTACGAGCCTCCGAGTCACCAGGGGGCCAACGAACACGCGAATATATTCGCCCGTGGAGACTCGAACGGTCTCTCGAATGGAGCCTCGAATGGGACACATAAAGTTTCCGACAACGCGAAAAGCACCAAGGAAGTACCGGTAGCCATTTGTGGTATGGGTATGAGACTTCCCGGCGGGATCAACGACGACGCAAACCTGTACGATTTTCTTTTCAACAAAGGAGATGCCCGATCGCAAATTGGGAATGACCGGTTCAATGTCGACGCCTACTACAGTCCTCATGGAAAGCATGGAACTATCAACACAAAGCATGGGTACTTCATCAACGACATCAACTTGTCTCAGTTCGACCTCTCTATGTTCAGTTTCACGCCTGCCGAAGCGGAACAGATGGATCCGAATCATAGGCTAGTACTTGAGGTCGTCCGCGAGACTTTCGACAGTGCCGGTGAGACACAATGGCGGGGAAAGAATATCGGAACTTACGTGGGAATGTTCTCGGAGGATTGGCAGGAGTTGCAACACAAGGACACTCAGGAGTACAATCCTTACAGAGTCATTGGTGGCCTTGACTTCGCTTTACCGAATCGGATTGCATATGAGTACGATCTAAAGGGTCCTAGGTACGTCGGAAAAAAAAACCTATTAGGTAGGAAAAACATCTGACTTTTGACTAGTATGATAATCAAGACTGCCTGCTCCTCCGCAGGACTTGGATTACACCAGGCCCTAGAGGCGATTCGACTAGGCGAAATTTCTTCTGCGATTGTATGCGGAGCAAATTTGATCATGGGTAAGTGGCTTACAATATATGAAACGCTAAGCACTACTAAATTCCATAAAATCACAGCCCCAGGAATGACTATTACAATGAGTCTTCAAATGGCACTTTCTCCAGACGGTTCCTCGAAATCTTTCGATGCCGCTGCCGATGGATATGCTCGAGGAGAGGCAATCACAGGTCTCTATATCAAGCGTTTAGATGAAGCCATCAGAGACAAAAATCCCATTCGAGCAGTTATTCGATCTTCAGCAAGCAACGCGTGAGTGGCTCTCCCAGCATAGGGTTTCTGGTGGATTTCGAGCAACCTGCTCCCGCTCTATGCTAGAATATAACGCTAATGCTAACACATTTAGTGACGGCAAAACAAATGGGATGGCCGTACCCAATGCCGAGGCGCACGAAGCTGTAATACGACAAGCCTATAATTTGGCAGGCTTGGAGTTGTCAGAAACGGCTATGGTAGAGGCACACGGTATGTCATAAAACAACCCAGTAGTGAGCTTTTAGCTGATTTCTGATACAGGTACGGGTACACGGTATGTTGTAAGGGTCAATTTGAAGATGATATTGTTACTAAACTATCTACTAAGCCTTGGTGATCCAATCGAAGCTGGCTCAATCGGAAAATGCTTTGGTGAGAAGGGCGTATATCTCGGAGCGGTGAGTTCGGTCCTTCTGGGCAAACAATTTTTTAACTGCGTTTTTACTGATAGAAGCAGATCAAACCAAATCTAGGCCACAGCGAGGGAGCAGCCGCGCTCACCAGTATTATGAAAGCTGCCCTATCTCTTGAAAACAGGACTATTCTGCCCAACATCAAGTTCAACACTCCCAATCCTGATAGTAGGTCTTCACTTCTTTGACCTGATGTTAACAAGCGGGCCGCTAATAGTTCTTAGTCCCGTGGGAGGAATCCAAGCTGGTTGTGCCTGTAGAGCCAACCCCATGGCCCACGAACAAAGCCGAACGCATCAGCGTGAACTCGTACGGCATTGGTGGTTCAAATGCCCATGTATGTGAACCCCTCATCTGAATGTCATGGTCACTTGGTTAATATTAGATACTTGATGCAGTTCATCATTGACTCCGCCGCTTCCTTTGGCCTTAAGCAGCCAAGATCTATGTTGCATTCTTCTACCGGAGAACAAAAACGACACAAGAACCTTCTTCTCTTCTCAGCAAGCCACGCCGATTCATTGAAACAGATCGCCTCGAACATTGAGGGCTACCTTAATACTCATCCTGACCGCCTTGACGATGTCGCATACACACTTGCCGAGAGAAGGGAACACCTGAAATTGAGAAGCTACTCCATTTCAAGCGGCGACTCTACACCCTTGAACGTGTCGCCTCAGATCAAATCCCAGGATCCATGCCGGGCAGCCTTTGTGTTTACCGGACAGGGAGCTCAATGGTATGTCCACAAAAAAAAAAGGTCCCCCATCAGAGCAGAACTAAATACACTTCAGGGTCCACATGGGAAGAGAGCTTATCTCCGAGAATCCGTCCTTCCGAGAAAATATTCGGTCCATGGATAAGATCCTTAAGGGATTTGAGCACGCCCCATCGTGGTCGATTGAGGGTACCTAAGTTCAATCTTCCATTTTTCGTGCGGCTGGCTGACAAATTATAGATATTCTGATGAACTCCGATGACAAAGTTCTTCTTGGCAAAGCTGAGTTCTCACAGCCTCTTTGTACAGCATTGCAAATTGCTCTTGTCGACCTGCTTGCTACCTGGAGCATCAAACCTTCCGCAGTCATCGGCCACTCGAGTGGTGAAATTGCGGCTGCCTACGCCGCAGGCGTTCTAACTTCTAGGGAAGCCCTCATTGCCGCATATTATCGCGGCTATGTTTGCAAAACCGCTAAAAAGGCGGGCGGAATGGCCGCTATCGGCATGGGAAAAATGATGCGAGTAGATATCTTCTCCCTGGAGTTGGGATTGCCTGTGAAAACAGCGGCTCTAGTGTTACAATTTCCGGTAACCTGGAGGTTTTGGACACTGTGATTTCCAGAATCAAAGAAGAGACGCCGGATGTCTTTGCACGAAAATTGCAGGTGCAGATGGCCTACCACTCACGTAAGTTTTTTCCGAGAATATGTTGAATTCTAACTGAGATAAATAGATCATATGGTTCTGGTTGGCGATCTCTACCATGATTTTATTTCGAAATATCTCTCGCCGCGTCGACCCCAGATCCCGTTCTACTCAAGTGTTAAACCAAAAGTCTTGCGCGAAGCCTCCGACTTTGGTCCCAAGTATTGGCAGGATAATTTGGAGAGCCCAGTCTTGTTCCATTCTGCCTCGAGATCGCTTCTCCTCGAATCAAGCGACTGCACCGTACATGTGGAAATTGGTCCCCACGCAGCTCTTGGTGGCCCCCTGAGGCAGACTTACAAAGAATCCGGAAGAGCAGTCAACTATCTGTCAGTTCTCGTACGCGCCAAAAACGATACTGACTCCTTCCTCGATGCGATTGGCCAGATGCACTGTCTCGGAGTTCCAGTGTCTTATCCTGCGAGTAACGAAACCGTGCTCACGGATCTGCCAACTTATCCGTGGCATCATGAACGGAGTTATTTGTCTGAAACCAGAATTATGAAGAATTGGAGATGCCGCAAGCACCTTCCCCACGATCTTCTTGGCTCTCGTACTCTCGAAGGTAGCGAGGTTTCGCCTACGTGGAGAAACGTGCTACGTACGAGCGACGTCCCATGGCTCAACGATCATTGCGTTGGAAATGACGTGGTGTATCCAGCTGCTGCATATATTGCAATGGTTGGAGAAGCCGTTTATCAAGTCAATGATATTCGGGAGTACACCGTTAGGGATGTGGAACTCAGCAAAGCCCTGGTACTTCACAAAGATACACCCACTGAGACTGTTACCACTTTGAGCCCACAACGACTCACTTCCACCCTCGACAGTGAGTGGTATGTCTTTCAGGTTGTTCCGTACGATGGAATCTCCTGGAACAAGCATTGCTCGGGGCTTGTTCGTAGCGGTCGTGCTTCGGTACTTCCTTCACCAAAAGCCGAAAGCTTTGATCGGAGCATTTCCTCGGCACGTTGGTATACGACTATGGCAAGAGTCGGTCTCAATTACGGCCGGAAATTCGCAAAGTTGGAAAACATCCGGGCCAGCGTTACCGAGAAGGCTGCTGCTGCGGATGTTGTTGATGAGCAAGAAGCTAGCGAGTCCTTGTACATGATTCATCCTTCCACACTCGACCAGGTCTTCCAGCTGTTAACAGTCGCCAACACGCAGGGGATCTACCGAGATTTCACGAAAATGTTCCTTCCAACCTATATCGAGGAACTATACATTGGTGATGCGGCAGGAAAGGCTTTGCACCTTAACACAGTCGCCCTTGACAAAGCCGGGACCATCCAAGGAAGTTCTTACGGCACTTCGACCGGGGAGATTCTGATGTCTCTCAAGGGGTTCCGAGGCTCAGCAATGTTGGACTCGGGCATGGAAGCACCCCCAGAACAGAAATCACTCCGACTTCAATGGAAGCCGCATCTCGACTTCGTCAATGCCGGTGACCTTATGCAGTTAGAGGGTGATATCAGGAATTTGATTGAATACCTGGAGCGACTATACGTCATTTGTGCCATCGAAACAAGGAGGGTAATCTTGGGTCGCTCTCCTGCACAACCCCACTTCGAGAAGTTCCGCGCATGGCTAGATGAGGAATTTCAGCGTTTTAGTCAACCTAACTTTCCATTGGTTCCGGATTCAATGGAATTGGTCTCTATGACTCAGCAAGAGCGCCAACAACTGATCCCAAAGGCCCTCGAGCTGTGTATAGCAGCTGGTGGATGGGCACCAGCGACCGCTATTTGTCGACAATTCGAGAACGCAGTCGATTGGTTCGAAGGGAGAGCAGATTATCTCGACCTTTTGCTCGAAGGGGGTGTTCTTACCGGAATCTACAGTTGGTACAACGACATCTGGAATTTCAGAAACTACATGCAGGTCTTGGGACACTCGAATCCGCAATTGCGAATCCTCGAGATCGGTGCTGGCACTGGCGGCTTGACGAGCAAGTTCCTCGAACACCTCAAATCCGACTTTGGAGAGCGTTTGTACTTGAAGTATACCTTTACTGATATATCCTCCGGTTTCTTCGTTCAAGCAAAGGAGCGATTTAAGGACTACGAAGGTATCGAATATAAAGCTCTTGATATCTCCGCAAACCCCTTGGAACAGGGGTTCAACGCCAACGAGTATGATATCGTCATTGCCTCAAATGTAAGTGATCCTGATTCTAGGCCTTCTGATGATTATTTTGACGACTAGAAGGTGTTGCATGCTACTCCGTTTCTTCACGAAACATTGACGAATGTGCGGACCCTTCTTAAACCAGAAGGACAGCTTTTCATGCAGGAGCTATGCCCCGGTAAGTGTACTATTCGTCTACAGTGTAAGTAAGTTGTGAATATTAACTTAAACTAGTAACCAGAGGTATGAGCTTCATAATGGTACGTCAAGTTTTCTCCGACATCCAACTTTCAAACCTGGGTAGCTAACCTCTCCAGGGACCTTTTGCTGGTTGGTGGCTTAGCGAAGCGGACGGCAGAGTTGGAAGTCCTTTTATCACACCGGATGAATGGGACAAACGACTTCGTGATGCCGGTTTCAACGGGTGTGATTCGGTCACTCTAGACTACGAGCCTCCGCACATATACATTGCCAACATCATCGCTAAGCCAGATGTAAAGCGACCACCCCAACCTAAAGTCACTCTTTTGCGAAGATCCGAGAAGCACCCGTTTATTACAGAAGTCGAGAAAGTGCTTAGCGCCAACGGCATTCAGTTTGAGCACTGCCAATGGGGCCAGGAGCTACCGCTAGATCAAGACATCATCTCCTTTATGGATATCGGGGAAAAGCCGCTGCTCCAAGCCATCGACAAAGCCGATTTCGCCCGGCTTTTAGAGCTTGTTGATGCATTCCAACAGTCCAGTCTGCTCTGGCTCATGCCATCTGCTCAGATCCGACCGACCGACCCATTTGCTGGAGAGGCACTTGGCTTGATGAGAACAACCAGATCAGAGCTTGCTGCAACTTTTGCCACACTCGAATTGGAGGATATGTCTTCAGAAGCTGCGGGAGCTGTCGTTGATGTGGTAAAGAAGATTTACCGAAACAAAGACGGCACCGATGAGCTCGATGTAGACATGGAGTACATCTGGACGAACAAGATGTTGAACGTTGGTCGCTTCCATTGGCTACCGGTCCAAAAGGAACTGTGCGAAACAGCTGAGGCACCAGAGACAAAGGGCCTCGCTATCGGCACTCCTGGCTTGTTGCAGAGTTTACAATGGACTAGTCAACCTTTGGCTCTTGGTCCCGACGATGTTCATGTCAAGATGACGGCCGTGGGATTGAACTTCAAGGACGTTATGATCGCAATGGGCATCATTGCTGGTGACAGCGTAACAGACGGAAGCAGTCCTTTGGGACTTGAAGGAGCTGGATACATCACCAGAGTGGGTGCCAACGTAAAGAACGTTTGAGTTGGGGACCGCGTGATGACTATGGGTTGCGAAACTGTGGGGATGGCTACAGTTGTCCAAAGACCTGCTGTTCTTTGCATCAAGATACCAGATCAGCTTACCGACGAAGAAGCGGCCACGATGCCTGTCGTTTATGTTACAGTACTCATGTTCCTCGTCGAGAAATGGAAACTCGAAAAGGGCCAGTCTATACTGATCCACAGTGCTGCCGGAGGTAATGTCTTCTACTTATCATTCTCATACACTTACTAATATGTCTAGGTGTTGGAATTTGCGCAATGAATGTCGCAAAATGGATTGGGGCCGAAATCTACGCCACCGTAGGAAGTGAAGAGAAGGCCTCTTTTCTGATGAAGGAGTTTGGTATTCCCAGAAACCGAATTTTCAACTCTCGCGACAGCAGCTTCTTTGAAGGAATTATGGAAGCCACTAATGGTGTGGGTATCGACTTGGTTCTCAACTCCTTGTCGGGTGAATTACTTGCGACCTCGTGGAAATGTGTGGCACCCTACGGCGCTATGGTTGAGATCGGGAAGCGAGATAGTAAGTTTACATGCTAGCATCATTTATGCCCCGGAACATTCTCTGAAAAACATTGCTAATATTTTATCATTTAGTGGTGGGCAGAGGACAGCTGCCTTTGGCTCCCTTTGAGGATAACAGAACCTTCCTTGGAGGCGAGATTGCTCGGTTCATGGTTACACATAAAGTAACCGTTGGACGACTCATGGAGCTCGTAATCGAGCAGTACCTCCAAGGTAACTTTAAACCTATTACTCCGATCAAGACCTTCGAAGCAGAGCACGTCCAGGATGCATTTAGATTCATGCAGAAAGGATCGCACATCGGAAAGATTGTCATCACTTTTCCACGCGACGACATCCTCCCCCTTACACCAACTGTTCCCGCACCCAAATTTCGAGGCGATGCTACATATATCCTTGTTGGTGGATTGGGTGGACTGGGAAAAGCCATAGCTGGTTGGATGGCCTCATTCGGCGCCAAGAGCCTTATGTTCCTCTCGAGATCTGCGGGTACAACACAAGAAGACAAGGATTTCTTCAAAGAGTTGAACGCGATGGGCTGTTCGGTCCAGGCCCTGCCTTGCAACATTGTTGATCCGGTTGCGGTCCAGAATGCAATTTCACAGGCCACTTCCCCAATCGCAGGCGCCATGCAAATGGCAATGGTTCTCGCGGACTTGGGTGTTCTCGATATGGATATTGATTCCTGGAATACGGCTACACGCCCAAAGATCGATGGGACTTGGAACCTCCACAACCTGCTTCCCAAGGACATGGACTTCCTGATCCTCTTCTCTTCAGTTTGCGGCATGTACGGATACTACGGACAGTGCAACTACGCAGCAGCCAACACGTTCCTGGACTCCTTTGCACAATACCGACATAGCCTTGGCCTTGCTGCCACTGTCGTCGATATCGGTCCAATCGACGAGGTGGGGTTCCTTAGTCGAACTCAAGAAACGCGCGACACATTGCTTCACACATTGTCAACGCTGCTCACAGAGCAGGATCTCCTGAACGGAATGCAACTCGCCATCGCCCGCTCCCCGGTAAAGTCCGCTCTAAAGACAACAGAATCTCCATTCGACGGATTCGATGCCCCCAACCACATCACCCAAGCAGTCGACTCGTCGATTCCAATCATGGATCCCCAGAACGGCAACATATGGAAGCGCGATCCCCGCATGGCCATTTATCGCAACATCCAAAAAACCTCCGCCGTGGAAAACTCCACAGCCGGTGATCAGCTCAAGCAATTCTTGTCCAGTATGGCGAGTGACCCAGGCAAGCTTGAGCAAAAGTCGTCGGCGAACACGATTGCAAAAGAGCTCGGAAACTGCCTCTCGAACTTCCTGATGAACAGTGACGATGAAATTGACTTGTCCTTGACCCTTTCTGCTCTTGGGGTGGACTCCTTGGTAGCCATTGAGGTCCGGAACTGGTGGAAGCAAAACCTTGGCATCGATGTCTCTGTCTTGGAGTTGTTGAGCGGTGGCAGTATAGAGCAACTTGGTGAGTTAGCAGCGCAGAGGCTCTTCAACAGATACTCGACCAAGTGACAGGTCGTCATGTAGAGAGTGTTCTCCGCTCAATTCGGGGACTCGGGAAAACACGGATACTTTCTATGGTCTGTGTTTGGTAGAGCTAAAAGTCATTCGCTAGTTTAGTTGCAATCTAGAATATATGGACGCTCTATAAGCCTCATTCGGTGGAAACATGTGCGTCAACAAACGAGTTATGAATGTTACATCGAGAGTTCGAGATGCTGAAAGATGGTCAATAGAATACCATCTTGCTATCGCATTTGAACATCAACATCCTTTGTTGCTTACCTAGCACCTATCTGTGATCTCCATCCCCTCAGTTGCTAGCATACGTCCCGTTTGGAAAACTGCACTGATAGTAAAAGCCACAATACGGCTGAAGCCCCTCGGGCTCCTCTCCGTCATCCGTCAGCAACAGTGCCTTCACGCCATGTGCCGGCAGCGTAAGGTTCATACTCCTAACCGCGATCCCAGTCGTCTTGTGCTCCCACATATCATAAACACTATACTGCCTCCCCGCCTTTACGGCCCAAGATTCCGTCAAGTTGAATGCCATCTGCGCCTCCACGTCCTGCGAATTTAGAATCATGAAGACAACCCCATACGAGGAGTTACCTGACCAGTATTCAGCAGGATGCGTCGAGTTCGACGTAAAATCCGGATTCACTCCCCACCGAAACGGCGATATCGACTCGCCCACCTCCGGATCCTGATTGATCTTAATGAGATCCTTGTTCCCCAGAATCTCAATCGTCTGATTCGTAGCATTTCGCAGATCGGTACCGATGATGAGTGGAGATTTCAGGAGCGCCCAGGCAGTGAAATGACTCTTGGCTTCCTCAAACGTTAAGTTGCCGACGGGATTTCCTTGCCCAGTATTGCCTACTTCCATGATATCCATATCGTTCCTGCCGTAGAAGTTCGTAGCCCAGTAGCTGAAAGACGCCTGGTCGATGATCGAAGCTATTGAGCTCCACCAGGGCTTGATATCGCCGTTGATGCGCCACGATTGGCTGATTCGGCTGCCCCAGATCCAGGGCTGCTGCCAGCCCCATTCGCACAGGCTGAACTCGAAGGGTGTGGAGTTGGTGGTGGCGGCGAAGGTGGCGATTGCGGAGGACATGCGTTGGTAGCGGCCGTACTCGTTCTCTTGCGTGATGTTGTCGAAGGGAATGTAACAATTATCATACTTTAGGAAATTGAAGCCCCAGTCGGACCAGGTTTGTAGATCCTGCATCTCGTATCCGTAGGAACCGGGATAGCCGGCGCAGGTTTCGTAGCCGTTATCTGAGTAGGCGCTGGCTGAAACGCCGAGGGTTTTCATGGAGGCGGTGAAGTTCTTCATGCCATATGGGAATTTTGTCGAGTCTGCGAGGTCAGTCGAGTGTCTGGGTACAACCGGGATAACAGAAATACTTGCCAGCCACGAGGGTTCCATCTGAGCTTCGATTCTTTCTGGGATTCATCTCAGCAAATGGCCATACTTTGGGGTAAGAATACCTACAAGACATAACAGTCATCTAGAATCATTGAGTTGTATCCAGCATCCACAAGCCCGGATTTCTTCATTGCCTGGACTTGAGCAAGGACGTCGGTTCCATTGTAATCACAAGCAAAGGCATTGAAAGCTGCGAATCGAAGTGTCAGACCGAATATATGAGCATCCAGAAGGGGGACTTACTGTCATAGCCCATCTTAGGCAGCTTGCCCACTCCATTGTTCAGCGCAGTAGCAGTGGCCACGAGGGCGAGAACAGAAGATGCTAGGGACAACATCTTGAAAGAGCCTAGCTTGACCAAAGGAATAAGTATCCCAGACGCAATGAAAGGGAAGAAATACCCAACTTATACGAAGCTCCAGACCGGATTTTCCATGACCAGATCCTGAACATCGATGATGCTATAGTGCATTTAGCCAAAGATCAGTCCAATTTCAATCGACATGAACTGGAAATCATCGTTGAAGTGTGGGGAAGTGGCGAAGAATCCCTGTCAGTGCCGGAGTAAATCTTTGTGGCACCTCGGTGCCAGCTGCTCCGTGAGTCGCATGAGGCCTAGCGCACCGAGTATACAGGGCCACAGAGAATCCCTGGCCATAGTGTTGTCGATATTGGGGATCTTCTGATGGGATTCTAGGGATCACTGATCCGGTTCCAGCTCCAGGAACCGGGGACATGGACCGATTGGTATACCTGAGCCGATCGCAGATTCCTTTGGCCCGACAAATGAGATGAGGTAGGGTACCACGCCGAAAATATTGGACGCATGCGAGTGGTCGGAGGACCTATCGTTACATATTAGCCGACAGAATCTGTGAAAAATGTGCGAAAATTCGAATCTTCTACGACAAGTCATCAGGAAACCAGCTGTTTCGTGGAAACTCTTCAACCTTTTCGTACCGTCCGAAGGAGATCTGATCATAGGCGTCATAGGGTCATCCCCAGACGTTAAAATCCTAGACCCAGCACCACTCGCCCCTATCCCCAAATCCGGCCATCAAATCTCCAGATATTTCCCAAACGCCCCCACCCCTCTCAACCACTCCACCTCCCCTTTCTCAACAGCAACACACACCTCCACACTTCCATCTGGCAACCTAGGCGCAATATAATGGCCCACATCCCCCGGGCTCCCTGGATACCTACACCTCCTAACCCTCCCAAACGCCTCTCCCCACTCATGCTCATACAACCCTCCACTCGTCGAATCCGTCCCCATCGCCACCGCCGTACTCCCCGCAATAACCATAAACTGCCATCCCACCCATTTTTCTTTCAACTGCACCATATAGCTCTCCACAATCTCTTTCGCCACACTCCTGATCGCCTCACGGACTGCTCTAGCCGCAACCCTCAAGCCATTCTCCGACAATAGCTCACCGAGCTTTACAGAAGCACAGAGCTGGTAAACTGCGTTACCAACATAGGACGCAGGAAGACCGAGATGACGTCGCGCATCCGAGGGCATTAGCAGATGCACGACTGTGGAAGAATTTACGGCAAGTGCAGCCTTGTTGCGACGACGGCGGAGGTAGAAAATACCGCGCCAGAGAAGCGCTGTCAATGCATCGTGCGTAGAGATGGGCGGTCCATCCGGGTCCATCGCGTCGGCTTTTAGCTTTGCAAGACCGGTTGGGGAGATCTTGATCCAAACGGCTGTTTCTGGTTTTGTTGCTTGGAAGGGATGAGGAGGTTGGTTCGGTGGAGGCCCTGTTTCCCAAGTGAATGCTGGGTGGTCTTCAATCTTGAAGGGTTTGGTGCTGCTTAGGTTCCGGAGGAGACTGCGGTCTAGTCCCATGGGAGGGTGATTCTCTTCTTTCTCGGTGCCAGAGCGATCCTGTGCGAAGCGTGTCTCTTCGCTCAGCACCCGCAGTATCTCGTTCGTCCCAGAGCCATCGGCTACGGAATGAGACAAGGCGAATGCAATGATGGTACCGCCTTCAATAGCGCTGAATTGCACTTTGCATGCGGCGAATGGATTTTCGTTTGTCAGACCTGCGGGAATAGGTGCGAGCTTATCAAAGGGAAGTAGTTCCTCTGAAAACCCAGAGGCTTCGAGGTCTTTGAACGATGACAATGTTTTGCCAGGATCTTTCACGGCGAGCTCAAGGCCTTGGCCAGGCACGATAGTCCGCCAGTCTTCAAGGCTGGGACGGATTTCTTCGGCAGGCAAGGGGACCACGATGCCACTTAGAATGGGACATCGAGAGACAAGTGCCTGAAGACCGATTTTGAAGGCGGCGAGTTGAGAAGCGCGTTGTGTTGAGGAGGCGCAGGGGAAAACAAGAAGGCGACAACTGTAATGAACCGGATGGCGTGCATCCAGGGGTGCTAGGTCGACGTGGAAAGTTGGGCCTGGGAGCAGGACTGTGTGCTCGGAGGAGGGATCTGTTGACATGTTGTATTTCTCGGGTATTGGGTGACGTGAAACTCAAGACGTATATCTCGAGAAGCTTTCAGTATAGTGCGAAGACGACCTCCTCTTATACTTTGTGGAGACATCCGAAACTTGTGGTTCGTCAAAACCCTTCCGCATCTCGGCGACGCCGATGTACTTAGAATCAGCCTCGTCGTTCCTAAAAGAAATTGTGTGTAACTGTGAGTCATCATACTTCGAATTTGCATGTAACCCAAGTCAGTGAACATGCTGAGGTGGGATCAACAGGCTCGCGTAGAACTGTTGATTGTAAGTGGTGGACAACGATACCTACGCTCATTAGACACATCATATACCTATGGAGCACTCTCCGGCCTAGCAACTAGCTAACTCTCGATTCGAGATTCGGAGTACGTGATCGATCTCCACAGTGTATTGAAATACAGCACACAAAAAGAATATGGCACAGCCTGTACAACAATCAATGCCTTCAAGCTTTCCTGCCCTCAAACGCCACGCTAGACTCAAATCAAACTCACCATAATACAGAACGCAAAATATCAGCAGGAACGCTCCCGTACCAGTAAGATAGCCCACCTAACAGATCTTGATGCCACAAACATCGACATTTCTGCCTTCCACATGTGCTCTACGCCCGAAGTACGCCTTCAAGACATCCTCGACAAAGTGATGGTCCGCCGAGCTCCAGACATCGAGTCCCATCCTCGTCATGTCTTCACCAGAAATATAGACAGCAGGCCCAAGGGCCTCGCCATCACTATCATTGAGCGGCGCCTCTTCCCTCTCATCATCCGAATCCGTCGCATCAATGATATCCGACAGAGTGGTCAGCATGAGAGTCGTAATACGATGGAAATACGCAATAATTGACATTTCCTGTCTCGCGGTCTCATTGGCAAGCTTCAACACCGCAGATCCCGCGGACTGAGAGCGTGCTCGTGGTGTTCTCGGGGTCTGCGGATCTGCATCTAGACCTGCAAGGAGCAAATCGTCTGTCTCGGCTTCGTCTTGTCGCACGAGTCCACGCTCTCCAGCGGATGCCCACCACATGAAGCCTGAGTAGGCTAAAGCTGACCAAGAGATAGGTTCGACGATGGAGTCAGTGTCAATGTCGGCGCAACACTCGTCTTTGACAGATATTGTGGAACGTGGCCGGGGGCTTTCATCCCCTGGGCTCTCTTCTCCTGTATCTCTTCGCATGCGACCAAATGTTGCTCCGTTCGCTCGCTGGCGTGCGAGACCCTCTCTTAAAGCTTTGTATCGACGCAAATCTCGCTGAGTGGCTTTCATCTGCTCGCCGCCAGAGAATTGGACTTTCGGCCATACTTTGTGTTTTGCGTCCATGCTGTAAGACGGAGGCAGGGTGATGAGGACATCGTAGAGTTTGTCTTTCGTTGCCAAAATACCGTCGGTGGTACAGGCAATCCACCCACATCCGGGCTCATCTGGCGATTCATCATCTTCTACTGCGGGAGTAGTAGGGGCAGCCTTAGAGGCCCGGAGGTCGTCTTCTAAAAAGGGTATGTCATGAACACCTATAGTAAATAAGGGCTTCAACCGCTGAGGAGGCGCTGAGGGCGAGACGAGATCGGATACGGCAAGGGGAATATTGGATATAACAGACAGATCATATACTATGAGTTATCGTCAGTGCTCTGTTCAGTTCCACGCTGGACGGTGTAGAGAAATACCAAAATCGCAAATCTTGTGTACAGGCGCATGGCCAGAAATCAGAATCCTTTTCCGAAGTAATGCAGCACGATGCAGAGGAAATATCAGCGGCCCAAACGTATCGAGGAGTTCTGGTAAACTCCAGGCAGGATGGTATGGCGCAAGCTGCTGTCCGGTTATCAAAGCAACACCATCTGAAGCCGAACGAGCGCGGTTGTGGTGACGTCCTGGTTGTCGGGTTATTGGCTTGTACCTGATACTAATTGGCGACTCCACCGAGGTCTCCGTATCTATCGAAGTCCCGTCGCGTGCCTTGTGCTCCTCCCAGTACTCCTCTAGGATATCTGTTTTCGACTTATTCGACACTAGGGTCCTGTAACTCCGTCAGTCCCAGAATAAGAGCGACATGGCCCGATCACACTGACTCTGCCATGTCCTTGAGATTGTCGGCATGCTTCCAACTTCGCCCGAGTCTGCCATAGCTCAGCGGCACAAGTACTCCAACGGCAATCATCCGGGCATTTCTGGCCTCCTCGGCGGCCGGAGCATTGACAAAGGCGCTGAGCCCAGCATACTGCTCGTGGATGAAATAGATCAAGTCATCGGTGACAGTGTGCAGGCCGGAAGGCAGACTCTTGTATTCCACCACGCCCTCAAGAGCGACGGAAGGCAGGGCGCGTTTCCAAGCAACAGTATATCCGGCTTTGAGGTCGAACTCGATCAGGAAGACGGCGGAGATAGGAGGCAGGTCGGTGGCAGCGAGAGGGTTTGGCAGATCGACCTTCAAGGGCCCGTGGCCTCGACGAGCGGCAGCCATGGTGATCCGGAACGACTGGTCCAAAAGGACATGTTTTGGCCTGCTTCTGCTTGGCTTTGCGACCTTGAGAATCGCTGGCCAGGTCCACGGCAGGAGGCATAATGCAACGCCGACAGCGAGCACGGATAAAGGTAAAACCGGAGCCGTCATCTTGCTCACAGTTCGACTGCTTGTGACTTCGCCGAATTCCAAATATATTCGGCCTGAATATATGACGAATGATCGGGACAACTGGGTTATAATATCATCATTTGATCCGTGATCTTTTGATAACAGGCTGTCACCTGGGCTGTTCCCGGACTTCGAGACCCAATGGCTCGTCACCAACCGATGATCCGATCTGCGATTTATCTGGCACCATAGCCTTTCCATTTGAACAATTACCCAAGAAGCTTGGGAGTAATATAGTTACTATTCAAAAATTCTTCATGATTTAATGACCACCACTTCTTTTTCAAGTTTCACGTTCTCAATACACCTCTAGGCTCTGTTTCACCATTAGGCATCCTGGTTTTAACGCAAGAGAGCGAACTCTCTGAGTGAGCTTGCAAGATGACTTTGTATTGCACTGCGTCAGGTCTTACTTTTAGACTCTGTGTATCGCCATGCAGCGATTGATTCTCCCCCTGGCCTTCATATGGCTCAAGGCGGCGGGTTCCAGATTACCTGCCACCACTGTATTCAGGCTTGAAAGCCTTCACGGCGCCCTTCATCAGCTCCCTCAGTGCCATCGTAGCATATGTGCTCGATCTCAACTGGAACTTGACCACCACAGCAACCTTTTCCATCTTGACATCATTCGCCTCTGCCTCCTTAGCCTCCTTCTGCCCCCTCATGCCTCCATTCAGCTTATCCAGATCGGTAGGCACAAGCTGCTCCATCTCATCAGCATATGCCTTCACCTCAAAGCTCACGTCCTTCCCGACCGTCTCCAACATCTTCCTGTAGCTCCCACTGAGACTAAAATCCTTCTGCTTCCTCCGCATATCATGCGGATCCAGTCTTCCGCCAGCCTCACTGCCCATGAAAGTCTTGTAGAACTCCCCAATCTCGTTGCGGGGATATTCAATGTCATAGCCGGGCGTAGGCAGCACAACATCAAAGATACTGTACTTCCCACTCTCAGCTTCCTCAGCAGTCAGGGGACGAGCGCGCTGGTACACGTCATCCGCCACAGTCGCCGCGTCGCCTGCAGCAGGCATCACTACCACCTCACCATTCTGATCGACCTCTTCTTTCTTCTCCTTCGCAGACTCCGCTGAAGCGGTACCTGGCTTTTGGCAGAGCACCAGATCCCCTTCAACAACCCGATTTCCGTACTTGCTCCAGCGCTCACTGACAGCGAGATTCCACACCAAAGACTGGTATGCATGCACATACATCAAGCGCAAATTACGAGGGATAGCCACCAGCGCACCTATGTAATCCTCTTTGCGATTCTTGTTCGTCATCCAGCGGACAATCGCCGTCTCGGCAGAGAACTTACGCGGCAGCTTTTCGAGAACCTGCTGGCTGCTCTTTCCATTCCTAAACATGTAGATCGCCTCTGCTCTCGACATGTCCTCCTGGGATATCTTTGTGGCATCCACTTCAGCGGCGTCAGGGTTCATGGCGTAGTTGAGAACAGCGGGGTTGTACAAAAGGATAGAATTCACAGCCCCTTCGTAATCGCCCTGCAGGATCTGGAGACCGACGGCGTGGGTACCGACACCAAAAGTACCGAAGCGTTGCATGCCGTAGTAGTTGAGGAATCCGCGTTCCTGTAAGTTGCGGATTGCAGTACCGACGACTTGGTTACCCAGCTTGACGGTGTCGGCAGTGTCCAGACCATCGCTGCCAGGGAAGGTGCAGTCGCGTAGTGTGATATGGAACTCATTGCCTTTGAGGTCGCCGAGTTCGAGACCGTGGCGCTCGTGCTTGAAATCACCTAATTTGGAGCCGAATAGGGTTGCGTTGAGGGCAACTAGTCGCTGGGCGTGGGTGCGGAAGACAGAGACACGCTGCACAGTGCAGGCACGTTTGTCTTTGGTGCCAGAAAAGCCAAATGTCCTTATGTTCAGCTTGGTGCGGGATGCGATAAAGTTGACAACTTCCATGGTATCTTTGTTCTCCTTGTACAGGTTGAAGTGGAGATACTCGCCGCCGAGCTCTTCCCAGCTTAGCTTGTTGGGGTACTTCTGGTTGTTGCGGCCTCCTCCTCCGCCCCCGCCATTCCCTTGGCCCTTGCGATTCGAGTTGCGTTTGAAAGCTGCTACGATGGATATGGAACCGTCGTTCTGCGCCTCAGTCTCGAAGTTTGAATTGAAAATACGACGGACATCCTGAAAGGGGTAATGCATTAGTATTCTGGCTAGGCATGTTGGTAATTAGCTCGGGGTTTGTGGACTCACCTTGTGCATAGATGTGCGTATGGCGCGATCTGTGATGGGGTCGGCCTTGACTTCGCCATGAGCTGAGGGTCTGGCATTGGGATTTGCCAAGATTCTGTTGTTCAGGACCACAAGTTCCTGGATCACCTGAGCACTGAGATATGTCTTCAGACACTCTTCATCTTCGAGAGTGAGCTTGAACTCGGTCACTGCTGGGGCACTCTCAGATGCCTTCTTGGCAGCCGGTTTCTCTTGCTCTGCAGATTGGCCATTGGAATCCGAGGGTGCCTGTGATGTGCTCTCCGGGGCAGTCTGAGTCGCCTCCGGGTTCTCGGTGACTACAGTCTCCGCGGGCTGAGCCTCTTCGTTGGTCTGAGTCTCTTGTGAACGTACCTCGTCGGCCTTCACCTTCTTCGGCGCGTGGATCTCAGTGAGATGGAGAACCTTGCCATCCAGACCGATCTCATTCACAAGGAAGTCAGTGTATCTGTGGCGAGTTAGCAAGCAGTCCACCTCGCAAGCAAACATATGGTGCTTCATCCAACCTTTGCTTCAGAATTCCCGAAAAACCGGGGTTCTCTGGGCTGACATATTGCAGGATGCCGACCCGAGCTTCGGCATCTGCGTCGTCACGACTGGCTGGCTCCAGCTTGTCCATGGCCACTACAGCTTCAGGGGCTTCAGGGGCTTCAGGGGCTTCGGTCATTCGGGTCTCACGTGACTCAGGTGTCGTCTCAGCGTCTGTTGACAATTTGAGGCGTTTGGTTGGAGGTTCCTCCGACGCGATCTCGGCTGTGGTCATCGTAGTTGTAAAGTGCAAAGCAAGCGCTAGCGGCTAATAAAGGAAATTCTAGATGGCGCGCGACTTCGTCAACGTGCTCGCTCTGCGTGGAATTGATATATCTGTCGCCCGCGACTTTTGCTCGCCGATTTTTGGGCAGAGAGACGCTGGCACAGAGAGTAATATTTGGCGAAACTTCGGCTCGGCTCTTAATCACACAGGGAAGGTGCAAGCGGCCACCATGCTTGATAAGCCGGACCTCTCAGGCCCAGTTTAATATGACGATTGACTTGCAATTCATACTGTGCACGGCGCGCCAGAGGCGCGCGCCACGCTTTCGACCGACTGTCGGTGCGCAAAATACTATATTTTCGCAACCGCTTTTTTGATTGAGAGCTTTGCTCTTTCCCTATATCGCGGACCCGAAATTGGCTATGGCTAATTGGCTATAGCTGGCTGGCTTGGCTGGCTATAGCTAATTAATTATAGCTAACTGGCTATAGCTGGCTGTGGCTGGGGACACTGCTTAATAAGCTTTTGGCGATTCTTACTAAGCTAGCTAAGACCTTCCGCATTCCGGAAAAGTGGGCCAGACGACTCTATGTCGATCGGCATTTCGGCGGGTGACCGGCAAAATGGTTTTCCCTGCACCGGATAGTCTTTGCCCTTCGGTCGAAAGCAAAAGAACCCCATTGAAGTCTGTCCAAACCTTGGAAGCTTGTGACAATCGAATTTGGATGCGTTGGAATTTGTGACAACTGAACCACCGAACTTGAAGCCGACCCTATTCTCATTATGGCGCCCCACAGAATTGATCTCATCGCCATCCTCCATCCCAAGGAAGGAAAAGTCGACAGGGCAAGTCATAAGATGTGTTGTTGCTCTGCATAAGTAGTGCATATCAATCACAATCAAATCACCTTCTGACATTTGTTGCCTCTAGATGCTCGAGCTTCTCACTGAATTGACAGCCTACGTCGAAGCCAATGAACCTGGCACACAGAGATATCTGGCCCACCGAGAAGTCAACAAAAAGACGGGCGTCGAGGACGTGATCATGCTTGAAAGGTATTGACTAACTTGACAGCCCTTTCTCCTGACTCCTAGGCTGACACGGAGAAGCTACGCCGATACCGACGCTCAAAAGACTCACGTCGCCTCGGATGCCTTCAAGGCCTTTGTCCAGAAGATCAAGGACGAGGATCTGATGGGCGCCGAGATGGAGCTGAAGTATGTCAAGCCTGTTGGAGGTTATTCGAGGCTGTAGTGACATCATGTTGCTGTTTCCCAGTGCCCACAAATACAATGCGGTACCAATCAAATAAGTTACTACTGGTCATTCCAAATTTGCTTGATCTTGCTTATTGTTAATTCGGATAATCTCGAATGACTTTGAATGTTCACAATCATTTCGAGTAATCCCAATGACTTGGATAGTTGCCAAGCTGATTTGTCTGCGAGAGTCCGAAGAACTCCAGTTGCCGGACAGGGGTGAGTTCAACCAGTTTTTTGGATCATTCCAAAACGTGGAAGCAATCTAAGTGCTTATCTAGCTTGCTTTGATCAACAAGGGTGGTCTTAAAAACTAGAAAGGGCTGGAGCTCCACCTCATGAGGCGGAAAAATTTCGAAAACTGTCATCTTCAACTTGCGTAGAGGCACCCTCGGCCCAACTTTGCTTACCCCTGATAGTCTTTCGTTGTGACTCTGAAAACCAGGCCAGTATTCACAGTCTTCGTGACAGATTAGGTATCTCCTCGGAACAAGTCCATACAGGCGGGAGACAGAAGCTGCCGTAGTGGCAGTACTTTTAACCAAGCTCCCTGAAGCTCTTCTGCGGTTGTAGGTTAGCCCCAGCCCGAGTCCTCAGTTAGGACTCCCTGTATCGGCAGAGCTTGAAAGCTGTGCAATCACAAACACCACGGAGATGGCGCCTTGATCATACAAACACACCAAAGTCCAGGAGAGTGTCTGCACCTATATATCCGAACAAAACCTCGAGTCTCCGGTCTTCCCCTAACACCCAGTCTGGACTCTGGAGCTTCGAACCTTGTTCCAGACAAGATCCATCCAAGCCCTCCCACCAAGCCGACTTCCGGGCTTGTACTCGTTGCGGGGGAGCGTTGAAAATAATCCCACGATACATCTAGGGGCTTGGCCATGTCAATCTGACCAGCCACGGGGCAGACCAAGTATTCCAGCGGAAAGTCCTTGCCACCCATATATAGCCTCATAGAGCTCTGCTTCTGCTTCCACTTGTCTTAGCACCTTGAGCTTATATGTCTCCTGGGCGCGTGGGGAGGAGGAGGAGGGGAAGGGTGGTTTCTTACTCGCGCTCCAGTCCCTTTGTTTACCTGCACCAGATGTATCGGTAGCTTAAAATATTGATAATACTCAGAATCAAAAAAGTCTTATAATTAAGCGAGAGGTAAACAAACATTTGTCGCTTAGCCCGCTTGGTTGCCCGGCGCAATGGCTGCGGCTGCGGCGCGAGATATACTCACGCAGAGTTTCTTTCTCCCTCCTTCTTTTTTCTTTTTCTCCCCAGGTTACAAACTGACTACAATCACACTGATTAAAGATCCTTCGTAACCTTCATCGATCCAGGGGGAAAGACCCTGCCTGCTTTCTGCTTACAGCATATTCGCAAACATTCCGCGCACACGTTCGGCCCTCAACCTCCTCTCGAATCCATCTACGGTGCCTTCGAAGTCGTTGAGGTCTTCTCAACGGATGCCAGCCGCCAAGGTCAACAACAACGCTGGTCCCATCCAACCAACAAGGACAGTTGCCCCTCAAGCAACAACTATGAACGCCAATTCTGCCACTGTGCAAGCTGCCCCTGGCCCTAGTCAAGCAGCCTCTGCTCAGCCAGGCATGACTAGACCCATGACCCCACCGCACCTGTTCAACTGGGTTGAACGCCTATCGACACCGAGACTCGATCTCTTGCCCAGGGACGAAGATTACAGATTCGACATGGGTCATTTCTTCGTTCCGGAACGCCAATTCGCAAGAAAAAGACTGAACGCTTTCGATGGTGCTGCAGCCGAGCCCCTCATGCCCATCGAGTTCGATCCCGAGAGTCCCGACAAGCCAAAGACTCCGAAGGCGTTTGGTCGCAGAAATCGATCCGAGTTCGAGGCTTCCCGTGAGTTCATGCCCTTCATTCTCTTTCACTCTTCTCGTGACTTGTATTGACATTCTTAAGCATCCGCCGGCAAGGGCAAGGACATGGCCGTCTCCGATGTCGAGTACATCCAAAGCGGAGAGCCCGACAGGCAACGCATCGTCAATAACCTCGAGCGCCGGTCGAATCATCCTGCTCGGAAGATGATCACCGTCGCCCGTCGCGTTGGACCTGTCATCACCGCCAAGGACGTCCATGCCAACACGAGCATCAAGCTGGGCCGCATCAAGGAATGGGACGAGAATCCGAAGGGAGTCGCTGCCCCGGCCGCACGTCAAACTCGCCAGGCCACCAGGATCAAGAGCAACTCGCCAACCCCAGCTCCGTCCGTTCCCGTGACTCGCAAGGGCAAGGACACCAAGAAGAAGACTGCCGCCGCCAAGCAGCCAGCACCCGAGGCCCCAGCTCCCAGTCGTTCTTTCCGTGTCACTCGCCAACGCTCTGCCGGTCCTATCGAGGTCCCGAGTCCTGAGTCCAAGCCCAAGGAGGTCATCCCGAAGAAGGCTCCTGTCGACAAGACCGTAAGTGATTCCCCTCTGCTTTCATTTGAAGTCAACCAGCTAACATGTCCAAAGAAGAAGCCCGCTCAGTCCAAGAAGAACCGCAAGACCGCCAAAACTGAGCCCACTTCGACCCAGACAGAGCCAACGACCGATGCACCTCCTCCACGTCGCTCAGCCCGTCTCCGAGCGCAGTCTCCTGCTGTAGCCTCCAACGCCAATGCTGTTACCTCCGCGCCTCCAGCTCGCAGCGCCAGCAAAACACCAGCGCCAGCGCAAGAGGTACAGCCCGAGGCCGCAGTCCAGGACGAAGCGCCCCCAGTGGCCCCAGCTCGCCCAGTTACTCCTCCAGCTCGCAGTGCTGACAAGAGACCATCGCCATCTCCAGAAACCCTGCGCCGTATCTATGGCAGCGCAGCACTGGATGCAGTCAATCACGATGGCTACGAGTCCGATCAGTCGTCTGTCTATCCGGAACCGGTGCTCGACGTCCGCAAGGACTTCGATGCCGGCGAAAGAGAAGAACATGCCATGCTCGAGCGGCGAGCTGCACGACTCAAGGCCCAGCAAGACAAGACTGCTGATCGCTACGCCAATACTCGTACCTCTGCGCCTCCAGCTCGCAGCGCCAGCAAATCACCAGCGCCAGCGCAAGAGATACAGCCCGAGATCACAGTACACGACGAAGCGCCAGCAGTTCCTTCTCCAGCACCAGCACCAGCTCCAGCTCCAGTCAATCACGATGTCACCGAGTTAGAAGAGTCGTCACTATATCCCGAGCAGCCAATCAATATCCGGGACGACTTCGACCTCGGTGACGTCGAGGAGAGCGCCATGCTCGAGGCGCGAGCTGTAGGAAGCGTGCTGCCGTCGGAACGTCGACCCACGATTGCTGAACGCCTCGCCAATCAAGTAAGAATGGGAATGCCGGATGCTTTCATGTCGCACGCTGAACAGGCCCAACGCGACCGTTTCTACTTCCAACGGAATCGAGAAATTGCGCGTGTTCGATCGCCATCCACTCGACGCCGTCTCATTCACCTAGTGGCCATTGAGGAGTTCGAGTGGTTCTTGTACGATACAGGAGAAGCACAAGTCGCTGGAAATTTCAAGTCCAGAGCTTCATATGAGAAGAAAATATCCTGAAATCTCGTATACCTTACACTATACACCTCATAGATTCCTAAATCCAGCATAGCCCTCCCCAGACTTTTGATAAAACCCTACAACTTCGCCATCCCACCCCTCGACCACACCTCACCCCCATCAATAGTCAGCGTCGCGCCATTCAAATGACTCCCCGCCCTACTCGCCAAAAACACCACCGTCCCCGCAATATCTTCCGGCACGCCCAGCCTGCCACTCGGATTGCTCTTCGCAAGCGCCTCCTGGCCGCCGCCAATCTCCATCAAGCCATTCGCCATCTTGGTTGGGAAGAAACCGGGCGCTATGGCGTTCACGAGGATATGGCGGGGCCCGAGTTCTACCGCTAGGTTCTTGGCCAGGTGGATGACGGCGGCTTTGGAGGCGGAGTAGCCAAAGGTTGCGTTGGCGCCGAGCGTGCCGATGCCGATTCCGGCTACGGAGGCGGTGATGATTACGCGGGAGGGGTCGTCGATTGTGCCGCGTTTTTGGAGGAGGGGTGCCATGCTGGGAGGGTGTCAGTTAGGTCTCTGGGCATCTCGTGGAAAGAGGTTGTGACAAAAGTGTCTTGAGGGCGTGGGAAGGAAGAGCGTGGCCATACAGTTTGATGGTGTTGAACACACTTCGAACATTCAAATCTAACACTTTGCCGAACGCGTCGTCCGGGTGTGAGTCAAATGGAGCACCCCATGTAGCGCCGGCATTTGCAAACAAGATATCCACATGGTCGGCCGTTTTCTGGATCTCGTCAACGAGATGTTGGATGCCATCGACTTTGGACGAGTCGGCGGGTACGGAGATGGCTTTTGCGCCGGGCTGGAGGTTGGAGAGGGAGTTGAGCTGGGCTACTGCGGAGGCACACGCTGCTGCTTTGCGGGAGGTGATGTAGACTTTGGCGGCACCGGCTTGGAGGAATCTGTTGGTGGGAAGTGTGAGCTATGTTCAAAGATATGAGGAAAAGAGTTGCAGAAATCGAAAGTTGCTTGACAATCCGGTCGCCACAGACCACGGAAGAGTCAACAAGGCTACTTTGTTACGGTTTTTGGGAGTTCAATCGGCCTGAAAGAATGCAAAGGAGGTGCCCTATACCCAGATGCTGCGTGTAAGCCGAGTCCTCGTGAGCCGCCGGTGACGACGACGACTTTGCCTTTCAGAGAAAATATATTGCTGAAATCACGAAGAAAAGTTTCGTCTGCCATTGCTAATGAGGTTATCCAATACCCCAAGGTGATGGTAAGTGAAATAGCAATGTCTTTTTGTAAAAGGAGACTCGAAGGGCGCCATGTTTGTCTTCAGAGTGGTGATGCAAAGTGTGGGGAAGCTTGAAGCTCCGAAGCCGAGGCTGTCGATCTTCGCTTATCTCGTATTTCTCGGATCGAGTAACCATATTTCCACCTCACGCGTCGCGTCCATCGAGAATTTCAATCACCTTCGCGTCTCAAACTGCTTCTAGCAAAGAGAAGTCTCATCAGCTGTTCAGTGGGGCGCGTATGGCAAAATATTGCCATTAGTGGCTTAAACAGGTTGCAAGTCAGCCGCGGGTCAAACCCACTTATTTGTTTGAAGCTCACATGAGAGTCTTGAAGCAGTTGACCAAGTAAAAGGCAAGCAGTCTGAAGAAGGTGAGGGCCGAAGATTCAAATTACAATTATCAGGAAAATTCTCAAGAACCCAGGAGGAATATCTAGAATCATCGGGACCATTCGAGATAATCGTGGATATTCAGAGATACTCGAAAGAGTTGGGAATATTCACAATCACTCGGAATACCCAAAAGAACCAATCACCAGAAGAACCAGGAATATTCACAATCACTCGGAACACTGGAAATATTCACAAGCACTCGGAATATTCACAATTACCGGAATATCCAGCTTTCGTCTCGACATTCACGCACATACAGCCTGAACCACCAACCAGAGGTAGTCCTTGACCGACACTCCAGTCTCCGTCCGAGCAGTCAACCACAGGTCCGACCCGACAGACCAAGAGCAAAAGGACAACAAGAGTAACTTGGACCGAGGGCTGCCGCACAACCTCCACAGATCCCAAAGAGAGAGAGAGAGACCCAACCTCGCTTCTTCACGTTCAAACCTTGAGCGTGATGCTCGAGCGACCCTCAAACGTGCAGATCATTCCAAGTCGAACGTACTTCAATCTCAGCAGGGTGGCACCACGAATGACCCTGGAGCCCCCAGAAACCATCCCGACATCTCTGTGCTAACTTCTGCTCACATCCCACCAATAATTTCACACCGTGTGGCAGACCAGGCCGACCAGACCGACACTCAAGGATCAGAGTCAAGATCCATCGCCGACCAACACGCGCCAGCGCCAACATCGTCGGGACGACGAGGAAGCCCACCTACCAAACACCAATTCCTTGGTGCGAACTCGTCTTGGACAATGACATCAGTCAAAGAGCCCCAAAACCACGTCAAGGTGCAAGTTCATCTTTGGGGTACCTATAACCAGTTAGCAGGAATCAACCGCACCCGAATACATACCTGGTGGTGCGGGCTCATGTTCCGAGTGCCTGCAACACGTCAGCGATAGCGCCCACACCCGAAAATACATACCTGGTGGTGCGGGTTGTGTTTGTGCTTCCTTGGGGACACCCGGTGTGCCGCCTAGCAGTCCCGCGTCAGCTTCAAAGTTCCATCAGGCAGACGGAGAGGGGATTGGTGACTTACTTGTTCGTCTCGCGTTGCTTGCTTCGCCTTGCCACCCCCCACACTGCCACATGCGGGAGGCTTGCAGCTACTGTCCAGGACAGTCTGTCCTGGACCCGCTACGTCTCTTGTCCGAATCGAGAATGCCCGGTGGCCCCTGAAAGCCAGTTCTGGATCAGCTTCGAACTCTCTCAACTCAGGGAAGGGAATCGATCACTTACTTGTTCTTCTTGCATTGCTAGTTGGGACTACTGTCCACAGAAAGATGTATACACCATGACCCCACCCAGAGGATCCAGGTCACATCATACCACTCCTTAAAGCCGCTGCACTGTCGCTGAGAGAGTCGTATTGAAGAGTTCCCCCAGAGTATGGGTCGGTAGTATCTTCAGTTCCGAGAGAGTAGTATCGAAGAGGGCCCCCAGAGTATGGGTTGGTAGTATCTTCGAGATTGCGAGAATGCGAGGTGGTCGGAGTCGGATACCGATGTCTTATAGGCGCCATCGGGTGTGGATGAGATGTGTGTCGGAAAACAGCGAAGTGCAGGGCGGGGATTGTCGTGAATTGTCGAGTGTGCGAGTGGTACGAGTGATGTGACCTGGACCTAAAATAAAGTAAGTGCCCAGATTACCCGTCGACGAAGCAAGAGTGGAATGGGATGTGCAGAAGTGCTCAGGCCGATGAAGGTCCAAGTGCAGCATCATCTACCCGAAGCCTTTCACGCCGCCACGCCAGAGCCGTTTTGGCAGTTCGAAGTTGGCGCTCGAGATCAAGAATGTCCCCCCTGATCCTGAATCCCGCACTCATTAATGATATCGACGGTTTGCACTGCACCATCACGGTTCCTCTTTTACATATATGGATCCGTGAGATCAACCAGTCTTAGGTGCTCCTATGTTTGAGATTAAGCTGGAATCATGTCAAGCTCTGTCAGGGGTATGTATATCTGCAAAAACTCAAAAGCCACCAGTCTATACCCCTATTTCTGGCACTACAGCGTGACGCAATTCAAAGACAGAAGCGCCAGAAGCACCAAGTACCAGCCCACGATCCGTAAATATATATCTCATATTGCCTACGCTCATCTATGCTATTGACAACCCCCCCATCATAACTAGAACTTCTCATCATGCTTCTCCTATTTCTCCTTGACAGAGCCCCTTCATGGTTCCCCCTCGCAAAGAAGTACCGCCCGCTATCCATGCCCCTTAACCCAAAGAGAATCCCACCCAATAAGGAAAAACGACAAACGAATGATCGATTTGCTGCTTGCGTCCAACGGTCCCGTTAATCCCACGCTTGTATGCACAACCACACCCGTCCCTTTCCCGTGTTCGAAAAATCGACGATGATATAAAGATGCCATGGAATGACGTGCTCGCAACGAATGGCTTGATTGCTGAATCGACAGACACCTGCCTGAACGCCGGTAATACCTTGAGCCACCCGGTCCGCTCCAGCCGTTCGCTAAAGCAAAGAATTTCAGAACAACCCATCCACGCACCAGTCGTTACCCCTGTTTTCTGTCCTGCGAAGACAAGCAACCATTCATTCGCTCAAGAATGAATGAGCCAGTCAGGGCAGCTCGTCGAGTGAGCCCAGTCTTCTCTCATCTCTCGTGTCACGAACGACTCCTCGCCCTCCCCACACCCCTCTCCCTTGCCCTATCCTCCGCCACCGCATCACTATAACTCGGAATCGGCGGCGTAGTCCTCGGCCTCACCAACGGCTGCCTCTCTTCGTTCCCCTCGTCAAAACTTCCACTCCTCGATGGCACCGGACTCGTGTATTCCGGCGGTGGCTGCATATTCTCCGTTCCCAAATGCTCATAGTTTGGCGCCGCCGCGTGTCCAAACTGCATATTCCCGCCACTGACGCTATAACTCGGATTGTAGTTTGCATGTCCTCCGGCGGTTACAGAACGGCTCGTGCCCTCGCCCACATCCTCCTGGCTAGGAATATGCTGCAGCTGCGCGAGCGAAATATCCGTCGGGCTTCTTTGCGGTCCCGGACTCGTTGGTCCATTTCCATTCCATCTTAAATTCCCACTCCTCGTCCGCCCATGTCTTCCATCTGTCAAATAATCCCTCTCTGCCCCTCCCCCTCTCAGGGAATTGGCGTTCGCAGACTCCCTCCCACTTTCCAACAAAATGCTCCCCTGCTCACTCCCATACGGTGGTGGCGGTGCCAAGCTCCCAGTCATGGGTGCCAGTCCCCATTTCTTTACATTCGCCTCAATAAACACAAAGCCCGACTGGCCAAAATTCACATGCACGGTGCAAGGTCCATTAGCTCCGACTGCTGGGAACAGGTTTTGCGATTTCAGGCCATGGGCTACTTCTTCGAGTTTTTTGCCATTACGGGTAAAGAAGACGGTGCCAGTGCGCGGACGATAGCCAACGCCGATCACGTCACCTTGCACATACTGAGGGCCGTAAAGAGTGGGCGCGAAAGGTTGGTTATAGCGGCGGTGGCCGGTAGATAGGTAGGCTACTGAGTATTTATGCCAGCCTGTACTTCTCGTCAATTATGTTCTTCATACTACATGAATGGAGAGGGGAATAGGGACCTGGGAGCCGGAATAGCGGGTAAGGCTTGGTGGCCATTCCAATACTGATCAGTGTTGAGTCCGGCTTGTCGTAGATCTTTGATTCCCAATAATAGACTTCGTTTTGTTTTGGTACGGGCAGATTGCTCATAACACTGCATTCGGAGTCGAAAAACTCGATTTCTGTTCGTCCCTCGACGAAGCAATTGGCAATCTCCAACTCCGGTTCAAACTCCCAAGCAGAAACACCCTTTTCCTGGATGGCCAAGTACTGGGACAACGATATATCGGTCGGTAAAGAGTCAGGTGGGTTTGCTTGGATGAAAGCTATTGCCACAAGGTCAGTATGTTAGCAAGAAGCAATTGACATAGTATCAAACGTATATCAAAGATGTATATAACTTTTCGCAGAACGTACCTTTGGCCCTCAGATACTCCCCCCTCTCACCTTCGTCCATCTCCTCCAGAGCATCCGCCTCCTCCCTCGCAAATGCAGCCTCGTCATCAAACTCACCCGGCCTGCCCATCCTTTCTAACAAGATCCTGCCGGTGCCCGTATATCGCAGAAACCACACAATGGCAAAAATAATGGCTATCAGCAATGCACTACCCAGCGAGCTCAGCAACCCAATCACCACCCCATTGACGGTCGAGTCCTGTGCTCGAGCGTGCATATCGAGGGTCTGAGAGTTACTAGTTTGCATATTTGATTCGGGTGGAGAAGCAGCCGAGAAGGCAGCGTTATCGGAGAGGTGCTGTTGTTGGTTTATGTAGGCAGCGGCATCGTGGGGAGACCAGGGCGACTGCGAGGGCGCAGTGAGCAGCGAAGTCATCATGGTCGTCGGCGTCACCAGCCAGGCCTGGCCATCAGGGTTGCGAAGCCGCACATCCTCCATGGCTTGCGTCCGATGTCTCCGACACTTCCAGCGGATCGCTTTGAGGGAAAGGGACTTTTGATGGCGAAGCGGCTAGACGGGCATGCGTCGGGCGGTCGAGTCTATCACGGCGACGTTTAATGGAAGAGGTTGGGCGATGAAGCGAAGGCTCGGCCAGCGAGGAGTGTAGTGGCAGAGGCTGGGGCAAGTAGGTCGGGTGTTGGTGATTGTTGACGGTCGGTGATGGAAATGGAATGAGCGGGAAGTGGGTGGAGGTGACCTTGTCTGATGATGTTAGGCCTTGTGTGGCGGGCCGCACTAGACAGGAACGGCAAGGCCTAGAAGGCCGTGCTGGTTATTGATACTAGTAGCCGTAGCGGAGCGTGGTGCTGCATTGAACTAAATAAATGCCAGACTACTCCCAAGAGTTCACTAGTATTTCGTCAGAGCAGATGCCGAAATCGAAAGTCAAAATCCAAGTTCATCTGAAGTCCCGGGTACATATGTGAAGAACAAAGGAGGTGCATCGTTTTGTACGACTGGCATTTCCAGAATAGCAGTGCTGCACCATGCGCTTCAGGTGCTGGGCACATGAAACAGCGAAGCCCCATTCACGACGACTCCTGAACAAAAGCACGCCCGACAATGAAAACTGAAGACAAACATCTTCAACTGGGCCGACAAGATACGTGGTGTCTTTCAACATTGAACAAGGAAGCCCGACCGAACAGCATCAAGAACCCATGCGTCGGTCCAGCATGCCAGACATCCAAAAATGAAACCACAGCAACTCGATATGCGCAATCTACGCTTGAAGGCACAAAGACGCTGACATGTGTCTTGCGAAACTCTGTGGATGCATTGTCTATTATCATTGACGTCCGAGCTTGAGGCGCGCATTTTGACTTCCTCTGGAGCACAGTCATACCCTCATCGTCGCCTCAAGTCGCCTAGACCTTCTGGAGCCAGACCCCACCCTGCCAAAGCCAGACTTAGTCAGCGAGATCGTAATTTCCTTTCCAGCCCTATGAGCTGACTCTAAATCGATGTCATGCCTGTTCGTACCTCTTGGAACATCATCTGGATGTCCCGGAGGCTTGGAGCTATGTCGTGAGGACAACATGCAGATGCTTCTGCTCACGCTCCCCGATTTTGCTGCTTTCAACCCGACATCTCCACATCCTCGCCCTTCTGCCTCTCCTCCAACCTCTTTTTCGTCTTCGCCTTTGCCTCCTCAACCCACTTGTCATAACTTCCATTCCCCTCCTTGACCTTCGCCCCCACCACCCCCTTCAACACCTCTCCCGTGAAGCCCAAGAAATTGTGCCTCCTCAGCGCATTCTCAAAGTGCCACTCATTCCTCTTCTGCTCCTCGCTGTACAGCATTTCCTGATCGCCCAACTCCTTCGCCTTGACCCTCAGGTCCCTCACCATCGCCAGTAGGTTGAAGCGTATCTCCGTCGCCGGATACCTCTCAATGCGTCTCTGCAGCACCGGAATCACCTTCTCGGCAAACTCCTCGTTCTTACAATTACCGTGCGAAATCGGGGCAGGTTGCAATCCATCCAATTCGTAAAGCGTGCCATTGATCGACGAGTAAGCAATGAAGTGAAACACATCTTCGCTCCCTGCATTCGCACCCCGCACCACCTCGTCCACAAACGGACTACTGCGTGCAAAGGAATTGTGCACATCGCGGATGAGTTCGGAATTGCTCAATGCCTCGCCGCGGAATTCGGCAGGCAAGGGCAGGGTGAATTCCTTGAAAGAACTCAGCGAAGGGCCGATGTTGATTTCGTCATCTTTGTTGAGGAGGACGGAGAGGAGGGCTTGCGTGCCGCAGGCATTTTGGATGGTTTGCGCGGCGAAGAAGAGGTCCTGGGCGGCGGAGTGGTCGTATTTGCCGTCTTTGGGAGTGCCGGTGGTGTTGGGGGGCTCGCCGACGGGGTATTTGAAGAGGAAGATTACGCCGTAGAGGGGAGAGAGAGACTGCAGGGTTGCGGAATCGAGGGAGATGAGTTCCTCAAATTGGACATCTTTGACGCCTAGATTATCGAGGAGGAAGGTGAAGACACCCTGGAGAGACGGTTGTTAGCTGGGATGTGAAGCTCGTTGCTAAAGATCTGCCGAGGTGAACTTACCGCATCGCTCTCGATCGTGTTCCAGCCTCCACTCATCCTCGAAAATGGGCACAATAATGTGCTGTGATTGCAAGGTACTGGTGTTTTTAGAGGCAGAGGTAGAAGTCGTGCGAGCGGCGAGGCAGCTCAGAATGCCAAAGCTGTGACTGCCAAGCGACCAAAGCTTTATTCTAGCTTGGCACTTTACTATGACGCTCCGCGGATAAATACCCCAGGTTTAAGCCACCTTCGCTCCCAAGCCCGAACAAGAATGCCTCTACTACGCCATGCTGACATACTCATTGATGTAGAAAAATGTATTTTCCTTCTTATTTCAATGATATCTGATGATCAAGCTCATTATGATTAACATCCTTGGCAGGCTCGAGAATCTTCGCCATGCCATCGCTTTTAGTGCCCTCAGAAGCTCTTCTCAAATCCACAGCCATACAATTGACTACCTCCACAGTCGTGTATGCCTCCATCTTGCATTCCGAAAACTGCCGGTCAAACGCCTTTTCCCTTTCAAAATCCCAGTCACAACCCATATAGCGCCATCGCTCCTTTTTGCTCCCCCGAAAGCCGATCGCAAATTCCGTCTTAAGGAGAGTGGTATACCCATTCCGTTTTCCATGCTACCTATGCTTCGAAAATTCCCCAAACGCCGAGTAAATGCATTGCTGCAACCATTTTTTGCAATATAAGGACCGTGGATGACCGCTATGCGAGTTCGGGAAATATGCGTACAAAGCAGATTCGTTTTGTCGTCATGCAAGTCGTGAATGATGTGCGCTAAAGGATGGACAGAGTTGAGAGATATTTTCTTCGTAGAAACGTCGTTGGTATCGCTCGATCGAATTCGTGACGTGCTAGATGACGGAAGTAGCATCAATCAGGAGGCGAAAAAAGGAAATGCAAGCCCGCGCCAAGGTCTTGACATGCACCCGGGAATCTCATGCGGGCCGGAGATTCGGGGAAATTCGGCTTCAGAATTGACGGCCTTTCCCATTATTAAGAGGATCGTACGACGCGTTGTCCAACTGAGATCCGAGCTGGAGGAAGGGAGGAGGCAGCTGGTGTTGGCCTTCAATTTTGACCGCAGGTTCAATTTCGACCGGATTGAACAACGCGGCAGTCCTGAGCGAACGTAAGATTGAGTCCCGCTAGAATTTTTCATATCCAAACTGGTTGAGGCACGAACCCGCCGAATCCACATGTACCTCCCTGGGCCTGGTACATATACTCCTCCTCATCCTGCGCGCTGTATACCACTGATCCCTCATCAAATGCCGATGATGCAGGGCTGTGGTATCCGCCATATTCCCCAGCTCCCGGGACACCGAGGTACTGGTTGGAAAATTGGTCGAGGTTCAGGGGGCTCATGGCGGGTGCTGAGAAGGGGTCCGGCATTGGGCTGAGGTGCTCTTGGCTGTAGCTGAAGGCCGGGTTTCCATACGGATATAGAGCGTTAGTATCGTGCTCGCTGTGGAGGTCGTAGCTAGTCGTCTCGAAAGTGGGAAAGGAAGCAGTTCGTGCGGGTTGAACCCAGCCCATGCGTGCTCGAAACTGCGCAACCATGTCGATCGGGTATTCCATGAGGTTCAAAGGCGTTTGTACCTCGGCTCCGGATACGCTGATAGAGAATAGGCGACGGGCAATCTCCTCGATAGGTCCGAGAGAAAGACTGCCAAAGTACGCAGCTCCGACTTCGGGGAACAGTGGCTCAACGACCAAAGCTATCGTGTAATAGTGTGCCAAGATTACAAGTGCCAGGGGACTGCCACGGGTTCGTTGGAGAAACATGACTGGGAGCCAGAAAAGCCAGGATCGAAGGGGGTTGAGCATTTCGAATCGTTGCGCTGCCGTATGTTGCGGCGTGACTTTTCGGATCTCGCGCACAAAAGACATGAGCTGGTTGATCGCTTTTGGGTCTTCGCCATGTTCCTTCAAGAGCGCCTCTACGCGCTGGAGGTGTCGGTAGGCGCGTGCCAGGGCATCGAGGTCCTGCTTGCGGGGTTGGGCGAGCAGATTCGAGTTCGGGTTGGGCGAGGGAGGCGCGGTCGGAAAGGTCGACTGTTCGGCAATGAAGTCTCCGAAATGTGACTCATTCTTCCATGGTTGCATAGCGTCGATCACCTGGTACTATTAGTTCCCATTACAAATCAAATGTGATGTATTTGAAATTGTCAGCATACCGATGAGGTTCCATGCATCAATTGTGTCCAACCGCGCCTAGTATCATGCATTAGCGTTCGTTAACGTGGCAAAGTCGGCACGTCTAGCTTACCACTCAGTGGCTTGCCACGAGAGCAGGAGAGAAGCCGCAAGGACGGCATCTGAGCTTTCTCTCGAGAACGCTCCAATGGCCTCATGAAGTCCTCCCAACGCAATCCCTCGGTGCTCATATGCCATTTGTTTTACGAGCGGACATTCGGTGATCCAGCCCATATGCGTCGCAGAAAGTGCCAGAAGCGCATGCATGACAAACGGGGCGGTAGTACCGATTTTCAAGAAACTGTGACATGTCAGCCTAGTCGATGATCCCGAAAGTAGTCTCAACCTACAGTGGAATTTGTCGAGTCCATATAGTGAAATTCCCGGAATCGTGAGCGTTGAGTTCGTTTGATATGGATGCCACATGGTAAATGAGCCGTAGATCCTCGTGGGTGAAGCACTGAGGAGGCGGTGCTGGATATATGTAGAGATCAGGGAAGGGGAAAATGCCGGTCTGCTTCCAGATTTCCAGGTCTCGCTCGATTTCTGGTGTCCAAAGCATATCAGGCTTGTCAGGAGTTGGGGCTCGGTCTTCCGGAACTGGCATGTCCATATATGGACAACGACAGTTGTGCTTGGTGCAGTTTCGACTGATATGTTGTTAGTGTTGAGGTTTTCGCATGCCGCAGGACGGTTAAGGTCCAAGCCCTCAAATCTCCAGAGGGACTCACCATTGGGGGAATGTCTCGTCACATCGAATGTGTCGACGTTTGCAAGTCTCACACCCTTTCCGGGACTTGGTGTGACTATATAGCATGTCAGTCTTCAACTGTCTTGCAAGTTGATATGTAGAAGCATATAACCTACCTCTTGCGAGGGGGTCCTCCGCCAGGTCCAGCCATTTGGAAAGACTTTGGGATGGATGAAGATGTCTGTGGGTAGAAGAGTAAGGTTGAGCGAAAGTGTGGACTGTTGGTGGCACAGGAAAGTGCAGCCGGGGAGGTCCAAAGGTATTAGTGTAGTCTAGTGACTCGGTGATGGGTAGGATAGGTGTCGAGTAGAATGTAGAATACACGGGAGGCGTTTATGTCTCCGGCTGGTTGTGTAAAAGCGAGTGTGGTGTGGGCCAGTCAGCTGTAGGGCTGCATCAGTGGACGTAAAGATTCTCCCGACACCAAGGTGGAATGGCGAGGACTATATGAATCCAGGACAAGGTCGTTCCAGGCAGACGGGAAGGTAACGTAGCGACCGGGGAGATCGAGCCAGTATAACGACTGTGTAAGGGCAATAGACACTGGGGGCGAGTCACGGACAGCTGAACTGAAGTATGCAAGTGTACCGAGCGCGGGTCCTAGTCCGGGTTCTCAGCTCAGTAATAAGTAGGTCGACGGGCCGATAGAGAAGCGGCGAGATGCGGAGGAGGCGGAGAGCTGGGGATGAGCGAAGGTGGACTCGAAGGAAACGCAAAAGCGAATGACAGGAGCCAGCGAGGGCTTCCCAGAAACAGTAGCGCGAAAGCGAGGGTGGACGGGCGACTTGGCGTCGAGTAGACTCGGGATTATGATTATTGTGGTTCTGATGTCGAGGAAACGGGAAGAAAGAGAAAAGGGCAGGATGCAGGCATACTTAAGAGTCGGTAAGGCTGGCACACGGCTTGGCCTTGGCTCTTGAAGCGTGCGGCCGGCGGGGGGGAGGAGGGGCAGCAGGACGGAGCATGGAGCGGATGGAGCCTTCTGGCGGGCAGGGCTGTGCGGAATTGTGGCAGAGAGGGTGGTGGTGGACAGGCAAGGCATGTGTGTGTAAGTGGTATGGGGCCGCTGTGAGTGGGCGACGGGCCCCGGTGTATGTGAAAGGTACATGTAGCAGTCTGGTATGTGGTAGTGCCGTAGTGGCAGGCTATGTAGCAGCATATCTGCGAATAATTCTGGCGGCCTCGAGTGTAGCTGGCCATGTGTACATCCGCTTTGGTAACGTGGGCGAGAGTGTTTCGGTGCCGCTGGAGATAAAACAGCAACACGGAAGCTCGGCCACTGAAGCATTGATCGCTCGCGTGCAACACCACATCCCTGTCGACTCGCCGTTTGGGGCTAGCCGCCTGTATAAGGAAGGTTTGGACAGCCTAAAAGAGCATACCACTGGACATAATATAGTGCGCCGCCAGCGAGCACAGTAGCGGAGGCGCGCCAAACGGGCTTGTCTCGCGGCTAATCTTCTGCTCGCAGCGGCACATCGAGCTGGAGACAGCACGCCGGTGTCGTCGAACGGGCCAGCGTGGTGCCTGCGGAGGGCATGGGCCCAAGCATTGAAGGCACATAGCATCGCCCCAATCAATCTGATGGCAGCCGACGCTAAGGTATGTAGTCCAAGGCGGCCTGTCATCATCGTCGCGCTATCACGTCAAGCCGGTACGACGACGAGACACGATACACCACCCCCTTAGCCGTCATCATGGCCAGCAAACTGCGAAGAAAAGGCTCCAGACCGGCCGCGGCTGTCATCTGGCTCCATTCCCATTTCCCAAAGCCCTAAAAATCCCAAGCCATGGGCCGACGGCCGAGCGACGCAAGGGTCCACGGTCGGGAGCTCGACATGGAGCTTGGGAATAGTCTCTTGCGCTCCGGCATCTTGACTCTTTGCCTGGAGATGCAGGGTCCAAGTGTGGAGCTTGTCATGTAAGTCATTATTGGCCATGCTGGGGGCCCGGCTAGCTCGAATTTTGCATGTCGAAGTGGGAAATCGTCAACTCGGTCTCTCGGAGGAGATGAAGCGCGAAGTTTGCTTCGAAAGACCACAACTTCACAAAGTAGTGCCTCCGGAGGGCTGGGTGGAGAGTCGATTGACCAAAAAACCAAACGGCTGCGGCCGGAACGCTATCCCGCTGCCCTAGCTTTCTCATTAGAGTATTGACATCGAATTTGGGGCAGAGTAATCGGTGACTGCGGCCAGGCCAGCTTTCCCATATTGAATTCAAGGGCCGCAGTCTGAGCTCACATACAGATGCTGGGAATTGCTGGCAACAAGTCGCCGGACCCTGTTCTTCCCCCGGACGCCTCTAGCCATGCCGACGGCAACATCTTCTTGCTTGGCCACAGAGTGAAACGGCCCAAGTCTCGCGCAGAATTGACAGGCCGTGGCTGGTGCCCCGCCAGCACTTGGTTTCTTCGGCATCTGCTGCTTCCCGACCCCCTAGCTTCCTCCGTTGATTATTCACCCATCGCAAAAAGAAGCAAAATCCGTCAACGAGCCGAATTCCCCAAAGAGCGACCAGGGAAAAAAACGGACATGCACCAGCACATCACCTCGGCTGCAACCCATGTCTAGCGCGACGTGGCAGGGATCTTGGAAGCAGCACGAAGGTCCAAAAATAAATAAGGTCGTGCTTGGCGCTCTAACAGAATGTCGTCGCCAGCCCCCGGCCGGATGACTAACAGCGTCGGCCCCAAGCCATTTCCATTCACATGAGATCACCGCTGTCACTTTCTGGTGACCAGAAGCTCGGGCATCACCAATCACCTAGTGAGCTCGGGCGAACATTCCATCATCGAAGCTCCGCGACTCTGCGATGCGAGATCAGGGCTGTGATGGGTGCAGCGTGCTGCAGCACGGCTTCTGGAATACATTGCACAAGTGCATGGAACGTAGTCTTCGAGGAATGTCTACACCGCGAGAGCGAGAAGACTACGTTCCATGCACTTGTGCAGACATTCCGAGAAGCGCGCTCTCGAAACTCCTTTTGGTCTTTGGCCATTTCGGCGATGCAGGCCAAGAATCCAGCCGAAGGGCATATGCACATAGAAATGCATTGTGTGCATACATACCGCAGACCGCTTCCAGCTGCACTGCACACTAAGAGGCAGTCTGTGCAACGGCGAGATCTCCACGGAGAGAAAGCGATATCTTGTGCGCCGCGATCTGTATCAAGCCTCAAAATGACCGTATCTTTCTGAGGAACGCAGCGAGTCGTAATTCTTGACGTGAAACTCGAAGTCGAAACATTGTTTGGGTCTCTGAAGCAGGTACCCATAAAAAAGGGCTGTAGCGAGTAGCGACTGATCGACCCCCTGACTTGCATGTGCTGTCCCCACGCACATACTACATTCGAAACAATTCGCTTTCCTCTTCCGGCGATTTTCAACGCTGATGCAAGTCCCGGCCACGCCGTTGACATGGGATTTTGGCGGGATCTACCAACTGGGGCCTTTCCTTTAAGCATACTGTCATAGTTCAGGGTTTGGCCCGCCGCTAGCAGGTCCCAGGGGCTCGGCAATGCTGACAGCAATCACCATTTGTTGCATTTTGATGGAATTTTTGGCATCATCATCATCGCTGGTCTGAAAGGCCCCCGTTGCAGAGAAGCTGTGCCACGACAGGATAGAACAGCGGGATGCATATCCACTCCGTCGGATCCCCTGGGAGCCCACAAAGAACCCTGCTTCCCGACGGGCGGCCTTCGGCGGGCAAGCGTTCAATGCGGCTGGTCATTGAGGCATCCACATTGAACGGTTTGCCTAAAGCCAATGCTTTGCAGAGCTTCACTGCATCGATACTGCAATTCGATATTGTATTGTGCCGCAGAGGTACTGTCAAGTATCGAGTGTGGTAGTGATGACAATTCCCATCACCGCTCCAGTCCCTTTCGCAAACGTTCCTCAATGCATTCGGTGCTGCATCATGAGTAACGCTCAGCAGGAGTTTGGCCAGGTGAAAGGCAGTATGTAGCCGACGGTGAAGGCTTCTCCCCAACCTTGGTATGTAGGTAGTCTTCTACCTTCTTGGTCAAGATATCGCCAGCGTAGCCATTTTTCAATCCGTTGTTGCCCCATGGAACGTTGCATGGCGGTGCGAGTCACCTTCGCAAAGTCCGCGACTTTTCCAGAAGACTGCATGGGGCTAAAAATAGTCTTCAATGGCGGAACGAATTTGCCGACATCTACCAGCTGGCCAACTTCATGTTCTATCCTTCGTCCCGACTCCGTACCCCAATAATATGAATAACAAGAAACCAGAGTGCCGGAGACTCGTAGAGAAGTATCATGCATTTCCTGTAACTTGTAACTTGTAAACTTCCAGCGGGCTCGCCCGAGTTCCACAGCTGGAAGAGTCCGAAAGAAGACTAGGTCATCGTCGTCTATGTCGTACAGCCGCCCACGAGCTCCGTTGCTCAGCCTCAAGACCACAAGCGCCGTGACGCTGTACCCTCCCCGTCACTTAGTGGTCATGTTAAGGGGCTTTAGCCTTTCTCGGCCTTTGGCAGCCTGACAGGGCTTCAAAGAACCGCGCGAATAGTGTCGACCTGACAAGTATGTGGTGGATCCTGGAGAACTTTTAGGGCCGGAATTCGGAAAATGCCGCAGAAAGCCCTACATGTAATTCTCAAACTCGTCCCCCTGGTGTTGGGTATGTGAGGAGTCAGGAATGAGACTCGGCCGAGGGGGTTGGGACTTGGTACAACATGAAGCACATATTGAATGAGCCAGACGGGGCACATCCGAGCCAGTCTTGTGATTGTCCAGTCGGGCTGAGCTTTCAGCCCTACGCTGATAGTTGATCTGGGGTCATCAGACCGCTCAATAATATGTAGAGAGCGTGTGTCTTCAAGCCACAGGCCTACATGTAGACATCATTCACATAACCACGTTGCAGTCAAGCCGTGGCATTGCATGATCGTCGTTGATATCAGTTCTGAGTCCTGACAGGTCGTGCAAGGAGATTGATTGTGTTCATGTGTCGTGCGACAACGTGGAATCCATGCGCCGCGGGGGGATATATGAAATGCAGCTTTGACAGCTTCGCTTGTGGACGAGGGCATGATTCTGTGACACAGGACCGGCCGACCTTCCTATGTTGCCGCAATATCCTGAGTCCCTGGCGGTTCGGCCGTTCGCGACAAAATTCTCCCACAGCTCAACAATGAGCTTGAATTGAATGACTGTGGCTGTGTACTTGGCTTCCCCCTGGTCGTCCTTCTGTCATTCCGTGCAAGGGATCGTGGTCCTGGCCAATGGCCAGCCTGTCTGTGGCCCGATGCAATGATCAGCGCCGAGGGAGGCCTGTGGACAGGATTTAAGCTTGATCCAGCTGTAGCGTGAGTAGCTGACCACCCAGCGAGACCTGCTGCGAGAGTCATCCGCCGTTGGGACGCGATCGAGTGGCTTCGCGGTGAGTAGTGGACGAGCAAGCCAACGGCACAGAGCCACGAAGTCGCGGTTGGCGTAGCTTGGGATAGGAGTGTCAGGCTTGGGCCGCTGGTCGAGGGATCGCGCGAGGCTCGCAGCATAGGCGCAGAATCGGTCCAATATGGCAACTTCCATTCGGCATCATCTTTTCCCAAAAGCTGGCCATGTGATGGCTTTGTCGTGCATGTGTTGTGGTGTGGTGTTGCCGTCTTGGAGGCCCCAAAAATAGGTCCATGTGGGAATGCCGCTTGCACGCACGGAATGATTGGCTTGCTGTTCTTCAATCCTTACCTATGCCTGTATTATATCTCATGCATATACCTGCACGCTATTTACTTTTGCTATCATTACTAATGTCTCATGCTCCAGTACTGCTCTTGAATTCCAAGCAATCGTAGCAAGTGCAAAGCCCACTAAATAATACATGACTTTTACATAATACTAGTTCTGTAGTTCACCAAGAGAAGTCGTCCTGGGAGCTTTCGTGCCAAGTACCACCACGCTCTTAGAATCCCTCCAGCAATCCACCCTGGAAACCATCTTCGCTTCGATTTCCCCCATCACCGAGCCACTACCAGATCGGCCCATCTTTACCTTTTCCGCAAGCAGAAAGTCTGAACTGCGGAGTCAAGGCCGCCGCTACCGCAAGCTCGAGCCTCGAGTTCAGCCACCCATAGCTCGGCCCATCGACCAGGACGAGCCCAGTACCGGTGCTAGAGCCCAGACTGGGCAGTTGCCGCCAGGGACACAGACATCTGATATCTCACGATGACTTCATGTTCTCCCTATTCATGGAGAATGGCAAACGGCCCCGCTCTCACACTCTGCCCATTCAGCACGACTGCCGTGCTCTGTCCCGCGCCGGCTATCAAGGCATCGCAGACCCCTGAGTCCCGGCTCCCACATTAGTAGTCCCCATCATCCCACGCCAAGCAAAGATTTCAATGTTCCAGCATTGATGAAGAAGCTCTTGAAGAACCCCCACAAGTTCCCCCAAAACTCTAATGCTCCTTTCTCCGAGGCCCCGCTGTGCTTCAGCCTCCTACACGCATGATCATGAAACCTTGCTGCGGAATGCTTCAACCGACTCCTAAACCATCTCTGTACTACAAATTCCGAATATAGAGTGGGGTGAAAAAAGTCTGAACCCCCCTTACCTTGCGCGCACTCTCAATTTTGAGAACTATCTGAAATATTCCTAAACAATTGGAAGTGTTCCTAGTTATTGGGAATACTCTTAATCATTGGACATATTCATAATTCCGAATCGCTGTGGATTGTCCTAAACACTGGGAATATTTCCAAGCTTCTTTCGCCTGAGCATACTCATGGAAATAGTAAATACTCTACAATCAAATTCAGCTTAATCCTGGTGCCAAGAAATACCGAACGGTTCTTGCTCGAAATGCAAGACAGCGGGACCAATGATTAGCGATTGATCAATGCTCAGGGGCTTTTGAAATTGAAATACGCTGATATCATAATATGTATCGTCCATAGTGAACGACTCAAGCCAGCGCTTTTCACATTCTAGACCCAGAAAATTACATGTACATTATACAAAGACCCGAAGCTGAACCTTGTTGGAAGGAAGGTACAGATACTTCTCGAGACCACATAGTTTTCATTACATTCACCAGCAAAGGGACCAGGTGTTGACTCAGTAGGAGGGTATTCCAATATGATCAAGTGCTCCACATTTCATCAATCATTCCATGACATTTGCCACAACACATGAAAATTTGGCCATTAGCAACAGTTCAATGCAAACATCCATACACAAAATCGACTTAAAATAGAACTCCCGCCCAAGCCTCAGACCCCAGCCCCCAGCCTCAACTCCCAAGAAAGCCAAGAACACATCAGCGGCCAGAAGCGGCCAAAAGTGGCCACACCAAGCCCTCCCATCCCAGGGACATGGACCGCCTGTCATCCAAATCTTAGCACCGGGAAGATCGCCGACCAGCAACGATGACCCCGAATCTTGGCACCCTTGAGGCTGAAAAAAAAGCAATTAATTACCAAATTAGGTTCTTTGCTTGACCTGCTGAATTTCCAGTTCCACTCCGTCCGTGAAATGCCGGTCTTCCAGACGCTTGCTCCGTAAACCCCCGTGACTACCAAAATCAGCCTTGCCAGTCAGCCTTGAGAGAAGGTTTAAGGTCTAAAAGAGAATTTTGGAAACCGAAACGTGGTGCATCGGTTACCAAATTTTTTTCATTGTGGGCACTTGGTGGAGCTGCCAGCTGGAATCGGCGACTCCGAGAAGGCGGAATACTAATGCGGAATGCAGATCCCGCATGGCCTGACAGGTTCAGCCGTACAACTACCTGCATGCTGGATAGACCGGATCATTCAATATTGTATCATAGATGTTACCAAATCCTTTTCAGATGATGGCGGAACACCCCAGATGACTTAGGAAGTACACAAGCACCACTCCATCCCATGTATAATGCTCCGAGATCGACAGCCGAGCAGATGTCCGCCTTTGGAATTTTATGCTGATGATGCTACGCTAAGCTACTATCTACCTATCTACCGATTTTCCTTGCTTCAAGGACACCGCCTGGCATAGACGCATGTGAGGCACAGCGTCATTTCGCCCAACGAAGTGTGGCCGGCCAGAGATATCCTGTGCCGCCAAGTTTGCCTCATTCCTCCTGCAGGCCCACCATCACCCCTCGCTCGGGGGCGACAAAGTCAAATCACAGAAAAAGAAAAAAGTATCATCGCCCCATTGTTGTCCTTCCCCGGGACCAAATCTGATACATGCACACGTGTCTGTACGATGCGATGTGACGATCTGAGATAGTCCCTCCAAATCTTTAGCCAGTTGTTCAATGCAAGTAAAATCCATCGCTCCCCCCTCCCGTTCCGTCTATATGCCCATCCGCCACCAAGCACAAGTTTCAATCGGTAAAGATCAGTCATTCGAGACAGCGTTCTTGCGTTGGTGAGAAAAGAGAGGAAGAAGCGAGGGCAAGGCAGCGTTGAGTCGTCCGAAGCACATAAAGTAATGGTGTGCATCTTTCCTTCTTCTTTGGCCCGTTCCTGTTCGTCCGAGAGCTTGTAGTCGAATAGGATGACAAATGAACGGGTGAAAACACTCAAATGAGGTCTTCCGGGACACAGGGCTTGCTGCAAGAGGAGTCCCAAAAGCCGTCTACGCCAATGCTGTGTCTCTTGGTTTCTTCTCTTTTCTCTTTTCTAATTAGGATGTAGCATCGGAGTCGGCGAAAACGGAAGAATTGTTTGTTTACAAAACATACGTCTCCCTCAGCAGCTGCTGGTCCTTGGGATTGAGCTGTGACAGAAAACCGTTGAAGTCGGGGATGAGCGTCTTGTACGCATCCAAAGCCTACACAAAGTTTGTTAGCTAGTGATTCAAGCACGTGAAGGCTCTTTTGTTTCTGGAAAGAGGAAGAAGCGAACAAGGGGTATACAAACCTGCTGGAAAATGTTATGCAGCTCCGACTTCAATACGTTCATGTAAAGCAGATCATTCTTCCACTCCGCGATCGCCGTAAAGAAGTGGACCAAATCCTTCTCCATCGCCTGCGGATTCCTACCCACAATCATCGTAAAGCCCCTGAAAGCAGTCGCCTTCTCCTCAGTGTAGTCTACCTTGTCCATCGAATCGAGGAAGCGGCCTGCAAAGGTTGCAAGTTGCGGGGCCAAGATATCGTAGTTTTCCAAGCCTAAGCGACCGAGAGCGATGGCGGCGTTTTCGTAGACCGATCGCGGAGGCGATTGATGTGAAAGTATGTGGAGGAGGCGCTGGAGGAGCTGTTCTACCCAGGGGGCCATTCCATTGCCATGCTGGATTGCGATCTCGCCGGTGGACCAGCAGGCATTATTGACGACGCTGAAGCCAGTAGCGATCTGCTCGTCCAGAATAGTCTCAAGATCCAGCTGGCGAATGAGGACTGGTAGGATGGTGGGCAGGAACGGCTGAAGTTGTGGGAAGACGTATTTGGCCGAGTCGCCGAGCAGTGCATAGGCCGATTGGCGCACGTCGTTCGATTCATCTTCCATGCAGAAGATGAGGAGCTCGAAAAAGCCTGGCTGGGAGCCGGATACAAGCTCGGCTGACTTCTGGTCGTCCAATGCTTGGATGATGGCGCTCAAAAGGTCCAGACTCGTGATGAGGAAGTCTTTGTCTGGAGTATCTAAAATCCCTGGATTCTGGTGAGCCACCATACTATCTTCCAGATTTTGGTGGATGATCTTGACGCAGCGTGTGAAGACAGGGGGTGCGTATGGCGCGAAGACATCACCCAGAGCTGTCGCAACGTACGACAGGCATTCAAGGAGCGGGAACAGCTCCTTTGACTGATCCGAAACTTTGTTCCATCGAAGAATCAGCGCTGGCATAAGCAGCGAAACAAGGTCATCACGGGCTAGACCGGGTCCCACGTGCTCAGCTAGAGTCTGAACACAGTCGTAGAGTATGAACATGTTTCGATCCTTGTACCGTTCGAAGCAACGAACAAACTGGCGTATTATGGGATCACAATAAGGGGTGAGATTTGCACCGGCCTTCTCTTCAAGGTGTGCGAATGCTGACGCGCCAGCTTCCTGAACTCTTTTGTTGCCATCAAGCATCTTCATCAAGATTCCCTCCATCATAGGCTCGAAATATTGTGACTTCAGTGCTGGATCTGTCAGACTAGCTCCCCAGGAAGAGTATCGGCCCAAAGTCCAGCAGGTAATCTGTCGCACCAGAGGCTCTTGGTCGTTCAGAAGCGATATGAGGTAGGGCACTAATTCTGGCAGATGAGGAGTTACGACATCTAGGCATCCTTCGGCCACAGCTCCGAGGGCAAGAACCGCTGCCTCACGATAGGGCCAATCTTGATGGCGGAGGTTCTTCATGAGATAAGGGAGGATTATGTCGAAAACTGGACCTCGGAAATCGGTCGCAAACACATCTAACGCAGCCGCTGAGCACTTGCGCAAGTTCCAGCGGTCCTCTGGCGAAGTGTCATCATCGTCGTCGTCATCGTCCTCTTCGATTTCTCCCTCGTCCAGATCGTCCTCGGCCATGTCTGGGACCTTTGCGTAATTGCCGTTTTGGCCTACAGCATCGCCGTTCGTGTTGGCCCTGGCGGACTTTGACTTGGCAAACACCGGCTTCAAGTCCTCTGCGCGATCTTCCTGTTCAGCATCGTTTCCTCCTCCCTCAAGAAGGGCAATGTCTTCCTCGCTGTAGACCATACTATCCAGAAGAACAGGGATAATCCTGTTCAAATAAGGGCCTAGAGATCTCCAAAGCTCATTGTGTTCACCGACTGTGAGCCAGAACTCAGCTGCATCACATGCAAGATCCTCTTCATCGACCCTCCCTTGCTGAGTGATCATGTAGTCAACCAGCCCGGCAATGTGAGGTTGGATCTTGTCGGGCCGCACCTCGACGATTTGCACAAAGGCTCGGCAGACTTGTTGTCGAACTTCTGGGCTGGGATCACCCGCTATCTGGAAGAGCTGGTTCAACAGCGAGTCCAAATTTGCCAGCATAGCTTGTGGCTTCTCGGGGATAAAAAGGTTGAGACTGACGAGAGCCAGCTGCCGAACCTTGGTAGTGGGGCTGGCGGTGAAAGTTATCAGCTTCGGAATTAAAACAGCTAACGGTCTTTGGCCCTGGTAGTCCTTGTTCAGCTGCTTCTTGTTGTCCTCGCAGATTTTGGCAAGGGCTGCCATAGCACCCTCCTGAGTTTCTGGCGTGACATTTCCGCTTTCGTTGCCGATGAAGGCGAGCAGGTCTGCGAGGAGCTCCGGCCATGCTAGAATGCCGCCGCGGGTAACAATCTCGGTAATAACGCTTCCAGCATAGTTTCGGATTGACGGAGTTTTGTCTTGTAGTCCAAGGGGTACCGACTGTCGAATCAAGGCCATGCTTTCCTGGGGAATACTTTTGTAGCCGGTCCTGATGTTGTTCTTCAGCATGATAGCTGCGGCTGCCCTGACTGCAAGATATTCATCGTGGGTGTAAGTCAAGCCGGCTGGGACTTGGGGGCTCGAGAACAAGTAGGTCAAGTAGTTGTTGATATCGGGGGAGGACTTTGCCTGAACGAGCATCTAGATTGAAGACGGTTAGAAGCAGGTCAGAATAGGAGCATCGTCCAGCTTCAACTCACCATCTCTGCCTGTTTCTGGACATTTTTGTTGTGTCCGCTCAGGGAGTCCTTGAGACAACTTGACAGCTGTCTCAAAGCCGTTTCCTCGGGTTGCCAGGCCATGGTGAAGTCGTCAATTGGAAGATTTCGAAAGATCTGCGCAGAGGTAGGCGGGGCAGGAAACGCAGCGGTACCGGGTCGCACAAGATCACTCGTGGGGTATCAGCTCTTGCGCGAGGACATCTGCTGAAGAGGAGCGAGTCAGCCTTGGATTGCTTTCGGTGAATCTTGGGTTGATCTTGGGTTGATCTGGCAGAATAGGCGATTTGCGGCCTTGCTGCGGCGGGCGGAGGGGCTCACAAAAGACAGCACGGGCGACCGACAACTCCAATGACGATGGAAACTGGGAGAGCGCCTTGAGGACGGCGGGGGCAGAATAATTTTGCGTGAGCTTTGTAGGTGCAGTCTGTTTGCTTCGGGCGGTCAAAGCAGGGCTGGTGCGCGCTGCAGACAGTCCGCAGACAGTGAGTCTGGAATTGCGGCGCGGTCAAGCGTGGGAGAGGGCCTTGCGCCTGGTGGACTAAAAATTGGGCGAGAGGTTCGCTGTGGGCGGGAGAAGGGTTCTGAGGTTGAGGCCCGCGGATGGTGGGGCTATGCGGCGCGGTAGCGGTAGACACTTGAGCAGGAGGCAGCTTCTGATCTTGGCAACATGAATGTTGAAACCAGCCGCCAATCGCTCAAAGGATCGCCTTCGACACGCCTTGCAATCCGGAGATCACGCTGAACTGCGCTGTTTGGGATTATGACAGGCCGCACCTAGAGTGCTGCGAGACAATGCCCGCCTTGTCAGGGAAAGCTTCACCACCGAGGGGATTGCTACCAGACTTATGTTTCAATGCTCGCCACCATCCTTGCCCAAGCCAACTCAATTCTCGGCCGCCGTCTCATATCCAAGCTACAAAGTATCACAAGAACCCTGGGAATTGCGGGGGTTCTAGAGCACAGCGTGCGAAATAACTGACTTTCACCTGGAAAAGCTTCAGTGTGGACTATGGTAGCTTCGCTGGCACTCCAGCTTGAATCCATTGACCGTCCATCTAGCTATCCGCCTCGCAGACTGAGCGTCTGCAGCTTCCTGCACAACAGCATCGCCATGGCTCATTCGACCTGCATCTCTGGGGAGAAAGCAGGTCTGTACCTTTTAGAAAAATCCTGCTTCTGTGCTTACTTCTTCCACCTAGTCCGTGGTCACACCGCATGCAGCCGGCAGTCGATAGCTATGGAGCTACAGAACCACCAGGCCGTGCGAGTCTGTAGAAATGCAGTCCGACCCTGTTGCAATGAGCTGTCTCGCACTGGACATCCCAAAGCTCAGAGCTAGCATGCATTCGCAACGCAGTAACCGTTACACTTGTGTCGAGAAAGCATGCCCCCAACAAGTAATCCGGGGGTCTCCGTACGTGCCTGTGCCTGGCCGAGAGACTCAATGTCCGTTCAGGATAGGTTCGCCGGCGGCTTCATGGATCTTGGCCATGACAACGTCCACGACCTTCTTGAAACCTTCCATCTCCTCTTCCACGGTCCCACCCAAGCCGGCGCCGGCGAAGCTGATGGAATTTACGACATAGGCAGGTCTCCGCGACTTCTTCGCAACTAGCTTAGCCATTCGTTGGGTGAATTCCAGGGTCGCTTCGTGCGAATACAGCACAGTTGACAGCGTTTGACCGGCATGGAGATTCTGCGAGATGCCATATCAGCCATGCTTTTTCAAGCGGCAACACGAAAGCAATATCTCACATCTGGCAGTGCATAGACAAACGAGCCCAGACTGGCGAGAGAGGATGCATCTCCCTGTTGGGTGGTCGAGAGGAAGAGCAGGATGGAGGTGGGGTTGATGGTGAGATGGGCGTGGACCGTCGTATCCGGAGCTTTTGGCAGCGGAAAAGCGAACTGAAGCGGGGCCGGGGAAGCCTCGCGATCGAGATTGCCCTGGGCCATTTCGTGCAGTGACCAGCGTTTGTCGAGCACAGCAGACCGGGGAAAGCTGTCTTCTTAAAGTACGATGTGTAGTGTTGACGAAGAAGCAAGCCAGGCTGTTTTGGTCGACTTGCAGTGTTTCAATCTCGCTTTCGTATTATTGCAGACGGCCAACTTCAATTTGCCGAAGCGGAAGCAGGGCCGGCCTGTTGCATGATCTTCTCCCCCACAACCCCCCATCTGTCAGTGCCAAAAGCAATCCTCGAGATCACTAATCCGAGATCTGGAGGCTTCTGCTGTGTAAGGCTTCCCGCGAAGTCCAGTTCCTGTTGAATTGACCAAGCAAAAATCTACACCCAACCTGAGCTGTCCATGTCCCTTTCCCTGTCCGTAGCATAAGCTCCTCTGGTCTAGCCTTTCCAAATCAAGCGTCTTTGTCCCTACTCAACAAAATGTCACAGGCCGACGGGGAGTGGGGAGGCAACCAAGATGCTTTCAAGGATCCGGAAGAGAAGAGAGCTCTGTTCGGAACTCTAGATTCATTTTAGTAGGTGGAACTTTCTCCAACTTCATCCTCGTGTCCCTGAAACCCCGTGACTCACGTGACTTCACCACTATAACCCAAAAATTAAGTCTCTCGATACCACTTCAGTGTCTTTGCCTGAACCACCTGCTAATTCTCCTTGACAGCCAATACGCAAAGGTGGCCCATTACACCACCACCCACGTACGGCGCCAAGCTTTCTACGCCCTCCCAGCCTCCCACTGGCAGCGTCTCGCCGCTCCCCCAATCTCGTACCTCGATACCCTCGAAGCTGTCGATGCAGCCATTGACTCGAACGCCGAACTCGCCACTAGTATCCTCCGCACCGGCCTCGCCTCCCTCAACCTCCCTGAAACCCCCCCTGAGCCGGTAGACGGCGTCAAGCACCCGCTCGACTGGCGCGGCTTCGCCTCCAACAACGACCTTGACAAAGCCCGCAGTACGATCCGCCAATTTTACCGCGACTGGTCTACCGAGGGAGAAGCGGAACGAACCGCCTGCTACTCGCCTGTAATCCAGGATCTGCTCCAGGACCGGGCATCGAAATCGAAATCAAACTCTACCACTGAAACTAGCGATGGGACTGACACTAAGAAGGCATATTCGGTACTCGTCCCCGGCGCCGGCCTTGCCCGTCTCGTTTTCGAACTCTGTTGTCTGGGTTTTGACACGGAAGGAAACGAAATCAGCTTTCACGCCCTCCTCGCTTCTTCCTACATTCTCAACCACTGCCCCTCATCGCACTACCACACCATCTATCCCTGGATCCACACGTTTAACAACCATCGTCTTCGCTCTACCCACCTGCGCGGTTTTAAAATCCCCGATGTGCATACGCCGACTGCTCTTACCGAGTTATCCGACTCATTCGATCGACGCCGAACCATCTTGCAAAATTACCATGCAAATGAGGAAAGTGGGGAAACCACATGTATAAATGACGGAAATGACGCAGAGGCAAAGGAAGGCGAAGTCAAAGAAAACCTCAGGGTGGGCGAAATGGGCATGTGCGCATCGGATTTCTTGTGCGCATATGGGGCCCAGGAGGCCAAGGAGTCGTTTGATGCGGTAGCGACAGTGTTCTTCCTTGACACCGCTCCCAATCTCATCCGCTATATAGAAACCATCCATCATTGTCTGAAGCAAGGAGGCACATGGATCAATCTCGGACCGCTGTTGTGGCATTGGGATATGTCTGATAAACTTCGTGGTAAGCATGATGCAGGGGAAACGGGTGGCGAGGGTAAAGACGGTGATAGAGATGGGGGTGTCGGCGAGCCTGGCGTTGTGGAATTGGCCGAAGATGAGATTTTGCTTCTGGTGGAAAGCATGGGCTTTGTGATTGAGAAGAGAGAAGAGGGGGATTCAGGATACATTCAAGATCCGGAGAGTATGGTTCAATATACGTATAGGGTTGGTCATTGGGTTGCCAGGAAGAAATAAGAGTCTCAATTTATCACATGAAATTGGTGGATCTTTGAACTCCCAAATCCTAAACAGAAAAGGGCCCGCCTGGTGGAAGGTAGTATATTCAATTACAAATAGATGGGTGACTTGTTCAAAAAATAGTTGATTTGAGCATTTTAGACACCGTATACTCATATATCCGTGTAGCCAAAGATAGAGTAGCGAGCCAGCACAAACAACCGGAGAAGAGCAGAAGAACGTAAGAAAGGGTGAAAAGGACAGACGAGCCCCTGTCGACTGCCATGGAAAACATAAAGCACATGGATGAGAAGGAGGCCGTCACGACAGCAAAACTAGCCATCATGAAACAAAATATATCCAGTGCATCGAGCTCGGCAGTACGTCGTTCCGCGTGGGCCAGTATGGGGTGCTCCAGAATTTGAGGTGGCGGGAATGATATGGATTGCATTCGCCCTCGAAGTTGCTGCTGTTCCGAAGTGCTGGAAAATCGTCGGTTTGCAGGTGCTTCCCACACGAACAGCTCGGCGTCAATATCTTTGCTCGTCCTCGACTGGGAGGGCGCGTCACGCCCGAATGTGCCCATAAAGAACCTCTCGATAGCTCCTACGGGTGCCGGTGTTGCGTTCTCGTATATGCCCTTGATGACCGGTACCTCTTCTGCGGCGGTGGCGTTCAAAGTCCATATCCATTCGACTCTCGGCTGAAAGCCAAATTTCTTGCTCATCTGCCTGACCCACTGGTGGTTCCTCTTCACCTCTCTTTCGCGGCTTTCCTCCCGAATCGCCAGTTCTCCGGGTCCCATGGTCATGGCCCGATGCCTTTCGTAAAGCCAGTAAGGGTGAGTGACAAAATCCATCGACTCCCACAGCTCAGTGGTCTGCTTCAAGAGGACTTCTTCTGCCGCCTTTTCAGATATACCTGTAGGTTGCGCGACGGCTAAAAACTGCTCATACGCCTGATCAAATTGGCCGACCTGGAATGATGCGGGGACGAAGACTTTGAGTTTACGCAAGTTGAGTGCCGTGGGCAGCGCGTCGAGTAGAAGGCTCACTGACTTGTTGATCTCGAGATTTCTTGGCCGACCCTTCGGCTCCATGCATCGGAAATCCAGAGTGAGTGTACGAAGGCTGGGGAACGGGCTCAGAAGGCGATGGTATCGAAAGTTGTTCTCTGCATACGGCCGCGTGAACCGGAAGTCGTCGGGGCTAGGGGTTACGTTAGTCAAATACTCGAATGTTTCTGCAGCTCCCTACTGACTATTCTCAATCATTTAGGAAGTTCCCAATAATTATGGCGGAGCACTTACATTCGAATCGTCAGGTCCTGAATTTCGCGGTACTTATGTATTGCGAGGCCACCTATGGGACTCAAGTGGTATTCGGGGATAAATTCAAAGCGGGTAACCTGGAAAAATGCCTCGGATACTTCTTCTCTCAAAGGCTCGTTGATGCAGCAGGCGACGAAAAGATCGTGTCCCCGCTGCGCATGTCCGAATTTCCTTCCGTTTTGTATACTTTTGTAATAGTGTCGAAATATCTTGAGACGAATCTCAGCTGGAAGTGACTGGATGGGACAAGGATTCCGAGCTTTTTCATTGGAAGACGGCCATGTGAAGTCTGACGTTTCGCTTAAGAGGCGTCCGACTTGCTGTTCGGCTTGCCCTGGCGTGGCCATTTTAATCTGTGATAATTCCAGAGATGTTGGATATTTCAGATACTTTGGATAATTCTGCAGATTTCGAATAATTCCGGACGTTGTGGATATTTGAAGAGATTTGTCGTCCCACTGTCCAGAAATTGGAAATAAAATGAGAACGAGGTCCGAGACTTACCAGCAGGAACAGTCTTTGGGAAGCACTAAACTACACCCACTCCTTGATATCAATGGATGTATTGATACTTTGGAGACAGTGAGATTTCGGTCCCCGGTGTCCCTAGCGCCGGACTATGGGAGACCGAGCCACCGAAGCTCGGGGTTCACTAGCGATGCGGGATCCTCGACGCCGGCGGACACGCACTTCCAATTCGATTCCATGACGTTCATGTCACGTTACACGCAGACGGTGGGGAAATATAAGGAGGTGCATGTCTTCCTGTCTCTCTCCTTCGTTGTCTGCCTTCACGTTGTCTTCAGAGCCTCAAGTACACTGTACAGTTTCAATTCATCACCGTCCAACCTTCAAGATGTCACTTTCAGATCTTGGTCTCAGACTCAACTTAGCGGTATGTTGATAGTTCACGCATCTCCGAAATAGGAGTATTTCAAAGCCACATCATATCACTCGAACGAATCTCAATGGCAAGATCATATGACCCTATACACAATTCAGATACGCCGTGATTTGATGTTCAAGTCCTGCGCCGAAGACGTTCAATTGGAAACTTGCTAATGCCTTCTCTCCAGCCCATCGCAGCAACCTGGGCCTTCCCCTACACCGCCTACCTCCTCTTCCTCAAATCCCGCGTCGTCAGCGTCCGCCTCCAAAGCAAGCAATATCTCGGCGACAAGCTGAGCAACACCCCTTCCAAAGATGGTGCCGACGCGTCCGGCGCGCCCGATCCGCTTCTCACAGCCACTCGAGCCGAATCAAACTTCTTGGAGAATGTGCCGCTTGGATTTATCGTATTGGGCCTCTGCGAATTGAACGGCGGAGACAAGAAAGTGCTGAACTACGTTATGGCGACCTTCTTCGCCCTCAGAGTACTACACGTTGAGGCCGGCTTGTTGGCAAACAATACTGCGGGCTGGGGTCGCCCTGTCGGCTTCTTTGGATCGTGTGGTGTTCTGGCTGGCTTGTCTGGATATGCTGGATACCTTGTCAAAGGATACTGGGGCTTCTAAATCACGCGGCTAGATCTCGTAGGCTAGTCGGTGTTGGTATTAAGCATGAAGACTTTGTGAAGATGGTGAAGTTAGAAAATGGCATCGTACTAGGAGGAAACAGTCGACCAAGAACTATGAGGTTGAAGAAGATGCAGATCACGACAGACAATTAAAGTGACTGGAGAGTATTCACTCTAGGGTATTGAAACAGGTCACATGAGATGGATCACGAGGGCATATAGAGCATACGTGACGTTTGACAGTTTGCATTCCAAAACCTCGATGTTCCTTCTTTTACTCCTTGACGTGCCCATTTGGGTAACAACTCAGGGAAACCCGGAGGGCACAAACCTGAGCCCACGACTCGACACTGAACACGAGCAGCTCCAAACACGAAAACGACTTCAGACCCAGTGCAAAGCCAAAACCCAACAGCAATACCCAAGCCCGTAATCCCAGCAAATCTCCAAAACCCAACCGCCCCGCCCTCCCACCCTCCCAAAAAAGAAATCAGAAAAAAATCAGTTGATACAAAAAGACTCTTGGTACATCCAAAACAATTTTTCAATCTGATGCCCATGTCGGCAATGCAAACCCAGTTTCCAAACAACATACAAGTAAACAAAAAGATCCGCAGTAGCCACCGTCAAATATCCAAAATGATACCACTGCGTCGATATTGGTGAAACATTGTCGAAAGAGATTTCAATGTAGCACTATCTGAGTGTCAGGGACGATTTCGAGTAATTGATGTCTTTCAAACTTACATTCGAGCTACCAGTATTCGAAAGGATCCTCGTCGAGAAGAGGCGCTTCAGTCTCGGAGGGGTCGGATGATGGGACGGCGCAGAATGTCTGGCGGTGCGGCACTTCCCACACGAAAGTCTCGTACTCGACGAAGATAGGCTCGAGATTGACGAACTCCTCTCGGACAGAGCGTGTAATCGTCGGTTCCATGCCCAATGTCGCAGACACGAGGCGGCTCCATTTGTGGCTCTTTTGTTCAGCCCAGCTTTTTCGTGTCTTTTGGTCGCGCTTGTAGTCTTCCTCAAGTTCCTTGGCTTCTTCAATAGTGAGGCCATCTGGGAGGGGTAGAGCTTCGTGAGGAACGGCGGCCAAGGGCCCAGGGGGCCCAATGCCAATGGCAGCAGCCCATGCCTTGATCGACGCCTTACTTTTTGGGTCTTCCGTAGCTTTCATAGTGAAGTAGGTGGCAAACAAATTTGTGGTGAATCGTGCGGGCCAAGGGAAGAAAGCGACGAGGTCTTCAATAATTTGAAAGGGCGCTTTGAGAATGATCTCCAAGCGTCGCATGGAGGGACAGTGTTCGAGCAGCGGCCGGATGCCGAAGAATCCGAGGTCACTGCAATCGATATCTTGAAGGTCGATGGCAAGGGTTCGCAGATTGACGGTGAAGAAGAGAAGATCCCGGACGAAGCCTTCAGCAATTGACTTACGACCAGGGGTCCAAACAAACTGTAGAGACAGATCTCTGATGAATCGTTGCTGATCGGTCTTCAATGCAGTGAACGGGCACCGCGTGCTTTTGTTGGCAGTGACAAGATCCATAGTATCGAACTCATCGTGGCCACCCTTGGACTCATTCTCCACGAAGGAGAAAGAAGTGATACGATAGAACGAGTCGATAGCTTCGTCGGAAAATGCCCGGTTGCCTTCGACGGCAAGCATGATGCTCATGCTTTCCGCCATAGTGGCGTCCTGGAAATAGGAGTCGAAAATCTGCAGTCGGATCTCTGACGGCATGAATGAGAACATCGGAGGGATAGTGAAAGACGATTTTGCGGCATAGCCGTCGCGAAGAGGCCGGGAGTACATCGTGGCGAACTGAGAAGTCGGTGGGTCGATGGGGTGATCGAAGGTGCTGATGCTGGAAGATCTTGGTGACGGAAGATGTTAATGTAGGCGTCGAATGAAGATGGTTCGAGTCGAAGCTTACCGGAGCAAGAAAGCGTGACGCTTTGAGCAAGAGTGATTGAAGTGAATGAGGATGGTCGAATGCCGAACAATGTGGTTATTGCTGGCGAGCAGAGATGTTCGAAGCAGTCGAGGATGTGAGAATGTCGAGTCTTTCTGATTAGCAGAGATGTTCGAAGGGGATGGAGGGAAGAAGGAAGAGTCGAGGGAAGAAGCAGAATATATACGAAAAGATTTCGGTCGATAGCGAAAGAGTCGTATGGTCGGACTATTCGAGATTAACCATGGTACGCACTCTGAAAGCACCCAAATCAATTAAAAATAAGTCGAGAAGTATGAAAAGCTGTGGGTCGACGTGTCTGGAAGAGCATCCCACTTTCTCGACTTCGTGGTTCGTCCAATGGGGAGTCTGCTCAATGGGAATTCTTTTCAGCAGCTGTCCACTGAATCACAGGAAAAGCCTTAGTCTTCGACCGACTTTAAGACCAGCTAATGTTAGTTTTCTTAGTGCGAGCCCTGAATCAGAGCGCCCACTTGGGCTACATTGAATTGTCCTCCGTTGTTAAATGTGTATGGTGAGAGTCTGAGTAGGTCCCATTACCCATTGCCAGGTCCGTATTTGACCTCTACCTATCTGTCTCATTCGCTCACCTGGTTCCCTGTCATTCTGATGCAGATGGCTGAAGGTCTGTCTTCCTTGTTTCCATCCGCAGTGCGAGTCCGCCGTGCACGAAGGTGGCATATGGAGGCAGGGAGGCAGGTACCCTCAGGGATGTGGTTTGGTGTTTTCGTCGAGTGTCGTCAAACAAAGGCTGCAGCTAAGCTACCTTAATTGCACGTGGATGTGTGTGACCTGCCCCTCCCTTCCCATCCACATTGACGCACTCATGGTCTCCGCTTCCTACCCTGGACTACGACTGCCAGCCTCACCGTGACACGGCTATGGGATGACATCGCATCTTTCGAAGTTTGCTGCGCCATATCGTCGTAGACGATTGACCTGGAGTTTGCCTTTTTTCGCTCCCTCCGAGATGACTCCTCTGAGTCAAGAAAACAAAGTGAATACTCCTACCTCTCGTCTTCTTGGACTACATTCAGTATGTGAGTTTACCTCATCATGGTACTCGCGCATTTCACAGAAGCCCTATCTAACCCCACTCGTTGAGCCGTTCTCAATACCTATGCTCATTTGTGCTCTCCTTTTTCCTCGTTAAAATCCTGTACCACTATTACTTTGCCAGGGTACTTATCCGAACTGAAAATTTCGAACCAGAGATTCCCCGCGACCACCCAGATATTTGGAACAGTGGTAGGGATACTGTACAGCCCAATTCATTCGCCAGTTTTGAATTTGTTTGGGCAGTATCAACTTCCAATTTCCTAGTCATTTCGGTTCAATCACTTGACACGTTTCACTCGTCTGACTCAAGCATCTCCCAAAGATAAACTTCTTTCCCTCCCCGCCTGCTGTTTCTCTTCTTTACACATTTTCCAAGTTCTGCAGTCACCGTCACATACCAGACGATCAACCCACTATGGCTTCCTTCACGAATCAGTTATGTCGTGCTCCCTCCAACAGCAGCTTGCGCCGTCTTCCTGGGGAGCTCAGAGTCATGATTTTCCAAGAGGCTTTTAAGGGACCCGATGCAGACTGTATGTGAACCCCCCTATCCTTCCGCTGGCCTTGCCTTGCGAGGACCTTGCACATCATGAATTCAAAATATCTGCTAACGTGCTCCCAGATGCCTTGGTCTCTGCTCTCGAAGATGACCCGGTTTTGTGGGAAGAGGCCGCACAAGTCTACTACAGACAAAACGCCGTTGTCATAGACAGAACCAGCGATGGAAGCAAGAGTGCTCTCCAGCAAATGCTAGCAAGAAAGCCAGACGTCGCCCACTTCTTCAAGCACCTTGTCATCAAGTTCTCGTAAGTCTGCCTGAAATACATACTCCTCATACCGGGCATAGAGCTAACAGTTCATCAGCACCGAAGAGACAGTCAAGCACTCAATTGGGCTCTATCGTGGGCAAATACAAGATCGCGTCCGTGGCCATCGCAACTGGCACACCCACGTTCGCTCTGTCAATCAGTCCACCTACCCCGCCATGTCAAGCGTCTACCGCTTCCTGCCTCACCGCGCGCTGCCATCATCCAGCACTGGCTCCAACCCCGCCAACTTCGACCTCGCAAACATCGAGACCGCAGTTCTCGACTTCGCCGACTTCCTGCCAGAGAAATACCATGTCATCGAGAGCTCCGTCCAAGGCCTCATCTCCCGCAGCAAGCAATCCCTCACCCAACTCTTCATCCGCGTTCGCAGCGATGACTGGTCCAATGCAACCCACCTCACCGCCGACAAGCGCCGCGAAGCCGGCAAAGTCATCGACAACATCAACAAAGCCATGGGCGTGACCGGCCGACTCCTCACCGTCGCATCCCGTCAACAGGTCCACGACTACGAGCATTTCAGTCCCCGCGCACACATGCTCGCCCCAGCCCTCGTGTACTTCTGGAACAAACAGGACAGCAACAAGAGTTACAAGCCCGTGGATGAACAATGGGTTTCCGACTACCTTACACCCCTCGAGGACCTCGCCAACAAAAACCAGTCCGAGCTTGTCAACTCCGCAAAATGCCGCTCCAAATGCGGCCTGGGATTTTGCAATAGCAGATACTCAAGTGTGTGCGACAAAGAGCGTTGTGGCTGGACTTGTGCGAAGGAGTCGTCGATGGCCGAGCTCGGTATTGTCGAACACTTCCTAGAAGACCGCAACTTTGATTGGAATGACCCCGCACTCATTGTAGATGAGTCGGTCTTCAAGGCCAGAAGACTTGCGCAATACAACAAAGAACGCAGCAAACAGCCCCCAACTTTGTAATTGTGGGGACGGAGATTGCGAAGGAAAAAATTTGGAGGAGTTGCCGCCATGTCCTGTGGTATCTTGAACAGATGGAACAGCATAACATTTTGCGGGAGTTTTTGGAAAAGAGATGGGACCTGGGCTAACAACAGTACGACACGTCGTATACATCATTGGATATTGGTTTTCGCGAGGTTTTGGGTATCTGCGCATCTGTATGTTGGGCGATGCGGTGTACTCAGCGATGGCATGAAGTCTTTGAGATGGTTCGGGGAGTTGTTTGTGGTGGTGCGCTGTTTGATTCGATTTCGGTAGGGTTTTTGAAGCAGTTGGCTTTTCCCTACCAGCAAGAATAAGAATCAAGGACATCAAGGGCTCCTTATTTGAACATGTGAAATTGTGAATCAACGATCTGGGTTCCATACTAAAATGCTGCTCTCGATTCAACCTTTTCTGTCATCCAACATCCAGTTCCCCCGCACCCCCCGCACATCTCACAGATCCTCAACCACCTCCCCATCCAACTTCCCATCTTACTGCCCATTAAGCCTCCACCGTCGCCGTCGCCGTCGCCGTCGCTGTGGCGACTGTCGTCGTAGAGGTCCTCGTATACGGCACATAGCTCACCGTAACCGGAAACGTCCCCCCACCCACCGGCTCCCCCTCCCCCTTCTCCACCGCCGTCGCATTCCCCTGCAACGTCTTCACACTACTATCCCCCGAACTCGCACCACCTCCAAACTCCCCAACCTCCCTATACACCTCTAGCACCAACCCTTCCGTCTCCGGCACCAAGTTCGCCTGCACCCCCGACGATGCGCAACTAACAAGTTTTCCTTGAAGATCATTTCCGCTGCAGTAGGTGGAGAAGGCACCACCCAAACCAGAAGGAGCGGCGGTCCCGCTGATGTTGAAGGTGTAGGCACAGGCGGCGGGAGAGCAGCCGGTGGTGAAGTTGGTGACCGTGTAAGTTATGTTGGTGGTGGCGGCAAGGCAGAGAGTGGGGAGGAGAGTGAGGAGAAGCTTGAGGTATGACATTCTGGTGGATTTTGCAAGTGCCGAGCTTTTGCAGGGAAGTCAGAGATTTTCAGACGTTGCGGGATGCAGATTCAGCTCTGTTAAAATTCGAGGGGACTCAGGGTCCAGGGCCCTTCTTATGGATGTTTTATCATCGCTGTTTGCTTGGGTGCCGTCATAGAGGTGAACCAGCAGCAGCAGTGTCATGTCACATTTTGGGATTCAACAGCTGAACGGTCCTTTGACGATTCGTGTATGCACCTCGTATAGGATCCGGTCACACAGCGTGCGGCGGTAGGGCAGTTTCGGTACCTGTAGACACCCTAGACAACGTCAACTGGCACAACACGGAGTTTGGGAACACCTTGAATTCCCGATCATACTTGGTGTGATAAGTCCTTCCTACCCTACTTACCTTCAATGTTAGGTGCCTAGGCAGAGGTAGTTATGCCTATCGCTGTAACTCCGGGAACAGCTAATAACCAGTAACCATTATTACCAAAAATCCATCCCCACTCGTAATCCGCACAATGAACAATAGCAACAACCAATGCCCCACCTCCATCATTACCTTCAGATATTGAAAGGCTTGCTCCCCTCCACCAACCCATCACTCAGCTTTGTAACCGCAGACCAATCCGCCGAAAACATCCTCACCTCATCCAACGCCGGTATCGTTCCCGGCGTATTCGCATCGCTCCACAAACACACCACCCTTCCCTCCATGCCCTCCTCCCCCTTCTGCTTCCCCTCACTAGGCGCCCACTCCACGTCCACAACCCATTCGCTCTCCCACTCGCGATGCCACAGCTTGACCTGACTACTACCGCCTTCCGGCACTCTGTCAAAACGATCATCGTCTGCAGAGCCGGCAATTCGCACATCGCTGATAGGTCGAGCAAACCGGATTGCACAGGCGCGAGTGTTCTTGCCAGAGACGATGAAGCGTGCTGAGTTCTGCCCTGCGTGACGCGTAGCGTTGAAAGTGAGCCAATCGCCGTAGCCCTTCTCGGGCGGGACACCAATAGGCATATTCTCAATAACCCGAGGAGGGATGCCAGACCAAGCACATGCCGTCAAATCGGTTCGAACATCGCTGCGCTTCTCGCACTTGATTTCTTGTCCTGCTGAACTAGGAAGCGATGCGACGATGGGACGAACATATTCTTCGAGGCCGGTGAGAGTGACTTGGTTGATACCGGATTCGAGATCGACAGTTTGCTGGAAGTAAACTTTGTAGCGGTTGTTGGGAGAGAAGGGGAAGGCAGTAAGGTTGTAGAGAAGTGCGGCAAGGAATATGACAAAGAGGAAGACAGGGATGTGCGGTGTGAAACGGTGGATGAAGGGGCTGACTGGAAGTAAAATCATGGTGGAACAGCATGCCACAAGGAGGTATGGCAGTAGCGTAGAGCTGCCGTCAGCACCAGTCTGAGCAACTGAGAAAGATGTGAGCAGGCCAATCTGACCGACGAGAATGACAGTGATTGGAGCGACTAGGAGGAACTGAAGGAGCCAGGTCCAGGTGGGCATTGTGCCGCTCCACTTTTGCTCATTTCCGTAAGCCTTGTGTTTCTCATCAAAATCCTCTTTGCCATCCTGCACGGCATCTCCGCCACCAAGAGATCTGCGCGCGTAATGGGCGAAAGTCGTCGCGGGACCCGGAGACTGAGCTCTGCTGCCGCCTCCAATTAGAGGTGTGCTATCATTGGCTTCCTCATGGTCGCCATTTTCCTGCCCAGGCTCGTTTGACGGCGGAGCAAGCAGACCTTGGGAATCTGCCATACCCTCGATGTTATGCCGACTCTCTTCCTCGTGTTCAGTGAACTCGGCATACTTCGCCTTGTGAGGCTGGGTGAGGGGTGTTAGTAGTGGGTTATAGGTGGAATATGGGGATACTTTACTAACCAAGGCAAACTGCTCGCACAGGCTTATCAGAGTTGCTAGGAATGCTGCCGATTGGAAGAATACAATGAAGTATACTCCAGCGATGTGAAACCTGTCCTCGTAGACAGTAGCTGCTACAAGAGCCGCCCAGCCAAGGATAAACATCCAAAAGAAGCCAAATCCCCTCTGCAAGGCCGAAGGTCGAATAGCATTCGCTGCTGCAGCGATGAACCAGAAGACGATAAACCATAGCGAAAGCATCATGGACCATCTGAAAGATTGTTAGCGCTATTTTAGTTTTGGAACTTGAAACTTTGAGGCCTCGCCGCCTCGGAAGATAATATACAGCATGGCGAAAGCTCAAGCGAAGTCTTTAGAGATAGGCGGGGAAGGATAGGGGTTTGGAATCTGCACTTACATTGCGTACAAACTGCTATAAGCAATCAGGGGGTTCAACTTATTGACCAGATATGCAGAGCCAAAAACCAATGCTGTAGAAGCGACTAAGGCTACCGGGAAGAAGAATGCTCCCCTCCAGCCGTATAACGACGTTGCATGATCTTTCGAACCCCCTGGAGTCGCCTTGATAGCGAAGAAGTAGAATTTGTCCTGACGGATCAGTATGATCGTAATGGCCATGAGGATAATGGGCCCAGTGATCAAAATTGTAAGGGACCAGGCAAAGAGACCATGAAGACCGAAAACAATAAAAGCCTTCCCAAAGATGTCCGTCCACACTGCATCTGAGCCGTGGCCGTTCCTGACCTTGCCCTTGGTACCATCACCCCGCGGTCCGTCAAATTTGCTTGAACTCGAGGTCAAGCTTTTCATAGTGGTGACGGATGCAGAAAGCATATGCCATAGACTATCCACAGACGTGTGCCTAGCGTCGTCTTGGTTTGTATGATACCTAGCCCGTGGATACCAGAAAGCTAAATCCAGTCCCCGCAGACCCAGGATACCCTCGAAGACAACGTAGTCCGTTTGACTGCGGATAGCACCAGTCTTGAAGCTGTCACCGCTTACGACCGTGCCAAATGGATTTTTGCTGCCGGCATAAGCCTTGGTAACCTCCGTGTCGGTTGTCCGGAACAGTGTTGCTCGCCCTCCAGCACCAGCTCCCTCTAAATTGAGGAATGTATGTGTGAACGCTGACATGGGATGCTGGGTGTACGCTCGTGCGCCGTTCAGGAAGTCCTCCTCGCCGTTGTTGAGCAAGGCCACGACGCCCCTCCTCGGTTCATTTCCAGGGGTGGTAAAGTATTGAATGAGTTGCAGTACGGTTATCACGCCCACACCATCGTCTGTTGCTCCGTAGCCGGTGGAGACGCTATCGTAATGAGCGTTTACCAAAACACCACCTTTTCCATTGAAGGCTTCTGGAGTGATATCTGCCGACTTCCACCAATCACTCTGGTCGTCTTCGGTGCCCCTGATGTACACAATAATATTCGTGCCCTCGAAGTAGACGCTTTGGCCGGGAGCCTTTTCGGAGGTGGTGCCTTTGACGCCGGCTGCAGAGCAGGTCACATTCGAAAGGAGATCATTGAACACAACGACAGCTGGCGCATCGGCACGCGGAGAAGGCGGCATCTAAGCACAGCATTAGACACGAAACTTAAAGGTGATTCGGGCACAGGCACGCACAGAGGTCTGGGTAGTCCATTGCACATCGTTCTCATCCAGAATTGACTCTATCCGCATGAGCAGCCAGTCTCGAACCTCATCATTACGCTTTGAATTATAGGGATGGAAGCCTCTGGTCAGAGTGGTCAGATCAAGCCAGGCCTGCGTAGTATTGAGGCCATCCGGAACTTGGCTGGGTTTCGGTGCTGGAGGCACAATCTCGTGGGTATATAGAAGAAGCACGGCAATGGCCAGATAGGTGACAGTCGTGAAGACGGTCACCGACAAGGGCCGGAAGGCAAAGGGATTGTGGAGGTTGAGTCGTGCCATGATGTCACAGCGGGCGGCGGGCGGAGTAGGGAGCAAGAGCTGGAAGAATGCTCTACAGTCGGTCTTAGGATTCCATGGCAGGATGACGGTGTTCTTCGGGCCAACGTGAGGTTTGGCAGAGCGTTGTCGTTGTCGAGCTCCAGGGAGAAGCTGCGAGGGAGCTAAGCACGAAGCTATCCAAGGACTTGGAAAGAGGATGGCGGGGTTGGTGCCTTCTCTGCTCCACCAAACTTGGCCCAACGCAGAATGTGGATATAGCGGACACAGCCAATGAGCGCCAGGCCTCAATTCATTCCTCGAGTTTTGTTGCACGTCGACGAAATTGGAAAATTACTCGGATGACCCCCAGACAAAAGTCCGAATTCGGGGCTTGGCAAGTCCGATCTGCTATCGTCCTCAATGTTTTTGACCTTCAGCAACATCTGCACCTTCTCAACTTGACAACCTCCAACCAGTTGCGTCAACACCAAGCATTACCCAGTGGAAACCCGCTTCGGCGCTTTCTACGTCGTTGTGCCATGTGCAGCGGTCAGGTACAGTACTGGAACTTCTGGTGATCTTCCCAGTTCTTGAGGATATTCCCAATTCTTGGCGATATTCCTGCGTATTGAAAAGGGGCTCGACTTTTTTCGCCTAGTAATTGTACGTCCTGGCTAGGATGGAAAAACTCCATATTCCCTTTACCTCGTGGGACATTCCGTATGGAATAGCATTGTGCGGCCCTGCTCTTTGACTTCTTCTTTGTTTGCCGCTGCTTGGGAGAGGCCTGTTCCGCTTTTGACCCAACGCCGACAAAGAAAGACGCAAGAAAGACATTCTTGATTTCCCATTGCCAAGGTATGAATCTGGCTGTTTGCAGTATTTTTGTGAGCCAGCGCGACTTTGCCATCTATGCCTACCATGCTTCTATTCGATCTTATACTTGAACTACTTACTTAGCATGCGGCTTCAAAGTTCCTGTTGAGTTTTGTCGTTCTAGTTCCATATCACCTATTTATTATCCACAGAGGCCTTCTCCCAATAACCCTTCTTTTTTTCTTCCAAAATGTCCGGCGGGGACCCCAGAAGTTCAGATGAGATTACCGACCCGGAAGACAATGCCGCACGTAACGCATCCTTGGAATCAAAAAATAGCCAAGGTATCGAGAGATTTGCAAATACTGGTTTATACGATGTTGAAAGAGAAGATTTGATCGACAGAGACCGAGCTGCAGCCTTTGATCAAGACATTCGTCAACAAACGGATGCGGTGTCCAGGGAAAAATCGATTGAGAGAAAAGCCAATGGCATCCTCAGCATCCTCAGGAGAAATGACAAAATCAAGATCTACGATGAAGCTGAACCTCATGCCGATGGGCGGAACAGGCGCATGGGGGAGCCTTACCTCGTAAATCGAGATCTGATTCAACGAACTCAACTTCGGAGAGTCGCCGGGCATCTTCCAAAAGGAGGCATGCTCCGCGGGCATTACAACTTACTGCTGCCGGTGGAGTTTCTCATTATGCACGCGCGGGACAAAAATGTGTTCATTGCCAGCGACAAGCCTCTGCTTGATGAAGAAGATCTCGATACCTGCGAGGTTGAATTATGGCTTATGGACTTCCCCTCAAATCAGGGGACCATAAGCAATTGTTTCACAGACACCTACGATTGCAAACTTCCCTACTTCGAGCATTACGAAAATATGTGTATGGTTTGGTATTCATTCGGAGTAAACTTTCCCGGTAAGAACATACAAACAATGGACAAGGGGCCGAAAGCAGCAGAAGAGTGGCTGGCGCGAAAGATGAGGTTCACGGCGGAGATAGCTCATCACCCACATGCCACCATTGAGAGGTATGTGTTTACTTTATTGAATCATTCCCCAATGCAGCGCCGCATTCTCTCCATAGGTCAATATACCCTGATTTTTGAAGATGTGCTGATTGTCCTAGTGCCTGGGACGATTTAACAAGTAGGGCGAAAATGGTGGTGGACGGTCTTTTTAACTACGAGAGTGCTATACGCGCCTACACCAAGGCTTATATAGCCCATATGCGGCGGGAACACATTCAATACGCGGAGGTCAAAATCAATTTCCACAACACTAACTATTTCAGGGATGATGGTGATGAACTTACACACGAGGAAGTCTGTGAAATCATCGAGGAAGAGGTGAATGCTGCAAAGGAGGAAAACAATGATAGGCCACGGAAAAAGATAAAAGTTAGCGGAGATTGGCAGTACAGCTCTAGCGATTATGGTCCCTTTATGGGCTTGAAAGTGCATTACACCATTGTCAAGAGCAACAATCTCGCAGACATGCAAAAAGGCTTGGATGAGTGCTTCGACCTCAAGCGTAAATTTCCAGACTTGATTTGTGGTAAGCACTCCATTGCTCAACCCTAATTAAAGACCACTAGTAGTAACATTAAGACTCTCTAGGCCTTGATCTCGTCGGCCCCGAGCACAGTTCGCCACCCCTTCGTCAATATCGGGATATGCTGGTTGCTTTCCATGCCAAGTGCCAGAAAGCAAAAATCGAGATCCCATTTCTATTCAAAGCAGGCGAAACACTCGATAAAGGCACGGATGTCGCTGAAAACATTTATGATGCCGTTTTGCTGGGTTGTAGGCGCATCGGCCATGGATACAATCTCTATGAGTATCCAGAGCTCATCAAAGAAGTCAAGAACAAAGGTATTGCGTTGGAGGTCTGTCCAATCAGCAATGAGGTGCATCACTTGAACTCGGTCATTGGAAACCACCCAATGTATAGTTTGTTGGCACAAGACGTGAACATCACGTTGAATGACGACCACAATGCATTCAGCGGGTGAGTATATCGTTTGTCGGGAGCATCACCAGCCGCCCCATTCATGCATCGTTTTCGTGAGCTGCTATGCTAATTAGATGCAGTTCCACCCTTTCAGACCAGTTCTATCAGTTCATGATTGGTTCTGATAACGTCGACCTGTATTCCTGGAAACAGCTTGCATTATGGAGCATACAGCATGCCGTATTAAACGATGATGAGCGGACAGAGATCGAGGCGGCATGGGAGGTGGAATGGGAAGAGTTCCTCAACTGGATATGTGGCACATATACCAGAGAGGGTGCCCAGTGGGAACGACAAGTAAAGGCTGCTGCCATTCCACCACCGCCCGGGACGCCCATAACATCACCTACCTCGTCCCAACAAAGTACGCCTCGTTATGATATCAGGATACTCACTCCAGGGGAACTCGAATCCCAATCCGCCCCGGCTCCCCGTGTTCTGAACCCAGCAAGGGATCTCCCAAGTTCCTACAATGATATTTTCTCTTCATCAACTGTTACCCAGTCCAGCCAACCTGGACCCAGACCCAGTACCATCCAGGTTCCTACAACTCAATACTCTGATCCTAACAGCCAGAACAACACTCACGATGGCGGCTTAACCCAAAGTCCAAGTAGAAACACCAGCCAACACGGCAGCCCAAGCACCAGCCAACGCAGCAGCCCAAGCGCCAGCCAAAAGAGCAGCCAGAACGGCAGCAAAAAGAGTAGCCCCAGCAACGGCTCCGGCGGCGGTCCCAGTGGAGGCAATTCCGGCGGCGCCCCTGACAGCAGCTCCGATAACGCCCCAAATAACGGTCAGGGCGGCAACCAAGACAGCAATCAAGACAACGGTGGGGATACACATATCTCTGAGACAAGATTGGGCTCAATTCCGCAAGGGACTCAATTTTTTACCCCTGGTGATAATTTGGGTAAAGGAACCCCAAACAATGGTTTAGACCCCTCTGCAAGCAGCCAACTCACCGCAGCTCTCTCCAACTTCACAGGCAGCCAAAACACCCCTTCGGATCCACCGCATCACTGGCGATTTGAAATCAAGCACCCTGCTCACCAGCGATCCATGACAGTCGACCTCCCCGACTTGACAAAATTCTTAATGCCCGGAGTCTTGGCCCATCAGCGATCCCTGTCAGTCGACATCCCCATCTTGACATCAGTACTATCGCTCGAAGCCATAGCACGAAGCAACGTCGACTGGCAGATTAGCCAGGGCCAGAAGGTACAGATAATGAAGGATGAGCAATTCTTGGATCCGAAAGCTGTGTTGAGCAGACTTGGGGAAGAGGGGAAGTTGAGAGAACTTCCGGCCTCAAATTTGGTGTATGTTATTGTTGATGGTCGCGGGCTGGATATGGGGGAGCCGGATTTTATATTTGCGACGGGGAATGAGGGGCCATTGTCGGGGTCGTGATGAGGAGTAGCTTGATAGCTGATGGGGACGGCTTGGAATAGCATTAGCGTAGGGAGTTTTCTACCTAGGTAGCCTGTACGGTTTAACAGCAGCCTGCTTGAATTCGCACGCTTTCCTAGATGTCACACTAAGTACTTGCGTATATGCGGTTGGCCCAAATCTCCCCCCTCCGCTAAGGTACTAAACCTTTTTTCAGTTACCTTTTCCATTAGTCCTGCTAATGCCCTTTCCTCCCTCTTAGTAACAGGTGCTCCGTACACTGCCTTCAGGTGGGTCGGGAATTGCTCTATTGCGTCTGCCTGCGCCTTCCAGACCGGCCTGCCCAGCTCCACAAGCTGTTCTCCAAACCGCTCCAGCACATCAGTCACTTGCAACGGCTCGTGATTCTCCGGACTCGGCCCATTCACCTGGAAAGTTGCCCATTTCCACACACCTTGGAATTCTTTCAAAACCTGTGCTGCAGCTTCGCTCTCGATGTCGACGTCTCTCGCAATGAGATAGAAGGTCGGCTCCATAGCCTGTAAAACTCCTACTGCCGGCTTGCAGACACTCAGCTTGGCGATTCGGCTCAAATAGTAGAGCAGCTTTACCGAGCTCCATTCCTCAATTTCATGCATGTAGATTAGGAGAGTGCCGTTCTGTTTGACTCGTTGCAGCGCGAGGACAAGCTGCGAGTATATCAGTCGGGTGGCTCTGAGATTCCGCTGCGTTTGCTGGACTCCCTCGGTGAGGACTTTGATGAGTTGGCCGTCGCAGATCACGAGCTCGAACTTGTCTTGCAGGAAAGGCTTTTCGAAAGAGAGCCTATCGCGCCACGGAAACGTTTCAGGAACTTCCTCTGGAGAAATGCCCATCTCGCCCGCCAACATCGTGACATCGTGCTTTTCTATTTGGACTGTACCTCTGGTGTCCGTCCAATCCCCAAACACAAATCGACGAACGGGATGCCCGCCCTGGGACTCGTCGAGTGTGATGCCGCGGATAAGAACTCCTGGGTTTTCGAAGAATAGCGCGACTGTGAAGGCGCCGGGAGCCATGCATATATCCAAGGCCATAGGGTGACGGTCCTTAATAGAACCATCACGTTTAAAACGAGGGAATATGTGTGCTGCCTGTTCAGGGAACCTGAAGATGCCAGTAGCCCTCTGTATCTGGCGTGCTTGGGCTTTCATTCTGAGAAAATGCTTGATACCCCTGATTTCTATGCCGTCTTTGTCCAAAGAAGCCTGGGCAATGGGGTCCAGGGTATATGGCTCCAAGGGCCCAAGATCGATGTCTGCAGCTTCTAACTGCGCCGCTGTCAACTATGCTTCCAGAATTCGAATAGGCAAGAGAATGAAAAAGACAAATTGCAGATAGGTCAAGAACTAGAAAGTCATACTTCTCCTCTGACATCCACAAACCGAGCATATTCAGGCTCTTTGCGCAGCAGGTAATCATGGACTATGGTGGTTCGGCGATGATACCATGTATTGAAGCCGGGGTTCTTGGCTTTGATAGGAGTCTTGTGCACGAGAACCTGACGGAATGATACCATGTTTGCGGTAATGACTGGCCTTTCCTGTCGAGGATGATGGTGCACGGAGAGTCCTGCTTTGGGGGTGCTGTAGCTCGCGAGGAGAATCCGTTGGGAGATTGTGTAGTGACCGAATTCTATGAGTACCTACTCGTAGGATTCATATCAACTCCTAGTCGAAAAAGGACTTGACCCCCGATCCTTGCTCCGGCCTCGAAGCAGGCAGTTGCGGATATGGTTGAAAGGAGGTGAGCAAGAGAGACGCTGGAGAATAAGAAAACTGTTGGGGTTACTGGGGATTCACAGTGCGTACGCAGTAGTGGGTAATGGTGGTAATGGTATAATTGATTGTGTAGAGTAAAGGTCCGGTGGTGGGTGTAAAAATAAAGCCATATTTACGCGCCAAAACCGGTGTGCCTAAGGCACCCTTATTCTTAAGCTATTATTTGTAAAAAAGGTTGCAATACTGGCTATTTTTTATTTTGTAGTAGCAAAAAAATTTATATATATATACTATTAATTGGTTAAAAAAATTAACTACACCAAAAAAGCATTGGGCCTTAAGGCGGTAATTAAGCCATTATTTGTAAGAAATAATAGCTATAAATTAATAATTAAAATAGAAAAATATTAAAGCCTTTTTAAACGCTATATAATATTTATTTATTTAATAAACAAAATGGCTTTTTAGCTGGCGTATAAAAAGGGCCAATTTAAAAAAAAATAGCGTAAATAATATATAAAAAATATATACAAGATACCAATATAATTTAGTTTGCAAATAAAAACCTTTTTTTTTTGGCAATTTACCTAGCCTTTAAATTCAATATTCAAAATATTAATATTAATAAATTGGTTTAAAGCTTTATTATAAGCCATTTTTATTATAGCATTAGCTAGGTTTTTTTATTATTAATTCATTTAATTTTATAAAGCTTTTATTTTTTATAGCTTTGCCGAAAATAAAGAACGTTAATTATAAAGCATTTTTTAATTGTAATACCTAATTTAATAAGGTATTTGTATAATATTTTTTTATATAAACCATTATTAAAATTAAAGGAAATTTAAGCTTATTAGTAATTAAGCAAAGCGTAAAAAAATTATATTAATTTTTTAAATTATAATTAGAATTTTATTAGCCAATATATTTTGGGTAATTCTTTTATTCTTAATAAAAAACCAACAAATAATATTATTTCCAAAAATAAAAGTATTTAAAGCTTTTAAAGCTTAATTTTTGTTATTTAAAATAATAATATAATTAAATTAAAAGCTTAAATTATTATTATTAATAAAAAAACCATTTAGAAAAATATATTTTTAAGCTATAGCAAAATTTAGCAAAATATTTATTAGGCCTTTATCGGGATGTTTTTTTGCTATTAAAAGCTTTTATTTAAGGCTTTTATACAATTTTTTATTAATTTTTAATATTAGGCAATTTTGGAAAATAAGCAAAATTATTAAAATCAATAAATTATAGCAATATAGCTATTACGGGTATATTAAGCAATATAAATTGTTTTAAAAATAAAGGAATTAATATTAATTAATTCCAATTTTGTAGTTTAATCTTTTTAATAAATTATTATATTATGTTTTTTAAATACAAATATACAGCCGTTAAAAATTTAAAAAAAGGCATCTATTAAAAAAGAATTGGGCTTGGCCTTAAATTTAGCTTTTTAAAGCTTTTTTTTTTTTTTTTTTTTTTTTTGATAAAATTAAAATATTGTCCATTTATATACTAATAATAGTAAATTGGTTTGGAAAATTAATAATTAGCAAATAAAGATTATAAATAAAGGTTTTTATATTTAAATTATTAATATGGTAAATATGGTAAATTGTAAATTAATATAATTTAATTTTTATAATATTATATAAAGGCTTTAGTTTTTTAAAAAAGGTATTTAGCCTTTAATTTTATTAGTAAATTGCAATAAATTATTTAATTTAAAAGGAAATTGGCTTAAATATAGGCTTAATTAATATTGCGGCTAAAAATATTAATCTTTTAATTTCGAAATAATAGTGCAAAACTAATAATTAATTACTGGCTAGCTTATTAAATTATCAAAAACTGAGTAATAATAAAAGCTTTTATTATAATTGCTATAATTTTAAATTACCAATTTGATTTTTTTATACAATTTATTTACTTTTTTACTTTTTTAATTATTATTATTTGGCTATTAAAAATATGCAAATTATTATAAAATTTTAAATTATATAAATAAATTTTAAAAATACCGTTGTTAATAAAAAAATTAAATTCCAGCTTATTAAAAGCTTTAAATAGCTTGCTAAAAATATTAATTTTGCCGTTTTGGCAAAGCTTTAAAAATAAATTTAAATTCGCTTTTTTTTGTAATTAACCAAGCTTTAGCTTTAAGCAATATATTTTTAATTTTATTTTAAATTAGGAATTATTTAAACGCTATAGCCATTTTTAATAATTTAGCTATGCCCGATAAGCATTTTATTAAAGTTTTATAAGCTATAAATTTAGATATAATTTTTTTTATATTAGCGTTTTAGATTTTAAAAATAAAATTATTGGAATTTTTAATTTTAATAATATAAAATTCGGGATTTTTAATTTTAATAATATAAAATTCGGGATTTTTATAAAGGCGCCCGGGGCCGTGCTTAATTAAAATGGGTTTTTATATTATAACGGTTTTAAGCTAGGCTATAGCAATTTTAAAATATATTATACCGGTATTAAAATTTTATATTATAACATTTTTAAAAAATCTATTATAATACTTTACTAAAACAATTGCTAATAAAATAACTAAAATTTTAATTATTATTGCAAATAGCAAAATTATTATAATAAATATTATTTTGGCTATAAATAATAGCATTATTATATTAGCATTATTATTTTAAAAAATATTATTAGAGTTATTTTTATTATAATAGGCTTTAAAATTATAAATTATAATTTTTTTAATCCTATTATGTATTTTTAAAATATAATTATAATTATTTTTCCAAATTATAATATCAGGGCCTTTTTAGCCATTTTCTTTTATAAATTAATATTTTAAAATTTAAAAGCAATTTAAAAATAATAAAAATGTCGGGGCTATTTTGTATAAAAAAAAAGCATTAATTATTATTTATTTAATATATAGCTTTTTAAGCTCCTTTTGGGCTTTTTTAATAATTTTAACCCAATAAATTATAAAAAATAAAAAATAAAAAATGCTATAAATGTTAAATATATATTAAAAATTAGAAAATTAGAAATAATTTTATTAGAACTAATAATATTATTAATAGCTTTTACAGCTATTTGCAAGATTCTTTTTTAAAAAGCTGCGAATAATTAATTTAAATTATTTGGTATAAGTTTTAAAGCATAATATAATAGCATTTAAGCTTGCCAATATTATTATAAGCTTTAATTAGAACTTTTTTAATTTTAATTTCCAAAAATTCAAATTTCAGGCCAGCATTATAAATAATACAATTAAATAGGCTTTGGTAAATATTAATCCAGCATTGCTAAATAGCTTTTTAAATGTTTTTGGAAAATTTGCTATAAAAAAATATAGCAATTTAAAAGCCAATAGCAATATTAATAATATAAATTATAAAATATTTATTTAATTCCATAATATTTATTATAATTTTAATATTAAAATAATAATTTTTATAAAGCTTAAATTTAAATAAATTTTTATATTTTCCTCTATATTAATAAAAATTGCAAAATTTAGCATTCTTTTAATATAATGCATTTAATTTTTTTTACCGCGCTTTAAAATTTAGCTTTAATTAAATAATACCAAGCAAGCTTCGAAAAATATTTAATATTAATTAAAAATATTTAAAAATACTTTTATTTGTAAATAATTGGAATAAAAATAATGCCAAATATCAGGATATTTTAAAAATTATTAAATTGGATTTTTAAGCAATTTATATTATTAATATATATTAAAAATAAAATATTAATTGGGATAATATAAAAATTAATTATTTTAAAAAATATAAAAATTAAAGCAATATTAATAATTTTTGCAAAATCCTTATTAAATTTAATAATAAATTTATTAATATAATAATTATTAAGCAATAGCTATAGCATTATTTAGTTAAGGGCTAAAAATTGGCCCAAGCTATTAATAGAGATATTAATAGCACCGCTATTTAATATAATGCCCTAAAATATTTAAAATAAATAGCGATTTTAAAAAATAAATATTTTGGCTGGATTTTGAAAATCCTGGCGATTAAATATATAAGCAATAATATAATTATTAAATATTATAAAAATCTTAAAATTATTAATAATTTTAACATTTAAAATAATTATATAATTAATTTTTAAATTAATTTTAGTTTTGGAATTTTTAACTATTAATATATTATTATTATAATTAAATAAGGCTAATATAGCTGCCATTTTATTTATACCAAAAATAGCAATATTTGCATTTTTTTTAATTCTTTTTTATAGCTAGCTAAAAATATAATATAAGGAGCTTTATTATATAATTTGCCAATTTGCTTAGGTATATTTTTCCAGGTATACCAATGCTCTTTTTATTTTTTATTAATATATATTTAAATTTAATAGCTAAAGATTTAATAGCTAAAAATATTATATTTACAGTATTTTTTATTTAAATTGATATTTTACCCAGGAAAAAAAAATTAAAATTAGCCTAAAAAAATTATTATGCCGAAATAATTTTCGATTATAAATAAAAGCATTATTTATAAATATATTATATTGGGCCGCTTTTTTAAATTTTATACAGGTTTTAATTAAAAATTAAAAATTAGCGCAAGCTTTTTTAAAATTTATAGCCTGCTTTTTAAATGCTATTTTATATTTTAAAATTAATATATAAACATGGAAAATTCTATTATATTTAATAATATTATTTTGGTAATTGGCGGGCAAGCCTTAATTAATTTAAAATCTTTTGGAAATAAAAATTTTCAAATATTAAAGCTTGGTTTTTTTAAAATTATTAAAATTATTAATAATATTTTAAAAGAAAAAAAAATGCTATATATTAATTAGCTTTTAATAAATAGCGTTAATTTTTTTATATATATAGTTTGACGATAAAAATATTAAATAAAATGGCCAAATTAACCAATTGTTTTTTAAAAAAAGCTTTATTTTTTAATTTTAATAAAAAACGCATTATAATAGCGAGTTTTTTAAAGGCTTATTCTTTTTGCAAATATTTTCTTTTTAAAAAAAAAAAATTTAAAATATTATGAAATTTAGCGCCGTATTTAAAATCATTTAAATTATAAGCCTTTATAATATTGGCAATTGCTATAAATTCTTTTTTATTAAATAATATATTAAAATTTAATAAAATAAATTTTTATTGGATATTACTAATATTAATAAAAAATAATTGCTTTAAATTAGGTTTTAAAAATTGGGGTAGCAAATTTAGAAAGATATTAATAATAAAAAAATTAGCACTAATAATAATAATATTTGGATTCGGGCTTAATATATTGGTTTTTAAAATTGGCAAAATTAGCAAAGCTGGCAAAGCTAGGCTTATAAATTTAATAAATTTAAAATTTAATTAAGCTTTTATATAAAAAAAATTAAAATTAGGCTATATTAAAAAAGCCTTTTACTCCCGTAAATTTAAAAAATCTTTATTGGCCTTAAATTTACCAATATAAATTTCGCTATTATAATTTTGTTTAAGAATTTTTAAAATATTAGAATTTGCTCTATTAAAAGAATTAATTTCCTAATTGCTAAAGCTATTTTTAAATTTTTTAAATAAGGCTTTATTAATATAATTTCTACATTTTATAAACCAAAGCCTGTATAAAATAAAAGCGTTATTTTTTTTAAATTTAAATACTATATTAATTAATATTTAAAATATTGCTATTGCATTTATTTATATAAATATAAAGGGGACTGGTATTAATAGCTAATTAATAATAAATTGCCGTTTTATTATTAGCAATTATATTGGCTTTAAAAAAGATTTTTAACTGTTTTTAAAATATAAAAAGCTTTTGGCTTTAAAGGCTGTGAAAATAATATTGGCGGCTAATTTAATAGCAGCCGCTTTAAAAAAAATCGGATTTTTAATTAAAGCCGTTTACTTAGATTTTTAGGCTGAGAAATTAGGGCTAATAGGAAATACGCCAGGAAATTCATTTTTTTTTAATATAAATTAAGGGCTTAGGAAAGGCAGGATAAAAGGCGGAAAAATTGGTATTAAAATTGGTATTTAATTAAAGGGTAAAAAAACGGAATTAAAGCTGTTTTTTTAAATAAAAAATAAATCGTTTAAAAATAAAAAACTTTTGGATAATATTTTGGCGTTTAATAATTAGCTGTTAGTATAAAAATAAAATTGATTTTTAAGGTTTTTAGTATTTTTCCAATATATTAAAAATGCTGAATATATTAGTATATATAATAAAATATAGAAAACTTTAAATTTAATAAAATTAAACGGGTTTTAATTAAAACTATAAATTTAAAAAATTGCCGATAGTTTTTTTTTAGATTTTAATAGCCTTTTTATTTTTTCACTTTTGAAATAAAATCCATTTTTTAATATTATATAAAATAAAAATAAGTTTATTTTTTATAAAAAAAAGGTATAATATAAAGCAAGAATTTGATTTTTTTTTTTTTTGCCGGTTTGTGTTTTTTTAGCAAAAAACATTAATTAGTGTTGGAATTATTAGGAATTTATAATGCGTATGCAATAATAGGTAATAATGGTAATGGTATAATTAATTATATAAAGTAAAGGTCCGGTGGTAAATGTGAAAATAAAGCCATATTTACGCGCCAAAACCGGTGCCTAAGGCACCCTTACCCTTAAGCTACCACTCGTAGAAGAGGTCGCAATAAAAACATTGATGGAGTTTCGCGCGTCAACGATATGTTTGGGTGGGGCATTTATGCATGCCTGCACAAAACACCCCCGCAGCTCCATTTTGTGCAGATACATGTACGACTACGAACCGCCCCGGGAATGACGAGGACGACAACACAAATTGATACTTGTCACAAGCTGAAGGGCCATGAACGAGAGAATAGGAGGACTGAAGAAGAGAAGAGCCGAAGCTCCTCCTCCACGCAATATATAGGTGATAGGACTCTATCTGACTAATAGCTAGCTGACAAAGGGAGTTAGCGCAACAATACTCAAGATGGCCGACAATATCTTTTAAAAGGGATTGATTACTAGGACGGATTTGAGTAGGTAATAGAGACCTTCTGGGTCCAGCATCCCAGACATGCAAAAAAGCTGGAATTGTGAGAACTCCGACAGATTTGGGGTACCAGAGTTGTTCAGAACCACTAAAGACGCGAGACAAAAAAAGATTAAAGAACCCTTACTCCAGTTTCTCGTGAGTAACTGGCGCGGCTTCGAACTAACTCCTTGCAAGTTCGAAAAATTCCCAATGGGCATAAGCTAGCAGCCCCTTGTTCCCAGCCCCTACCATCTAAGCCTCGACTTTCCCCTTTCCCTTCTTGCTCCTCTTCCTCTTCTTCTTCCCCTCCCTGATGTCCACCCCATCTCCCTCGCCACTGGCTTCCTCAGCAGCAGCTCTCTCAATGCTAAACTCCGGAGGCTCCTCCGCGCCAAACGTCTCCTTGCGCCACTCCCTCAGTCTCTGTTTCTTATTCAGTCTGCGCTTATCCTTCCGCTTCTTCTCCGGATCTCTGAACGGCGCCATCTTCTTCAATCCGGCAAACGTATTCAGATCCGCATCTGTAGCATTCAGGATATCTCTAGGCGTGAGACCGAATGATGTTGGTGACGTTTCGCGGTAGCGGAATGTGCCAGCTGCCTTTTTGGATGATGAGGCTACGGGCATCAAAGCAGTGTCGACGACGAGCCGGGTATCGACCAGCTCTTCAATCTTCTTGCGTTCGAGACGTGCGGCCTTCTTCTTCTCCTGCAGTTCCTTCTTGCGGTCCTTGCTGGACTTGGCTTTCTTGGCTGACGTCTCGTCTGCGTCCGATCCTTCGTCTTCGTCCACATCCATAGCATCAGCATCGGCATCTTCTTCGGCCTCGGAATCGGAGAGTGTGAATGCGGGCTTTTTGAGCTGCTCTTCCTCTTCCTCAAAGTCGGGTACCAGGTCTTTGATGTCAATGTCGTCGTCCCATTCTGGCTTCTCGACGTCCTTCCACTCCTTGTCTTTCTGGGAGTAGTATTCGTCACCAAAGCGCTTGTTCATCTCGGCCTCCCACTGCTCGTCATCCCAGTTGTCATCTAAGAACTTCATCCACTCCTCGTCTTTCAATGCTTTGCCTTTCAGGCCAGCGGCTTTCTTGATCTTCTGGAGCTTCTCTTCCATCTCTTCAATCTTGAGACGGCGTAACCTCGCGCGTTCTTCTTCTCTTTCACGCTTCTCGGCTTCTTTCCTCTCCCGCTCTGCCTGTCTGGCCTTCTTTCTGCCGCTCACTTCGGTCCGTCGTACGGAACGGTCATTGATAACATCACGTGCATAGGTGGTCAGGAGTTCGTTCGACTTGGAAGGATCTTCGAATCGTAGGTTGTAGGCAGCTTCAAAGGCATCGGCACGAGCCTCCTCTTCCTCGTCGTCTGATTCGAGGGGCTTGAACCGGGCACCGTCTGTCGGTACCCAGGCGCGAGCGGCCATGAAATTCGAAAGGAAGGTTTCGGGATCCTTATCAGCATTCTCGACATCTAAGTCGATCTTGACGTTGGACTGTCTCGATGGGTGTATGCCTTGACCGGACGAAGTTTCTGGTTTGGACTTGGCGACCAAAAAGTCGTCTTCGTCATCATCGTCCTCCTCTGCAGCAGCATGCATCTCCTTGACAACGGTCTTCTTCAGTGCATCTTGCTCTTGCGCAAAGGTCTGAGGAGCATCCTCGTCGTCTTCGTCATCGGCACCAATGTTGCCCTTCAACAGATTCTCTCGATGGTAATCCCTCAGGTACATTGGCTTCTCCTTCTTGCCGGCAGGTTGCTCCTCGCCAGGCTCCGGAATATCAGGGAAGAACTTGACTTTCTCGTCATATAGACGGGGATCCTTATTCTTAAGTGCCTGTAGTGTCGCATGGAAAGCTTCCTCTACCTCCCCTGTAGCCAGCTCTCCCTCATCGTCCTCCTCCCCATCGGTAGAGGAGTCGTCGTCGTCTTCATCGTCGTGCTCGTTTTTCTTCCCGAACTGCTGGGGCTTCTTGTATTTCTCCTCGACTGGTAAAGAAGTCAGCGTTTGCATCCCAGTAGATCAGGCTTTTGCGTAACTCACGCCTGTGAAGTTCTTCTCGCTTCTTGTTGTGCTCGAAGCGCTTGGCATATTCTTCGTTGATTTTGAATCCCGCGTCAGCTGATTCGGTCAGAGCGACTCCTCCCTCATTGTCGCTGCCACTGTCGGAGCTCGAGTCGTCCAGCAGATTGGGCTTCTCGAACTTGATTTTCTTGGCCCCGTCGCGACTCTGTGCAGCGACGAGGGCATCTGCCTTGCGTTTGGCCATGTTGTGCGAATTTGCGGAATTCGATGGTCTTGCGGAGCAGTTTGGTGGCTGCAGCACGAACTTTTGTCGAAATATTTCCTGCATCCCGCACTTCTGGAGACGCTAGCGGAACAGCGGTTGATCCGGTCCGGCGCTGCTAGAGCCGACCGGAACCCGTCGTCATGCTCCGCCAGGCGGCATAAATGCGTGCATATAGTACTTCGCCCAAGCTCCCATACACAAGGCGTGCGTTACGCCGTTCCATCCAAATTAACTTCCTCTGACATCCGCCGCTGCCCTACAAGTCTACTTACAATATCTGGGAACTCCACCGACACTGCTTCCCAGCCTGCTTTCTACCAGGAACACTGGTGGTAATCGAGAACCGTCCGGCGCCATGGCTGATACCGCCAACACTCCCAAGCCGAGCAGCAGCGTAAAGCTAGTCTTGCTCGGCGAGGCAGCAGTCGGAAAGGCAAGCTCCAATACCCAGCTATCTGCCACACTGTGCCGCAAGAAACTGATACCTACAACAGTCATCCCTCGTCCTCCGCTTCGTCAACAATGATTTCCAAGAGAACAAGGAACCCACAATCGGCGGTAAGCAGCCCTCCCATCCTGAATCTCCGCCATCATGTCCTATCCAGGCAGCTCCGAGACCACCAGCTAACATCCCCCCTCATAGCCGCCTTCCTAACCCAAAAATGCGCCCTCCCCACCCGCACCATCAAGTTCGAAATCTGGGATACCGCAGGCCAAGAGCGCTTCGCCAGCCTCGCCCCCATGTACTACCGCAACGCTCAGTCCGCACTCGTCGTCTACGACCTCACCAAGCCCACTTCTCTCATAAAAGCCAAACACTGGGTCGCCGAGCTCCAGCGTCAAGCTTCCCCCGGCATCGTTATTGCGCTCGTTGGCAACAAGCTTGACTTGACCAACCCCGATTCCACCTCATCAGCATCAAACAATCTAGGCGATGATGCAGAAGAGGCGAATGAGAATGAGGACGGAGATAACGGCGATGCGAGGAAGGTCAGCAAGGAAGAAGCCAAAGCTTATGCGGAAGAAGAAGGCCTGCTGTTTTTCGAAACGAGCGCGAAGACGGGTGTGAATGTGACAGAGGTGTTTACGGCCATTGCAAATGCGATTCCGGAAACGAGCTTGAAGGGGGCGAGGGGTCCGAGTGGGGTGCAGGCGCAGACCGCGAGGGGTGGAGCGGAGGATCGATCGAGGGTGGATCTTACGGGACCAAGGGATACGCAGTCAAAGGAGGGCTGTGCTTGTTGATCAGGGAGGAGGATAGGGAGGTTAGTTCGAGGAGGGCAGGCATGGCATAGGCCGCTATTGTTACTTCGCAGTCTCTGCGAGTGGCCGCCACAGTCATTTTGTTTTGTTGTACTCGTTACCTGCCTTGTTCTGTTGGGTTTGGGTGTTCCTGGGCGGGCTCTCTATGCGGTTTTGCAGCCAGTTTTGTTTTTTGACTTTCAGAATCGCTCTAGCATGCATCATGGTACCGAAGAGATGGTATATCATCTGACCGACTGACACGCTAAGTCTATCTGCAACGTGTTTACCAGAGTGACATGTTTTTTTTACAATTCCTGTATGCGCCATGTTTCCGTATGCTAGCGCTTGAACGCACGAATCTCCATTACCCCTATCCCCTATATCCCAGGCATGCCAATAATCGCTCGCAACGGAGGGAAAGCCCGGGGAATGAAGTACACAAAAAAGATACCCATGAACGCCACCACGAATCCCGTGAGCTATATGGTTGTCAGTAAATCCCAGAATCAATAACGCGCAGCGGAGTTGACCCACCTTCTCAAACCAAGTATGAAAGAATGCCGCCGTCATCAACAACATCCACCAACTCAGCGCCGCCACACCCACCACAATCTTGATACCCAAATCCCACTTCCCCTTCACATCTATCTTCCCCTCGCCACGGGTCCCATTCTCCACCTTGGCACTCTTCACCGCCCCGTCACCCATAACAATCGTCCTCTCTTCTTGCTGCTCGCTCGTCCGCATCACCACATGCATCACCTCCTGCACCAAAAACGCACTGCCCAGCACGAGCAGAAACACATGTCCGCTAATATCATGACCTCCCTTCCATTGTCCCCCAACCGCCTTACAAGCCAGTCCCGTCGCAATCGTTCTACCCTCACTCATGCCCGCCTCCTCTGCGCTATCACTTTGTGCAATAATCTCGCAGGCACCCCCAGTCAAAAGGAAGCCACGGTCAATAAGCGCCGGCCCGAAACACCACTGCGTGACAACCACCCACCACGCCGTAATAAGTCCCCATCGGAAAACGGCTTTTATGCGTCGTGGTGTGAGAACGGCGGTGGAGGAGGGGCCGAGCGAGGGGTGCGTGAATAGGAAGACGAAGAAGGAGACCGTCACCCAGAGCCAGCCCTTTTTGACGAAAAAGACGTTGAAGAGGTTGTCTTTGCGCGCGAAGTAGGAGGGTGCGAACTCAGGGGGGTGCGATTGGAGGGTGGTGGAGTAGGGGGCGTGGCGTGTGTCGGGGTTGATGATGCTGTAAAGGGAGCCGAGGAGGAGCGTCGAGGGATAGACGAGGAGAAGGAGGCTTTCGAGGGGGGTGGGGAGGAGGGGGGAGCGGCGGGTTGTCATGGTTGTTATTGCTTCGGGCAGCGCTGAGTCGTTGGTGGGGTCTTCTTTTTGGCGACTGCGCGCGGAGGGGTTTGAGGAGGGCGTTGAGCTTGAGGTCGAAGCCATCGGACGGGCTATAACATTTGGAGTTTGTGGGCTTTTAGGTAGAGGTTTTGGGAGCAGGAGTGTTGAGGAGACACTTTCGTCCTCGAGGCGGTTGACAGGTTTTATTCCAAGGAAGTCAGAGCTGGTGCTTTCGAGTCGTGTCTTGGCAGCTTCTGGGACAGTCTTTCGGCAGATGCACGCACGAAGTGATGTAGGTTGTTGCGTTGCGACAGGAAAGCGCCTGTAAGCTCAAGTCGAGGTTGGTGATCGGCGAAAAGAGCTTCCGTTTACGGCAAGCGGCCGCCAAAAAGCCAGAAAACGTCGCGGTGACGTCTTCGCAAGCTTCGGCGGGCTCTCATGCTTTCGGGCGATTCGGCTCCCGTTGCCCCGGTCACTCCTCACTTATTGAGTTTCACAACATTCTACCTACAAAAACCATCAATCCGCTCTACAGATTCCTTCTCGATACACTCATCTTTCTCTTTTCGAATTTGCAACGTGACTTGGCAGATTTTATCACTGAAAGCTCCAGGTTGCAAGCCGCGCCATCCACGCTACAGCGACACAAGCCTCAACCCCAACTTCTCAACCATGGTACCCACGCGCAACCATCCCGCCGAATTCCCCGAACCCGATCTTTCGCCTCAGAAACCGTCCGCCCCCAGCCGTCGCCGCGTCTCCGCATGGGCTCACACGCCCACCAACCTCACTCTTCTCTGGCTCGCCATCTCCCTTCCCCTCGTAATCTGGGACACTGGCTATGTGCTCCTCCGTCCGCTCTCCATGCCCGGCGGATCCCTCCACTCGCCCCTCTGGACCCCCTACGAGCTCTACGGTCGTGTCGACCTCGTCTATGGCTTTAAAGCATGGGAAGCGAAAAATGGCTTCACTGCTGGACAGGCATCGTTGAATGTCATCGAGACTTTGATGTATCTGTTTTATGCTTGGACGGTTTACAAATATGGGGAGGATGAGGGAGTGTCGGGGAAGGGGAAAGGGAGCAGAGGGGTGTTGGCTTGGATGGGGGAGAGGAAAGCGGTACAGGGGAGCATGGGGAGAATGGGGCTGTTGGTTGCTTTTAGTGCCGCGGTTATGACGTTGAGTAAGACGGTATTGTATTGGCTTTGTGAGTATTGGAGTGGCTTTGATAACATTGGGCATAATTCATTGCGGGATTTGGTGGTTTTATGGATCATCCCCAAGTGAGTAACCTGGCATGTGTGGCTTTTGGGAAGATGGACTAACGAAGCGTGATAGTGGTGCTTGGTTGGTTCTTCCCACATATATGATTTATATGATGGGCGGCGAGATCCTGGAAGGTCTGGCTCTTGCCTCTGAGGCTGGGGTTAAGAGCGAGTGAAGCGAGAATAAAACAAGGTCGGAACACTAGGGCATGGATCGATTCGGAATTCTTGTGGATTATTATGCTTCATGAATGGAATGAGCAAAATCTATGGTCTTTGGCCATGCAAGGTCGGGGAAATGCAAGGTATACTCTAGGTTCTGAAGGAGTTGGAGCTTATGACGGCTCTGGGAACTGGAATCTCTTGGGTTTAACGGTAATTTTTGTTGCTTCTATCAGCCCCGATCTCCTTCAGCTTTTTGAGCCTGCTCCGAGCCCTTCTTTTTTAGCATCTTCAGATACCGAAGCAGACATGGCATCGAGCTGCTTACTTCTTCTACCAGTCTTTGGATCGATCCGAGACGTTTGTGTTCATGATTATCAGTCTTACAATTCTAGCGATGCTCCTACGGAGCAAGCGAAATCATAAATGCCACATATCAACCAGATCAGAAGACCGTCTAAACACGGATTTGAGAAACGATATTTCGAGTTTAAGACTAGTAATTACGAATGTTCCAAGTTCCTTATCGACGAATGCCGGCATAACAACATGGCAGTAGACAATTTGAGCCGACCCAGTTCCCCAACAGTACCAAATGCAAGACAAACATCATAACCCTAACGTGTACCATCAAAACCATTCCGAATACCACAAGCCTCAAATCCCAGCATGATGTTACCAAGGTCCAAGGAAAGCAGCATAAACATGCATCGGCATAAGCCACAAATGCTTGCAATCAAAGCATCCCATTCATAACAGCTCATCTCTCAGAGCCCTCCATCGCCCTCAAGTCCCCGAGCTAACCACTAAGCGTCTAAGCATCAGGAGCAGCCTTAACAGCAAAGCTCTTCAGATACTCAAAGTCGGGAATATTCGCATTCACCGTCTCGCGAATGATCTTCGCGCCCTCGGCGCCAAACTTCTCCTCCCACTCCTTATCCTCCTGTTCTTCCGTCTTGACCTTCTTTTTCTTGGCGGAACACTGGTCAGCATGTTTCTTGTGCTCTCAAAAGATAACAAAATTGTCTTCGGTCAGAGCCATAGCAACTTTTCCACGATCCCCAAAACTCAAGAATGAATCTGATGGAATAGGATGAAGGAAATTGCGGCAAAGACGTCAGAGCAGATAAAAGTTGTCCTTTCCAGGGTTCTCATCACACGTTACACACCCGAGCTTCCAAATCGTTATTTGCAGAAATGCACAGGGCAGATAGCAGCAGCAAGCGGACTTGTTAGACGAAACAAGGGGTGTGTGTATGCGTACGTGATGGCAGTAATGGAAAGGACACAACTTACATGAGTCCTGGCCTTCAAGCTCTCACTGTCAATGGCATCCTCGTGGAACCCCTTCCACTTCTCGAAGGCCTCCCTCGCAAAGTCGTGATCCTCCTCGCTCTGCCAGTTCAGCATGTCGGGATCATACTCCACACCCACCTCCTTACAATAAGCCTTGATGATCCCCGACGGATTATCCAGCAAATCATCAGCGTCGACTACCGTGATGCTAACTTCGTTGTTGGGCAGAGATCCGGAGTATTTTCCGGCGACGGAGGGGCCGATTTGGCGGGTGGACTTGAGGTAGTCGAACACGCGGCGGAGTTCGTCGTAGCCAGCTTCGGAGGGCATGAAGTTGTAGAAGCCGGTGATTTTGTCCAAAGGTGGGATCGTGCAACGGTAGTAGGAGGGGATGGAGGAGCGGGGGTGGCGGATCAGGAAGGTGAAGTGGAATTGCTTCAGGATGGCTTCGGGGACCACGGTTGGGTTGCCCGGCTCGGTTTGTGTGCCATAGGGGAATGGCGCCTTGGTTGGAGTGGTGGTGCCGGGTTTCTCAGCGTCGATGATGTGCTCGTCGGATTCTTCGGGCTTTGGGCCGTGCGTGAAGGCCTGGAAGACCCATTCAAGCCAGCTGAGCACCGGCTTAGGGTTGCTGGCGGGGGAGTCGGTGCCCACGCCTTTCCTGGTGCCCCCGAGCGATGGCGCGATTTGGGCAGTCTGGCCGTTGGGTGGTACCAAATAGTGCGTGATGTCCTTGATGAATACACGTTTTCCCTGGGATTGGTGAGTTATCTGAAAGTAGGAAAGCTATGTAGCATCTATATCGCCCAAAAGTGACAAGTAAGAGACCAAGGCGTTGTGACCAAAAGCAACGCGAAGTATACTACCCGGACAGATAGACAAGAAAATCAGGAGAGTAGAGGGGTCTTCGGTTGTATTGTACTCCACGTGAACGCGGGTGCTGGTGGACAGCTGATAGACAATTGTGGCGTTCCTGAAGGAAATGCAAAATCATTGGAGATGGCTAGAGCAGGTCGTGCATCTCAAAAGTCCTTCCAAGGGAAAATTTCGTGTATGTTGGGGTCCATTGGGGGTCGTTGGGCGTGCCAAGACGACAGGAAGGGGAAGGGAGAAGGTGTCTGCGGCAGCAGCTAAGACTCCACAAAATCGCATCAACATGACACACAGGAAAAGCCGTGGCAACAGTAGAAGAAAAAGCTCGACCCAGAAAAACAATTGCAAAGGAAAAATTCGCTCGAACCTCTTTGCCCTCGCGCTCGATTCTGTCGAAGATAGACTTGAAGGTGCTATCGGCGAAGCCGCTCTCGAGTCTTGCTTGCGGGTCGTTCTCGTATCTCTCACTCAGTCTCTCGGGTCCGAAGTAGAAAGCATCGCCAAATGGCTCATGGATGCATTTCAGGGTGTCTCGGCGAGTCATGAAGACCTGTTGGGCATTTGGTCAGAAGCTTGGAATTTGCGTGGAGAACTGCTGGGCTGGAGCGTGACGTAAACGTACTCTTTCAAAGGCCGTGGAGCAAGCCCGCGGATGCGTGGCTACGAAGATGGGTTTGTTCGACATGGCGTCGAGGCGTGTCAGAAAAAAATTCTGAAGGAAGCAATAAAAAGGCCCAGGACAGGCTACGAGCAGCACGGAGCGGTTCTGTATTCCAAGAAGGCTCGATGGGTCTCGGACTGGCAACTATTTTCCAAGTCGGCAGGCGTCTGGTCCTGAGGTTGTAGGTCGGGGAGAGACGAGGCATATAAGTACGACAAGCAGCACGGTAGTGAGGTTACTTTACACTCAAGCTCCCGGGGAGGGCACGGGAGGGTATTCCTAGCCACCGGCAGGAGTAGGCCAATATAGCGTTGCCGTCAGTGGCCAGCCTCGGAATGGGGGCAGATGGGGCAACACGGGGGGGTGGGACGGAAGCGTCAATCTACGTAGCTTCCTGGGCGCCCCGACAGGCTGGTCCCACGCGGAGATGCCCTGAATCTGGACGACATGATGATGGCGCTCCAAAACGTTGAACATGGAGCTTTTGCTCTATCGCGGTGGCAGCTTTGCCATGCTGCTGCGTCTGCTGCGACCGAGGCAAGCCGGCGTGTTGATAAGGCATCTACTTGCGGCCTTTAGAAACGCACAAGTGAAGGCCGCTCTGGGCCGGCCGCTTCCTTCGCGCACAAGCATACATGTGTGTACATGAACAGAGCACCCCTGTCGCCACCATTTTTCAAGACACAGCGACGACGTCAGGATTAAGTGAGCAGGCCACTGGCGAGCCCTGAGTCCCCCACCCCCTTCTCATGATCTCCCCAGGTCAAGCTCTGTCTCGCCGAGGAGAGTCCCTGCGTGCAGCCTCTTCACCATGCTGCCCCACCATCCGCCAAGTCACAGCGATCCTTCATTCTGTCTATGAGGAAAATCTCTGACTGAATTGAGATTTTTGAAAGGAAAATTGCATGGTTGACTTGTGGGGCTATGCCTGACTATGCGTCCAGCGACCTTACATGTATGTACTGGTCAAAATCTTCAGGTTGACGATTTATTTGTTTAAATCGTATGACTGCTGTTTGGCTACTTATTCCGATTTATCAGAATAGTTCTCGATAGACGGACTTGTTTCCAATACCAATGGTCCCTCGCTTTTCCTGCGTCTTTGAAATGAAATCGACAGAACAGGTTTCTGTCTTTGCTGGCGAAGGAAGATGGATGAGAACTTCGAGAGCAGAATCTGGAGCTTTGCAACACGACCACATCCAATTCGAGGTCCATGTCAAAGAGGCTGGACGACGTGCTTTCGACCTCCGGGAGAAAGCTTGCACGGTAGCGGAACGATACATGCAAATGAACTACGAGATTGAGGGGGACTCGGGCCCCCTCGGGCTACCCCACGTACTCGATATGGATTTGTTGGTTGTACGGAGATTCGAGATCGCAGATCTCTGATCGAGTTACCCCGAAGAGATATGTGGACGGAACACGAGTCTGGACGCCGAATAAAGTATATTCCCGACCACCTCCTCAAGTTTCAACAATTTCACGTTCAGTCCGATTTCAATTTTCATACATCCGAGTTAACCAGAGACGAAAAACCACGATCCCGCACTCTCACATCCCTCGCCGAAGTCCGTTCAGCCCCTTCGCTTTTACACAGCCGCCGTAACCACCCCCAGAAGGACTCAAGCCTCCGAATGCCTATGCAAGGCTACTGGGAGTAGAAACCCACGATGGGTCCTCGGGCGGTAGGCGAAAGCGGCTTCTCACCTCACGCTAGGAAGTACACATGCACAATAAACGAGATATTTTTTTATTTCTCCATGCCGAAATCCCATGTAGAGCTATCAGTAGTGCTCGACATGGAAGTGAATGCTGGCAGCTGCATCAGCCGGCTGGCCTCCAGGCTCCTTGGATGATAAATACTAGTACTACTAGGTATATCAGACAGGGAATCAAAAGATAAGCCCCGCGCTTCAACGGCGTCAACTCCAAGGGCACAGCCCCCTGAAATGGCCTTTCTCTCGTCTATCATTTCCTCAATAATCATAAACGTCTGGGGGTTTTCCCGAGGTCCAAATATTTCATGTACGTCGATATATCGGTATGTGGAGTCTCGCTGCTGTTGGACCCCATTATTATGCATAAATGCAGATTTATACACCCCCTTCTCTTACCACCATCGGCCAAATCCACTCAACTCCACCGACACCAAGGCCGACACCAAGGCTGTCGCTATCGTGATATCACTTCCATGTCAAAGCACCAGTAACGTCATAAAAGCTCCATGACGTCCTTGAGCAGAGAGCTCGTGTTTTTATTGCATTGTACCTAGGCAGGTATTTGCTGAATCGCACATTGCATCGTGAAACCCGGGCCGTTATCGTCATCGTCGAAAAACTCCCCGAATCCATCATGATGGCCTGCCTCGCTATGTAGTCAGTTCAACAAATATCTGTTTCATTTGCAAGCCAACCCCCATTCCCCCCTACGCCCTCCGAACGCCGCCTGTGAATGCTTTTTTGCTTTTCGCCAAACGTGGAAATCGCAAATCATGCCGCACGCACATCCCCTCAGAAAGGGTCTCGTTCGATATTCTCCTGCCGGCTATGCCGAGACCTTCAATCTCTCTCAGGACTCCGAGTATCGTTCAGGAAGTCAGGAATTCCCATCGATCCGGTCTGGTAGCCGGCCTTGGCCTTCCCATCTTTCACTTCGAGATCGGCGGCGACGAGGTTAATGCGCTGGATGCGGCGACGCACTTCTTGCTCGTAGGCGTGTGCGCTGTCCAGGGCTTGTTTGTGAAGACTTGCGCGATTGAGGGTTGGTACCGATACTAGAAGCTGTGGAGTGTTAGCACCGTGCTTGATATCAGAGAACCAGGTTTGAGACTGAAGATCAACCTACCCCTTTCTGCCTGTCAATGCGGGCGTTTAATGTGCCACGCTGGATCATCCTAATGAGTTCTGGCAGGACAGGCTTATTGGGTTTTCCGAAAGCATCGTTCAGGCTGTCGAGCGTAACTGAAGAGAATGGGATGAAGTACTGGATGATGCTCTTGCTCCGGATACGGAAGTAAAATTCGGAGACATGCTTGTGCAGATGGATGTCCAGTTCGTAGTCCACACGGTAGGTTTCGAGAATATCCAAGCAGGCAGAGTATCGGCTATTGACGAAGAAACCAATGGCTCGTCGGAGCTGCGGTTCTAATTCGAGGTAGTGTCGGAAGGAGCTGTTCTCAAGGACCAACATCTGAATCTCATTCCTGTCCATCGATGCCAAAGCACATAGACCTCCGTAAACCGCCACATCGTGGGGGCTCATGGTGTCATTCAGTGAGTTGCCCATACTGGCAGGCGTGCTCAGAAAATCGCGTGCTGCTTCGTAATAGTCCTCGTTGGCCATATGGGCGAGTCCTGAAGCGATGCAGCAATATGGGCGGAGGGCTTTTTCCTCGTCCTGAGTAAGCTGGATGGTGCGAATCTTCTGGACATTAGACAAAACCGATATCCAGTTTCGTTGTTCGATAGCCACGCTAATGGTTCGTTTGCTGACATCGGCCATATGCTTCGCTGTGCTCACGTCGGCACGCATTCTGGTGAAAGCTTCGAATGCTAAACCAAGCTCGCCGATGATCTGGTAGTGAAGTCCGAGATCCTCGTTGCCCATCTTGTAGAGTGTCAGCAGACTGTTGCATGGACGCCTCCGGACGACCAAGCTGGGATAAAAGGCCTACCCTCACGCTCTCCTTGACCAGGTTGTTCTTGTACTGCTTCACCTCATCTTCCAGACGTTTGGTTTCAGAGTGCACCTGCTTCTCGGTCCGGTCGACCCATTGTCCGTCCGGGGTAGCTTCAGGTGCGTCGGGCGCGAGTTGTGCAAGGAGCTTCTGTGCATCCCTGTATCGGGGCACGTCTTTTCCTCGTTTCGCCTCTTTAACTGCCGCCTTCAGTGCATCAATACAGAGAGGCGGACATGATAGAGCGATTTGGAGCAGGCGCTCGTATCTCGTTCGACCTGTGGATTGAGAAGTCAAATTGTGCCCCAGGTAGATTGATGGGCCAGAGAGAAACAGGTGTGCAGCATACCAGAGTAGTTTGAGATGTAGTTGTCGATGTCGAGCTTGGGGAGTTCTGTACAAGTCAGACGGCTTGTTTGCAATGAGCAGTTGGAGCGAGCTACCTTTCACAACTTTCATGCCGTGATTCTGCCGGCTCCTGAAGAATTCTCCAAGGCCATTTGAGGCGGACATGGTGACTGCAGCTCAGTCACGCAACTGAAAGCCTCGACCGCTGGGAGAGTTAGTTGGAGTCGGCGAGGGCTCAGATTCACGGTATGTTCACTTGAGCTTGAGATCTGATTGAGCACGGGCGGAACTTCAGGTGCTGTTCAGCCTGCACGGCGTCTGCGCTTATCTTAGCGTGAAATCTCAGGCAGCTATCTCCTTGGCGTCGATCAGCACGTGATGGCAGCTCAAAATAAACCCCGAAAGTCACCCCCGAACCTCCGAGCAAACATTGAAAGCCAGACTGCAATCGATTCAAGCCGCAAAGAACATCACGCAGCAGCGAGCCCCTTCATTTCCACATGCTATGTCGAATAGCTTGACTTCTTTCTGCTATGTCGGCCATCATCATGTCCTTCCTTTTTGTCGGCCACCAGGCGATCCGTTCTCGACATGACTGGATCGAGACATTCCAGTGTCTCAGCCTCGATAGAGGGGCAGTTTTGTCTTTGACAGCCTTGTCGCCGTCTCGGGCTTCCTCGGTCTTTAGCGGTCATGTCTGGGCTGTGGCCGGAGTCGGAACTCATGTCACTCCGTATGAGAGGCGAGCACCTGCCATTGTGCGGATATCAGAGCATCAAAAGGACGTGGTACGTTTCTCTCGTTGTCCACATCATGAACATCCTCGTCACAGAACAAGTTTCTGCGGGTCAGATACTTGTGCGACTCATGTCTACGTAGGGTGGCACCGGTGCTCAATGTTGTAGATGCTTCTATCACAATTCGACTGGATTAATAATCTGCGCCGCAAAAGCCTAAAATATTGTGACCTCGAACTCTTTGACACTTGACACTTCAATGACCTTTGCCCTGCACGTCACTTACTAACGGCGACTAATTCTCCGTCCTGACCAGTGACTGAGCCTACGCCGACTATCTTTTTGGTCGGACGCTGCCTCCGGTCGCTCTCCTTCACACATCACCATTGTCGACAAAAGCTGCGCCGCCACTCCCTGATCTCGAGTCTCACTTGGTTTCAATGCGCTCTACGGCACGAGACAGTCCCCGGCTTTGGGATCGTGAAGAAATTCCCCTCTGAACCGCCCGCTCCCCTCCCTCCCACCAATCATCGGATCCCGCTATCGCAGACTTGGCAATGGACACCCCGCTGAAAAACAGTCCCGGCCAGTCGTCGCCGGAAGAGTTCGAGCTTGAAGGCGAATTGGAGGATGACAGCTGTAATGTGCAATCGCAGCAATGGCCGGAGCAAGACCAGAAGTCTTCCAATGCCGACGGCTCAGCCCAGCAGCCATCCAAGGCGCCGACCCCTATGCAGAAGCGCCGGCGGGTGACGAGAGCCTGTGATGAATGTAGAAGAAAGAAAATTAAGTGCGATGGGAAACAGCCCTGTACCCACTGCACTGTCTATAGTTATGGTGTGCCTAAATACTTCTTCTCTCCAGTCAGTTCCCTTTGCTGATATATCAGATTGTACCTATGACCAACCCTCCAATCGCCGAAGAAACCCTGCTCCGCAATATATAGAAGCTCTGGAAAACCGTCTCCAGCGCGCTGAAGCGCTGCTCCGGACCTTGGCACCCAACATTGACCTCAACGACCCCAACTTCGAGGCCCTCTTGCAACAGAAGCAACGTGGTCAAGGTACTGGCGCATTCGGCCCGCGGTTTGCCTACCCGAAAGTCGAGGAAACAAGACCAAACGTGCCCATGACTGCGCAGGAGAAAGCTGATCAGGATGCCAAGCTACGTGTAATGATTGATAGTACTGGACATCTGGATCTCGACGAGGACAACAACTGGGACTTCCACGGTAGCTCGTCTGGTGCCGTTTTCCTTCATAGAATGCGTGAAAAGTTTGGCGGTCTTCTTGGGGCGGGCAACAGAGGACCGCTAGCCCTTCCAAGGGTCCCTCGACCATCTTCCGTGAACCTCTATGAGTCTCCAAGTACCGGTTCTGCGGAGTCGCCATGGGATTCGGGTCTTCCCAACACTGTGGATCTACCATCGAAAGAAACCGCCCGACAGCTATGCGAGAACGCGTTTAACTATGCTTGTGCAATATTGCGATTTGTCCATACGCCAAGTTTCTGGGAAGAGTTCGAAAAGATTTACGAGACTCCCGTCGAGAATTTTGGTAATGAGGAGCATCGATTTCTGCCTCTTCTCTATTCGACCCTGGCTGTGGGGTGTATGTTCTTTGATAACAGCACTCTTGCTCCAGATTCAGACGCCCCTTTATACAAGACAAGCAGGGATCAGGGGTAAGTTAACCTCCCAGACCAAAAGACCTGTCGAACTAACACAGTGAGCCAGATTCAAATACCTACAAGCCGCCCGACATATGATGGAGATTACAGACTGCCGTGATCTAACATCTCTTCAGGCCATTATTTTCATGATTCTATTTTTGCAGTCTTCGGCGAACCTGAGCGTGTGTTACGTGTATATTGGCGTTGCTTTGAGATCAGCTATTCGACTCGGACTACACAGAAACCTGCAGATGTCTTTTAATCCCATAGAGCGCGAAATCCGAAGACGACTTTTTTGGACCATCCGAAAGATGGACGCCTACATTCCGGCCATACTAGGCTTTCCTCGGATGCTGCACGAAAGGGACGTCGACCAGGTATTTCCGTTGGAGGTGGATGATGAGTATATCACCAAAGACGATATCAAGCAAATGCCGCCGGGAAGCATCTCCAGCATCGCTGCCAGCAATCTCCATACGTTATTAATGCGAATACTTGCGAAAACGATTGAATATATATACCCCACCAAAGGCGCGGAGGATTCGATGCCTGGAGGTTATTATTCGATAGGCTACGCCAAGATCAAGGAGGTCGAATGTGATCTTCAGGAGTGGTCCAACAATCTTCCCATGGCTTTCCGACCTGGTGGCGAGATGTCGACTGAGCTCATACGGTATTGTCGGCCTCTCCAATTACCGACAGACTTGGTGAACTAACATCTGCACTCTAGTATCCAACAATTGCTCCGCATGGGCTATGCTCACGTGCAGATGATGCTTTACCGCCCTTTCCTACATTATATCTCACCCAAAAGCTGCCAGAACAAAAACATCGACAAACGAAGTTATGCCTGCGCAGCAGCTTGTATCCATGTGTCACGAAATATCGTGCACATTACTTCTGAGATGGAGAAACGTGGCGTTCTAATAGGCGCTTACTGGTTCTCTGTCTATACGACCTTTTTCGCCATTCTATCGCTAGTCTATTTCGTTACCGAGAACCCAGAAAAACCCGAGTCGCAAGAATATTTAGGTGACGCTACCACCGGCTATAATGTGTTGAAGAATCTGGCTATCAGGAGCATGGCGGCTGACAGATGCATGCAAGCGTTGGCAGTAAGTCGAGTCTGTATAAATTCGTAATTCTGGACTAACAAAAGCAGGGACTGTTTGAGCAGCTACCAGCGCACTTGAAGCAAGGTAGAACAGGCTCGCAGCAAACAAAGCCCAAGAAACGTGCGGCTCCCTCTCCGAATCCGTCAGCGACACAGGCCAACCAAAGCATGCCAGCCTTGTTTCAGGGAGGACCAAACGGCTCCCCTATCACATCTGCGCAACGAGCCAAGACTTTCCCAACACCATTAGTCACGAAACCACCTACTCGTCAATCCGTCTCGCTTGATCTGACGCAGTACCCCCCGAGTGCGGGATTGGAGTCAACATTTAGGCAACCATTTAGTGATACCGTCTCTCCCAGTGAAATGTCTGCAGGCGGCACTACTCCCGACTCGGGCGGCCCAGGCAACGGTCAGCGACCAGGGTTTGGTTTTCAAGGCTACAGCAACATTCCAGACGGCACGCTGCCCGATCTCAGTGCCATGATGTTTCCTTCAGCAGACCCCTTTGCTTACCCGAACCAGGCGCTAATGGAATTCGACAACCTACAGCCTAAAGACGAGAACCGCGGCAACCTGGTCAACGAAACGCGTAACCCGCTGTACATGTCCAACGGCGGCCTTCCCGTGAACGGTTTTGACAACCTGGACGGCCAGCTATTTGGACCCCTGCCGCCGTATCTGATGCAGGGCCAGCCGAACGTGGAAATGGGAGGACCAATGAATATGGGTGGGGCGCCGACTATGGGTGCCAATGACCTGGCTGGGTATGGAGGCGGAATCATGCCGAATACGAGCATGAATTTGGATGATATCTTTAATGGGAATAATGAAGAGTGGGCAGGCATGTTAGGCGACCAGGGCTTCCGTCTATAAGCCAGCAATGGGCGTGCTTAGGCGGTTGTCTGAGAAGGTTTCTTCTAGCCAGGCGTTGGCATGACGGGGTGTTGTGGGTATACCTTGGCAGCATTTGAGCATCCTATTTGCGGTTTCCGGTGCATCTATAGACCTGCACGGGCGGATTGCATTTAAAGTGAGTATTTGTACTTGCTTAACACGGCATTTCCACGTCGAAAAGTAGCGCTATCAATTTCAACGATCAAGGATATCACCGTTTCAGTGTCCTATGTCTATTATCACTGAAGTTAGCTGGTCACTCAGCTCGCACAGGGTCAGAATTCTGGGGTTTTATTCCAGTCTCTCGGACTCGGCTTTATCCGAAGCTGGGATATCAGTTCCATCCAAATACACTACATGTAGCAAGGAAGGTTGAGGATTGTGTACGGGCTGAGTTCACGCTGTAGACGACAGGCGCAGTGATGATGCGCATGTTCAAGCCAACCGGCGGCAAGAGGCGGAAAAACGTGGCCGGCGTGGCGGTGCTATGGCCCGTGCAGACTTCACGCCACACCTCTAGATCGTCCTTCACCACATCACCTTTTCTCTCCGATATGCATGAATCTGGAGACAGCATATTTGGAATCCATCGGAGTTCACCACCATCACGGAGCAGAATGGCCAAGCTCGGTTATGACATTCTCCGGAAGGCAGATGTGCCTCGACTCGACCCACAGCCAACACGTTCTTGGACAGTGCTCTTTGTCCGTGATCACGCGTGAGTCATGTTTGACCATGCACGAAAGGATCACGACTGGACTTCGAGACACAGACCGGCCGGTACGCTAGAGGCCACCGCTCCCTCTGCACTGAGGCGTGTCTGATTTATTAATTCTGATAGCGTAAGTTCTTTGTCTTGTGGGCTGCCTGCTAGGTGGCTGGCTGGTCCGGCCTGCTCGTCGCCTGCGCGTTGCTAGACTGTTGGAGTCATATCATCTGCTGCAATGGTCCGATGACTCCGATACCAGGAGCTTGGCTTATATATACCATCTTGTGGCGTGCCTCTTCCTCTCGACCTTTTCTCTCTCAAGCGAAAGTCTTCCTGCCATCCTTTCTCCTCTGGAGTTTTGGCCTATCTCGCTTGATATCAGTCCTCTTTCAAATATCCTTTCTACGAACTACCAGGAAATGATGTCCACTCCTGCGGCAGCGAACCTGGGGATGCTGGAACCTGACGGTGGTTTCGCCGCTTTCAGACGGACAAATCGTCGGCGTCAACGTCCCGGCTCTCGCACTCGACGAGGTCTCGCCAACAAGCAGGCCATCTCTCAGGAAATAGCCAGCGGGGTTTGCGTCGCCAGAGACCCCTCCGTTCGCCTTCCCCAAATCGGTACCGCCTCACCGCTCCTCCGCCAAAGCTTCGAGCTCTCATGGGCCCGCTGGAAGCTCCTCTCTGCCTCCGCCGAAGCCGAAGCGAAAGCCCTCCGTCAAGTCGCCGAGTTCCAAGCCAAGGAAGCGTCGGAATGTCTCAAGAGATCACAGGAAGAGGCTGGTGGACTGCGAAGGATGTTTGGTGGCGATGAGACCGATACTGAGGACGACGATGATGTGAGTCTCTGCTTGTGTATGCTGGGCGTGGTTACGTATCTTTTCGGAGACATCGACTATGACGATGATCCTTGAAGGCATACCTAGCCAGATCCACATACATAGCACCCCCATCTTTGCATTCCTATACGCAGGTAGGAATACAGATCTTCTTGGTGCTTTGAGCTCTTGTCCGCGTCTACCGCCTGAATCAGCGCTTACGGACATGTCGAGCAGGCGCCAGAGAACTCTTATGGTGAGCCTTTTGGTTTTGGCCACTATTACGAAGAGTTCCCAAAACTAGATCCCAATCACTTGCATGACCACAGGAAACGCAAGATTGCTGAGGTCTACTCCGAGGACGACGGTTACGGAGAGTATGAGCAAAATATCGACGAGGATTATCAGTTGGCACTAGCCATGAGTATGATGCCCTTCGGCGCCAGTCCAGACTTTGCCCCCTTCCTCGATGGAGACGCTCCTTGCGATGCACCCGCACTCGAAACTGTGGACGCCCCTCGCAGACCATCGCTAGACCGTGAAGAAGCCTTCTTGCGATCAATCCCAGCTTCAATTACAAGCTCGAATGAAAGCAGCGTATACTCCGATTGTGACGGCGGAGTCCCGACGGGCTTAACAGTTCAACATCCCCGCCCCTCGCCCCATCGCTTCCCAACCACACCACCCACTCAATATGTACCCCTTTCAGCTTCTGCTAAGCTCGAAGCCGTATCACCACATACCGTTCCCGCCAGCCAACCTCCCGAATGCCACATCGAACACTTCCGACTTCAAGAAGACGACGCCGACAACGAAGCTTCCGATGCCGATGCCGATGCTGAAGCCGACGAAGACGAAGCTCAGTCGTGTCGAGCCTGGGGCATCGATTCCGTCTACGCCTCGCCTTTAGTTTCGCCTTCTCTGTCCCGTACTCCCAAAGCCGTTACTTTCGTTCTCCCCACGCCCGGGTCTTCCGTTTACGAAAGCGCCGATGAGGGGACTGAGCAACAGGAGGCCGAGGAAGTTGGTGCGCCGCAAGATGCAGCTGATGCAACCGACACATTCGAGACTTCCGAACCCTGGACTTTTGTCGACCTTGAATAAGGCTTTTGACAATCTGAGCGACGACTCGTAGCAGATCTACTTGTCACTTTGGTGATGCCCGTATCGGGTAGTGTAGTAGATTGGTCCTCATGTGCTCTGCCAGGCGACTCGAGGGGTTTTTGAAGTGTTTGTTGACTTGCGTGTTTGCACTTGTGAAGCGTCATCAATGGAATCAGTATAGTGTCGGAGTTCTTTTGGCTGTGTATATACTCTCGCTTTTGGACGTATGGGTAATGGCGTACTCAGGAGGTTCTGGTCTGGTTACCTGGTCTGGTGCATTTCGTTCCCTGGATGGCGGGTATACCCCTGATCTTTGATTTTCTGGGAGGCATCATTATATGGATATATGAAGGGTTTTTACTCTCTTTCGAGCAAACTGTGTTTGGCCATGTGAGATATTGCTAATTTCTATGGGTCTGTTGTAACATACGAGTTCGGAGTTAGTCGCTTAGTGTTATTGTTAGAATCAACCATGCCATTTGTTTCTCTCCGCAATTCTTGCTCGAATCCCTTTTTTTGCATTCAGGGCTGTATTCAGTAAGGCATGAATACATTCATTCATTATCTTTCATCACGGCAGTGCCGACCGGGGCCTCCCAGAACGTGGGTACTATTATCCCACCAAAGCCAGAAACGCCATCCCATCCCATGTTCCTCAAGCATCTCACCATCACCGGTTCCCAGTCTACACACTATCCTCATCCTGTCCTCATTACAAAATCCCAGTGCCCACCAGGCACATTAGACGCCGTCTGATTCCTGTCCACACTAATACTCATGTTAGCATCAACACTCTCCAAAGTCCCGACTGTCCATTCCAAGCCCAATCCTCTTAAATCCACCTCGCCCGTCGTGTTCGCAGGCGCTGAAAAGCGTAAATGTCCCAACGAGCCATACGTCATGTACGTGTCGATACTGAAAGCGCCCAGCGGCGTGTTGAAACCGGCTACCACACTTCGCAAATTGCCAATATGCGGCTTCATCTTCCACGTCTTTCCGGCAGGGCTGGTGAGCTGGATGCCAGCGACGTAGAACGTCAACAGGGAAGTGGGAGCGGTGGACCAGCCGTGGGCGTGCGAGACGCGGGAGTCTTCGGCGTAGGGAGCGTAGTGCAGGGAACCGTTGGCGGAGTAGCCTTCGATGAAGGATGAGCCGGTCATGCGTGGGTCGAGGAGCATGAAGCCCCATTGGAGACGTAGGAGGTCGAGGGCGTTGGAGGTGTTGCCGGCGAGGATGTGGGCTTCGAGCTCGAAGCCGCCGATGTAGGGGGATACGGTCAGAGTGTCGCCGCCTTCAGGTGCAGGGGCGCCGTAGGGACCCCAGCGAGATCGTAGGGCGGAGGAAATGCGTGAGGCTTGATAGACAGAGGCCAGACCGGCCTTTACGGCCCAGGCGTTGCCGTCTTTGTTGGTAGCAGGTTAGTCAAAGGGGCTGTGCTTGGGGTGTGGAGAGTGAAGGGAGAATGCATGTAATGACTAACCCTGGGGTGCTAAAGTAGTAGTTTCGTTGTCCATGAAGAGGCCGGCTGTCTCATTCCAGAGAAGGGTGTTGGCTGCGGATTGAATCTTGTCGGCAGAGGCGGTCCAGTTCGCCACATAGGTGGTATCATTAAGATCTGAGGCGAGGTCGATACCGCGATTCAGGGTGTAATAGAGAATCGCGTTTGCTTCAATGTTCTGAGGCTTGTCAGTCCAGAGGCGTTTTCACGTCAACGAATAGGGGCATTAAGGCTTACATGGCCACCCATGCCGACACGCAGCCAGTCAGAAGTGGATGTCACATTCATGAGCCCGGTGTCGTCTATGTTGCTGAGAGACCAGGAAATGCCTGCAGTCCAGCGGTACCAGTTCTGTTGCATCCATGTGATGTTGCCGGTATACAGGTAGTAATCAGCCATAGCAATAAGGTTATGCAGATGGCAAGTAAAGGAGGTGGTAGCAGGGTAAGGCCTTCCTGCGTATGGAAGCATACCATCGGCGTCCTGTGTTACTAGTAGCGATTCAAGGGAGTTCTTGACGGTGTACATGTCGTTTGTACTGACGAAGATCGCGGGTGCTGATACCACCAAGTCTCCCGGCCATACCAAGCGGTCCCGTTTGGCGCCATCAACAGTACAGCTGCTGCCGTTCGTGATAGTATAGTTGACGTACCAGTCACTCGAAAATCTGGGTGTATCATCACCATAAGTGACAAGCGAGTATCCGTAAGTTGGATCGATGGTGCAAAGTTGATTAGTGTAAGCTCCTGCGTACCAGATGCGGTTCAGCAGCTCCTCGTTGCAGTTGAAATATCCACTATACGCTCGCAGGTCATTGGCGGGAGCCGCTGTGAAATTGGTGGTGACAGCGGTGACCTCAATAGTACCAGACGTGTTGGTCACCAAGCTGAGATATCGGAATGCTCCTCGCTCGTGATCTCTGGAAACAGAATAGGTCCCAGGCCCTTCACCCACGGCAAGCCAAAGAACGTCGTCAATTCCAATGTCTTGGGTGGCATCGCTACCGTTGGGACTGATCCACAAAGACGACTCGGAGTAAGTGAGGCCTATGAAGGCATCTGGCGAGGACGATTCTCCCACCGTGACGGAGACCACACCCGCAATATTCTTGCCATAATCATAGGTCACGCCAACAAGGCCGTCGAACACAGCTGTGCCGTTGCCAGTCGCCGTGACTGCTTCAGCGTTGGTCACACTGCCATTGATATTGTAGACAGAGACAGGGGCAATGGTTCTGTTGTCTGGAGCAAGAATATAATGAGAGTAGTCGTAGGGAGGGCTGACGTCTGTGGGGAGCGCGGGGGGGCTTGTAGCATGAGCAACAGTACGGGTATCATTGATGATACTGGGCCCGTTTTCGACCCAAGTTGTTGAACCCCAGGAAGTGGTGTAAGGATAGGAGGGCTCTGTGTCGGTAAGAGTAGAAGTTGTGGATAGAGGAGCGTCGGTAAATGTAATAGTAGAAGTTGTGAATGTAGAAACAGACGCCACTACGGCTGAAGCCGTACCAGAAAGCAGCTTCATGATGATAGCAAGCTACAAATAGCTGGTTGACAATGTCGGACACAGATGAAGTAACGGAAGAAAGGTGGACGAATGATGTTTATGTACCTTACCTAGGCTCACTTCCCGGGAAAGAAGAGCCAGCTGCGCCGTTCTTTGCTTTCTTGGATCTCCGCAATACGTACAGCAGGCAGGATGAGGATCCTCGCACTCACTCGTACCTGCAGCTGCACCGCGGGCAGGACGTCGAGATGTTTGTTGGTCTTGCCAATTGATCTCACTACAACACCACATTGTAGGGCAGCAGTGAGATCATCGGAGATCCGGGCGTCACGTTGGCGAGCAGCTACCCCGTTTTCTCGTACACGTCGAGCTAGAGTAAACAGTCAACAGCTTGGTCTCGGTGAAGCGCTGTGCCGAGTATGGTCGACTGACCGCCCATACCCTGGGAGGATTGCGAGTCGGGTCGGCCATCTGCGGTGGTCTTTGCAGATATCCCGAGTGAGGAGGAAAGTCGACGAGGTATGTGGTGCAAGATGGAGCAGGAGCGTGCTTCAACATCAATGAAGACGACATATGCGGATGTTTTCGCTGCACCCCACTTCCCCGTACCTATGTACCCCACATTCCCAGCCGCAGCGTCAATCTCGGCACTGAGGTGGCATCAATGTGCACATATATGTAGCATCAATTTCAAAAGGCTTGGCCCTCGGTGTGATGAACTTGACGTTGTCGAGGCTGAGTCGATGATGTTGAGCAGTTCGCCAATCGTCTTCTACCCTACATGTGAACATAAACGCTAGTGGACAAGAAGCACAAGACAGCACTGTGAGTAATGAGCGATTGAGGGTCACACGCTGGGCAATGCTCACGAAGCACTCTGTTACCCATTTGTTTCAGTTGGAAAGAATTGTTTCTTCTTTGCCCATTGTTCTTTTATGGTATAGCTCGTTACATGCAAAAAGGAAAGGAAGGATTCTTAAATATTTATATTATCTAGAGCATAGCCCAGCAGGCTAGAGTTGCCTTAAATCCCAGGCTTTTGCGCTACGCTTAAAGCTATTCGAAGCTTTAAAAGCCAATATAAGGGCTTAATATAAAGGCCTGAATAGAGCCAAGGGCTTGATTAAAATTAGCTCCGGCTGCTATAAAGCTATACGCTATATAATTAGCTATAAAATAAAATATATAAAAAACTGGGAGGGCGAATTAAATTAAATTAATTAATAAAGCAATTAATATTAATATAAAAAAAAGTAAAAAAAGATTTTTTTAAATTATTATTATAGGCTTTATTATTGCTTATGCCTTTGGTTATTAGGCAGGAAATTTGATATAAAATTTATATAATAATAAATTAATTTTATTATTATAAAATCCATTATTTATAATATAGCTTATTATATATATAAAAAAAGATTTTTGAATATTTATATTGCTTAGGATATAATTTAACAAACTAAAGCTATTTTAAATCCCAGGCTTTTGCATTATATTTAAAGCTATTTAAAGCTTTAAAACCCAATATAAAAATTTAATTAAAATTAGCTCCGGCTGCTATAAAGCCAAGCGTAAATATAATAAAGCAAACTATATTTAAACCGGCAATAAAAAAATTAAATAATAGCGGAAATTTTTTTAAAAACAAAATTAATTAAAAAAAAATCAAAAATAAAGTATTTACCGGTAAAAAAGCGCCGGCTAAAATTGAATTTACTAATAAAAGAAATGAAAAATAGCCGAGAAAAGCGTATAAAAACCATTTGCCTAGCTTTTAAATATTTACATATAATATATTATTATTAATTATATATTGGGCGGCATTTTTTAAAGCTATAATTAATATAAAAATAAATATTAATAATGCTATTAGCGCGGAATTATTAGCGGAATTTATTAATATAAATATTGCAAATATAAACGCCGTTTATAAAGCGAAAAAAAAGCAATTGGTTTTTGGAAATTAAATTTAAATAAAATTTGCAACGCTATAATTGGGCAAAAGTAATTATTAATTTTTATAATAGTAATTTTTATATTAATATAATTAATACTAAACTTTTTATTAAGCAGGATAAAAATAGTGTATTTATTATTATTAAAAAATAAATATAGCGGTATTAAATCTTAGTTTTATTAAATATTTTCCGATTTTTAAAATCCTTTAATTTATAAATTAATTTTGCAATTTGCAAACATGTTATAAATGCAATTTTAAAGGCTGCTTTATAATTAAAATCCAGTTTTTATTGCTTTTGCAAAAAAGCGCTATTTAAAAAAAATAGCTGGATTTTGGAAAATCCTTTAGCCTTTTTTTTAAATTGCCTTATAAATATTAGTAATTTATAAATATCAGTTTAATAAATAAATAATTAAAAGCTTTAATTAATTTAAATTGAATTTTGTATTTATAGCGAATAGCTAAAAGCGCTAATTAAATAATATTAGGTTTAAATTAGCTTTAATTATAATTAGATAAATTTTAATTGCGGAAGGCAATTTATTTAAAAATTAATTTTAAATTTGCAAAAAAGGCTATTATGCTTTTGCTTTAGCAATATATTTTATAAAATTTAATATAGGATTAATAAATTATATAAAAGCTTAAAATATAGCTATAATAAATTAATTTGCGGGCTTTAAAAAAAGGAAATTTAATTAGAAGGCCTAATTTTAAGATAAAGCTAGAAAATCGAAATTATTTATTAATATAGGTATTAGTTAGCTAGTTTTTAAAAATTTGTCTCAAAAAAGCATTAGCAAAATTGTTTTAGAATTTAGAAATATAAATAGGCTTTAGCTTAATATTAAGGCTAGCATTAAAAATATTAGCATTCCCGGAATTTGCCTTAAGCGTGCCTAATAGGCACCCTAGGCGATTTGGCGGCTTAGCAAACCTCTCTTATTTTGGTTCTATAAAAATAGCCAAATTCGCTTAAAGCACCGCTTAAAGCATCGCTTAAAACACCGCTTAAAACACCGTTTAAAGCACCGCTAAAAACAAATTATATATATCGATATTAAACGCAATTATAATCCCATTATTCTTATAATGCCTTCTCGACTTTATTAGCTATATTAAGCTTTAAAGCCTTTTAATATTATTAAACCCAAAATTCCTTTTATTTCCATTCCCTTTTATATATTAATTTCTTTTATAATTATTATTATTCGTTTATTAGCCCTATTATTTTTTTCAATGCCTTTGCTATTATAAAAATTTAATTATTATACTAATATAGCTGATATTTAATAGCATTTTTTTCCATATTAAATAATTATATAATAATTTCCATGGTTTTTTATTTTCTATATTTTAAATTTATTTATTTATATATTAAAAATAAAAGAAATTCCTTTAGCCAATTTCTTTCATCATATTATATATTATATATAATTGAACTTTTTTTATACAAATATATCCAACCCTGCTATTCTTTTGCTATTTTTTAAAAGCTTTTTTACCCTTTTCTATATTATTTATATATTACTTTTATTAAATATATTTTATAACGCCTTTTCCAATATAATATTTTTCTTTATTATATACAATTTCTTTTTACCAAATTTCCTATAAATCTTAGCCTTTTTTATATCAATTATTATATTTTTATATATTATCTTTTATTTTGCATTTATTTATTTTACTATTTTTATTTTTTATTTTTTATTTTTTATTTTTTATTTTTAATACCTTTAAATAATATTAAATATATAAGCATTAGTATATTGAATTAATAATTAATAAATATTTTTAAATTTGCACCAATTAATAGCTATTTATTACTTTTTAAATGCTTATTTATTTTAATATTAATATTATCTTTTAAATCTACTGTTTTTATATTTTATTTAATATTAACTGCAATTTTTTTTTTGCAATTTTTCTTTTGCTAAAAACAATTGAATTATTATTTTACTAGCAATTATTAATTAAAATAAATACAAAAATTAATTATATATTGTATATTTTATATTTAAATGCAAATTTAGCATTATTTTAATATTTATTAATTTTTAATATTTTAATATAGCGGCAAAATAATTATTTTAAAATTCTTATTATGATTTTTAATAAAATTACTAGTTTTTTTTACCAACTCTTTTAGCGGGATTTTTCTTTTTTAATTTTAGCAAATTTAATATATTTTAACGCGCTTTTACCATTTGCAATTATTATATATAGCGTTTTAATTTAGCCTTCTATATTTTAATAGTATATTATTAATAATTATAATATTATAAATTAATATTCGCTATATTTTAACCAATTTATTAATACTTTTTTTTATTTAAATTCCTTATATTATAACCAAATTTATTTTCAATTTATAGCAATATATTTTCAATTTTTTGCTTTATTTAATATATTTCTTTTATTTTCCCTTTTAATTTAATATAAATAAACTTTTTTTAATTTATTTAATTTATTTAATTTATTTCAATTATATAAAATTATACTATAAATAATACATAATTTAAATCAATTAAAAAAAAACTCTAAATAATTATTTTATTTATTTTATAAATTTGGCATTATCGCTTTTATTTTTTCCATTTAAACCTTAATTTTCTCCTATATTTTATATATAATATACATTGCTATAAAAATAATTTTTTTTACGCAATAATATAAAATAATTATATCCTAATTTATATTTATATAATTAAAATTTATTATAAAAAATTAAAACCCCATTTAATATTATAAATACTATAAATCTATTATAGCCTAATCCCTATTATTTATTAAAAACGTATTTTAATTTATATATAATATATACTTTATTTAAACTTTTATTAAATAAACTTTAATTATATTAAATAAACTTTAATTATATTAAATAAACTTTAATTATATTAAAAACCTTTCCAATATTTTTATACTTTATTACTGGAAATTTTATTTAAATAATAATTGACCCGCTTTATCCGAAAATTAAATATTAAATTTAATTTTTAATTAAAAATATAAATAAGTATTTATTAATTTAATAATTAGCAATATTTGCAATAATATTTATTATTTATAAATAATTTATTTAAATCGCCAATTAAAATTCCAATTTTATTTGGGTTTTTTTAATATATAAAAAGCATTTTAAATATCCTTTTATATTAAGCACGCTATTTTACTATATTTAATTTCTTTTAAATTAATAAATAAATTATAGCCAATATTATATATACTAATTATTTAGCAATTTGATATTATTTAATAAACCATATTTATTATAATTTCAATATATTTTACTAGCTTTTATAATTGAATCGATTCTTTTGAAATTTTATTAAATTTACTAATAATTATAATTTCATTATATTTTTATTATACACTAATTAATTAAAGCAATTAAAATCCCTTTTATATTATAAATATGATTTATTAGCAATATCTCCTTCTAATATTTGCAATTAATTGCTTCCACTAATAGCTTTTTAAATTTTATTCTTTTTTTAGCCTTTGTTTTTTCTATAAAAGCAACGTAATTTCTTATGGTTTTTATATTTTTTATTCTTTTTTAAATTATCGCGCAATAATGAATTAAAAAAATTATTTAATTTTAAATTAAATAAATTGCTAAATGTATAAAAATTGCTTAATTTACACCGCTTATTGCTATGGCTTTTAAAAAACCATTAGCCTTTATTATTAAAAAAATAATAAATAATAAATCCGTATTAGAAAAATTGGCTATTATATATTTAATTATAGCCATTATTATTAATTATTTAAATATAACCCTATTTATATATTAGCTAATAGCTGCAATTAATACCAAAAAATAATAATAACTTTTTTTTATAATTATTTATTTCCTTATAAATAACGGCAGCAAAAAATCTAAATTTAATATATTATTATAAAGTTTATTATTATTTTTATAAAACCTAATAAAAATCAAAAATACCTAATTATATATTATTATTGCTAAAACTTACTTTTAAAATATTTGAATACAAAAGCTTTTTTATTCTCGCCTTTTATTATATATTTATTTATATAACACAAAGCTGCTTTCAATAGTTTTTAAGTTTCCTATATTTATTATTTAAAAAATATATTAGCTTTATATTTAAATTACCTAAATAACATTGCTTTATTTATATATTAATTTTAATAATAATTGGCAAAATTACAATTAATAAAACTTGGCAAAAAAAAATACCAAAATAATTAATAATGCAAATTATTATAAAATTGCATTATAAATAAATGTTTTTTTATTAATTTTATCAAGCCCATATTTGCTTTCCTTAATTTTTAAATTTGGAATTAGCTATAATTATAATTATTTATTAATTATTTATTAAAAATTGCATATATATAAATTATATTACAATATATATATTATATAAAATACCGAGAGTTTTATACTTTTTTATAAAACTAATTATTATAATATATTATAATGTATATAATTTATTTCCTATGATTCTTATTTTAAATTTATATAATTTAAATTTAAATTATTATTTTCCTACTCTATTATTTAAATACGGAAATTTCCCTTTTATTTTACCTATTTTTTTCTTTTTTTTCTTTTTTTTTATTATTTAATTTTAAACTCTTTATATTATTATAATTTCCAATATCTATTATGCCTTATTAAATTGCCATTTAAAAAAACCGCTAGCATTTATATTGCCTTTTTTTACCCAATATTTAATATAAATCTCCTTTGCTATTTTTTAAACTTGCTTTTATTGATTATTTTTAACCCAAATAAAATAATAGCAATTTATAATTGCTTTTATATTTCCTTATATAATAGCATCCCCCCTTTGCTTTTCTTTTATACCTTTTATATTTTTTTTAAATTAAACTATTATACCTATATTTAATTTGTTTTTAAACAAAAATCCTTTTATGATTATAATTAGCTCGCCTATATCAAACAACCTTTTTTTTCAGCAACCCTTATTAATAAATTCTAAAAACCCCCAATTTTAAACCCTTTTATAATCCTATAACCCTTTTTCCCACACTTTTGCACTAGCCAATAATTTATATACCAAATTCTTATTTTTATTTTCAATATTTAAACAATCTCCATTTTAAATAGTTTTCTAAATAAGCTATTTAAATAAAAAAGCAAACGCTTTTTAAAATTTTCATATAAACTCAATATTTGAATTGCTTTTATTTAAAACCTATTTTTTTAAAGAATATTTATCGCAAAAACAATTGTATAAATTTTAATTATTATTAATAGTACTAAATATAATACGCTTGCAAATATTTTATTAAAGCAAAATATATTAGGATTAAAAATTATAAAAATGCAATCCTAAAAAAAAATCCAAAAAACAATTATATACCTAAGCAATATAAATTATTCGGAAAAACAAAAGCTTTTCTTTTAAACGCAAGCCTAAAAATTCGCCAATAAAATTGGCTAAAATTATATATATATATTTTTTTACCAGTTCTTTAATAAAAAATAAAATAATAGCAATTTATAATTTTTATATAACAATAAAAATAAATTCCAAAATAACAAATAAATAAATAAATATATTAATATTACCTTATTCAATTATATTAAATAACTGCATAAAAAGGCAAAAGACAATATAAATTTACTAATAAACTATCTAATACAGCCAATTAAATCCTTAATTTAAATTTTAATACCAAGATAATTTAAAAAAAATTAAAATTATAAATAATAATAATTTTCTATCTATTAAATATTAAAAAACAAAATTATTTTATTATCTTTATAATTCCAAATAAAATACAATTTAAATAGCTTATTTATTATATTATATATAATAAACACAATATAAAATAAATAGAAAAATATAATTTCAACTCTATCGCTAAAATGCATAGCTATAGCTTTATTTTTTAAAGCTTTTAATAAAATTCCAAATAATTTTAAAACTAAAAGTTCTTGATTTTAATACCACCAGCACCACTATTATAATAGCCTCCTTTTGCCACCGGTCCACCGCATTTTTTCCAAGCTTTCCATTATATATCCGCCGCAAAATCCTTAAAATTATCCCTAATATATTATTTTTTAATGCTTTAATTTAAATATATCCAAGCTTTTATAATATATATTTCTGTATACCAATAATCCAATGCAATATTATTTTTAAAGCTTTTTTTAATCCTTTAAAGTTTTTAAATTTTATTATATTTATTTAATAATTGCTATAATTTCATTTAAGCAATTAATACTTTCCAATTTGCTTTTTATAAATATAATATAAAAAAATCAATCCGGATAATAAACTAATATTTATTTAAATACCTTTATTCCAAATTAATATAGGATAGCAATAAGCCATGGCCGGTATAAAATCTTTTAAAGCAGGCTAAATAAATAAAAATTTATATAAAAAATTTAAATATAGAAAATTTAAGGCAAATAATAAAATTAAACGGCTATATAATAGATTTATTAAAAATAAAAACGATTTAATAAATCAAAACCGCGCTAAAAGATTTTTTATCAAAGCAAAAGCAATCGCCAGTAATAGCTAAAAAAAATAAGCTTTTAATATTCTAATTATTAATTGGGATCTTTCCCCTTTTTAACAATTCTCGATATCCATTAGCACCGCTATAAATTAATTCCCAACCTCACAATCTCCTCCTTCCTCCTCCTTATTCTCGGATTAAATCCCTTTTTAAAAACACCGTTTTATATTATTACTTTTTTGCCCTTGAGCCAAAAATATCCGCAATTAAAAAAAAAAACGTAAAATTAAAAGATTTAAACAACAATAGCAATAACAAGCTATTTTTAGCGCATTTTCTTTTTTAGTAAATCGCTTTGGTATTTTTTAATCAATTCTTAAATTTTTGATTTAAATTTTAATATCAAGATAATTTTAAATAATAAAAATTTATAAATAATATTGGTTTTTTATTTATTAGATATTAAAAAATAAAATAATTTTATTATTATTATAATTTCAAATAAAATACAATTTCTATAGCTTAATATATTATATGTAATAAAATATAATATAAAATAAATGGAAAACTATAATAGCCCCGGAGTTTTTTTTTAAAAAAAGAGGGGGATTGTATATAATTACCGTAATTTAGCAAATAAAGAAAATATATAAAATATTCATTCCTAAATTTATTAAGCTATATATTTAAGGCTATTTTGAATTTTATACAAGCTAAATTTCTCACCTAAAAAACAAAAAATCTGCTTTTTTATCCCAGTTAAATAATTTCTATTATTTAATACTATATTTTTAGCTTTTTCAATTAAATAATAAAATAGCAATTTTTTTTCCAAATATCAACGCATAAGCAATAAGCGATTTTTATCCCGGCAAAATAATTTTAAAATTTTAAAAATTTTTACCAAATATATTTTAAATTTTTTACCAAATATATTTTTAATTGCTGGCTATTTTATTTTTTATATCCCTATAATTTAATTGTTTTCCAATTTAAAATATATTTTTATATTTAAAAAAGAAATCGAATAAAATATTAATATAAAAAAAATTATAAACAAAATTGCAATTAATACCACTTTTATTATTATTGCATTAAAACGTTTTTACAAATTTTATAGCTATTTAAAACTATATATCATATTTTGGGGGGAAAAAAATTTATAAATATCGTCCCTAATTTAATAGCTTAATAGAATATACTTTTAAATAATAATTAAATATATTATTAAGCTTTATAATACCGCTAAAAAAACCCTAAAAATCTCTTATACCTTTATTTTTTCTTAAAATCGCAAACCAATCATAACGTTTTAAATTACAAAAATAACTTTTATTATTTTTTTCTATTTAAATTTCTTATGTTTTTAATACGCTTATTATTTCCTTTGCTAAATATAGTATATAAAAAAATAACTTTAAGTGCTTTAAATATTATTAAATTTAAAAACAAATTTGAATCTAAAAATAACGTTTAATAAAATTTATATAATATTATATTAAAGCTATTATATTAAAAATAAATTTATTTTTATAAAAACATATATAGCAAAAATATATAATTTCAAAATTAAAATTATATATAAAAGTAATTTATCTATTAAATTTATATAATTTCTAAAATACAAATAAAAATTCAATTATTTATTTTTATTTTTAAATTGTATTTATATTTAAAATATTATTTATAAAAATATAAAAACTTGGCTTTATATATAATTTATAATATACTTTATTATTGCCGTTTTCTATATTTATTACAATATAAAAATATTTTTTATAAATTATATATATATATATATATTTCCGCCTATATTATATTAAAATTATATAATATTAATTAAAAAAAATCGCTTTTAAAATTTTAAGCATTTGATTTAGCTAATTAAATTAAATTTTTTAATTTATTTTTATTATAAATATTTAAAATAATAATTTTATACCAAATCTTCTTTTAACCTTTCAGGCTTTCCCTTATTTAAAATTATATAAGAATTATCGATTATATTAATAGCTGCTTTTAAATCTATATTTTTATTAATTGTACCAATAGCCGCTTTTAAATCCATTTTTGTTTATTTTTTAATTTTGCCTTTTTAAAAATTAGCAATTATAATTTTAAATTCGGCCTATAACGCTTTTTTAATATATAAAATCCAGCTATATTTTTTTTTATTTTTTTTCTATATTAAATATATTAAAATAAAATTTGGATATTTATTACCGGTTTTATATTTAGCTTAAATATAATATAATATATAGCCTTTTTAAATATAAAGCCAATACCAAATATGCTTATTATAGTAATTATATATTAATGGTTTTAATATTTTATTTTTGGCAAATAAATTGGATTAATATTATAAATATTTTAAAAGCCGCTTATTTTTGATTTTTTTTAAAAAAGATTAAAATTCGAAAATTATTGCCAGTTTTTTTTAATATTTTTATAATATAAATTTGGTAATATAAAAAAATTGGTGCCTATTGTTTTTGCATTTAATTTTTAAAATTTAAAATTTAAAATTAATATACGCTAGGTTTAAAGCTATTAATAAAAATAAAATAAAATAATTAATCGCGCTAGCTTGCTTTAAAATTCTATATAATATTTCATCTTTTTAACCAAATTTTTAATACTTTATAATTTCGGCAATAATATATACATTTTTTAAAAGAATTATTAAAATAAGGATTGCTTTTTTTTTACCCAATTCCTAGCTTTTTTTAATATTGCCCTTATATTTTAATTTAGTTCTTCTTTTTATTTTGTTTAATAAAATTATAATTTATTAATATATTTAATTTTGCTTTAATTAAGTATAAAAAATATATAAATAAGCAATTCTAATATTTCTTTAAATTTTAAAAGCATTTATTACTTTTATATTCTTTATATAAAATCCTAACCCAATAATTCCAAATTTTATATTTTATATTTATAATTTTATTTAATAAAGCCCTGATAATAAATTTAATATCTATAAAATTAATTTTGCTAATAAATTTAAAAACCAATTCTTTAATAATTGAACAAATAATAAAAAATAGATTTTTGCTATTAAGCATTCGGCCATTTTATTTATAATCAACCGTTTTATTTCATTTTATATATATATTCCTTAAATAATTTTTATCCTATTAATATAAAATATTATTATTATCCTATTTAGAAATTTAATAATAATTAATAAAATAATTAATATTAATTAGCCTAATAAGAAGCAGCATGCCTCTCAAAAATATAAATTGCATTTAATATTTTATTAAATTAAATTACAACTTTTTTATTAAAAATTTAATTAAAATTTAACCTATTAAAAATAATAAAAGCTTATAGCTATTTTCTTTATCTTATATAAAATAGGCAATATAATATCCCTAATTAATAGCAAATATTATTTTAATGTTTTTCAATTTAAGCGTTTTTTTTAAATTTGATTAATTTCGGCCGCTTTTAATAATATTTTGCAGTTAGCTTAAACTTGTTTTAGTACAAGCAATATAAAACTTATTAATTATTAAAATTATTAATAAAAAATTATATAATTTTGGCTTATTATAAATTATAAAATTTATTAATTTATGTTTATAAAATAGCAATTTATTTATAATTTTAAGGCTAAAGCTATTATTATTATAATTAATTCAATATTATATGAAATTTAGAATTTTATTGCTTTAAATATATTATTTATTTAAACGCTCCTTTCTTTTCCTATATATTATTATAAAGGGTATTTTAAAAAGATTTTTAATTTTATGATAATTAATGCCCAAAATAGCGATTTTTTCCAATTTCTAATAAATCATTAAAAATTTAAAAACAATGATAATATTAATCCCGTAATTTAATTTAAAATACAATAATATATTTAATTAATATATATATAGCAAATTATATATTTATTTAATATAACTATTTTTATTATATAAATTATCCAATTTTTTTAAATTGCGTATATAATATAAATTATACGCAAGTTTATTATATATTAAATTAATAGTATATGAATTTATATATAGTTTTATTGCAATTTAAAACTTTTTTAAATTATAGCTATAGCTTATAAGATTGAAAATAATATAGCTATAAAAATCCTGTAATATTTAATAAATTAAATAAATTTATACCAGCTTTATAATATAATTTATAAGCGAAAATTTAACTCGGTTATTATAAAATCTTTAATTTTAAAAATAATTATTAAAAAAATCGCAAGGCAATTTTTATATCTCCGGATTTATTTGTTTGCATATATTGCTTTATAGCTTATTTATTTTAAATAAAAAAATTATATTAGCCAATGAGATTATATATAATATAAATTGCTATATTATATTTGCTTTTAATCTAAAATATAATTATATTATTTACATTAACTTTTAAATTTAATAAAATATTTATTATTGATTTTAAAATTCTTTTATTTAAAACAATTTAATAAACTTATAATTCAAATTATAGCAATTATATTTTTAATATTATTTATATTTATAGCTTTAGGATTTAAAGCTATAAATAATAGAGACTCCGGATTTATATAAGCGCTATTATTTGCATTTAAATTGGACAAATTGGATTTAATCACAATTAATTTCCGAAATTCCTATTATTTTTATTTCAATTTGAAAATTAATACCAATGGGAATTTGCGAAAAGAAAGCTATTAATATTTATTTCAATTTTAATAATAGTGTATCCAAGCCAAAGCTAATTTTAAAAGCTAAATCTATTATTAAAAAATTTAAAAAACCAGAATTTAAATTTCGTCAAGTATATTTTTATTAATATAATAAAAGATTAATATAATAAAAGACTCATATAATAAAAGATTAATAAAATTTAAAATTATTCAAATTTTTTACCATTTATATTATAGCAATAATTTAATATAAATTAAAGCTTTTTTAATATTTTATTATTGCTACGGCAATAATTTAATATAAATTAAAGCTTTTCTAATATTTTACTATTATTACAGCAATAATTCAATATAGATTAATTTTTTTTAATATTTTATTGCTATTATAGCAATAATATAATATAAATTAAAACTTCTCCAATATTTTACTATTATTATAGCAATAGTTTAATATAGATTAAAGCCTTTTCAATATTTTATTGCTGCTATAGCAATAATTTAATATAATTTAAATTTTCTCCCATTTGCTAATTTAATATATTAAAATTTAAAATTTATAATAGCCAATTAATAAATCGCTATTCGCTTAATAATTTACCATATTATAAATAAAATTCTATTTTATAAGCAAAATTATTATTTATATATATTAAATATATTAATTTTCAACCCTTTTTTATTTTAAACCTGCTTATAATTAGCTTTAAAAACAACCTTATTTATAAGCTTAATATATTTAAATTTATATTAAACGGGATTAAAATTAATTTTAAATAGGATTTTAAATAGCTTATTAAAAGCTATTTATAATAAAGCGTTAAATAAAATAAGATTTAAGCCTAATAAAAGCATATTATTAATATATAGCATTATATACCTTAATATAAACACAAATTTATACCCAATAAACTTTGCTGGAAAAAAATTATTTAAATTATACAATAAAATCTAAATATATATTTTTAAACAAAACTTAGCCGCAATAATAAAAGCATTTTTAATTTATTAAACTTGCAGAAATAATTAATAATAGCGTAAATATTTATATAAACCTCAATTAAAAACCAGCATTTTAAAAGAACGTATTAACGCTGCATATTTTAATTATTAAAGCCTTAAAACGCCGGCGCCGGGATTATAAAAGAATTTATAAAACCGGATTTATAATATTAGGGCATTTAATATATATAAAAAAATCATATAATAATAATAAACTAAATTATAATATTAATTAATATAAAGCTAAAAGCAAAATCGAGGCTAATAGATAATAATAATTATAAAAATAAATCCTGGATTTTTTATATATAAATACCGGAAATAAATTTATATATTATCGCAATTAAAAGATTTAAACTATTATATAATAAAGAAAATACAACTATATTTTTATAATATTTAAAACAATTAAAAAAAACAATTTATATAATATAATAAATTATTTTAAATAGCCGCCTAATTATATTAGCTTTATATTAAATTATTAATTATATTTTTTAATATTTTTTATAATATTTACAATATATTATAAAGCCGGCTATATTTAAATAATACGCTTTTAAATTATTTGGCTAAATAAAATACATTATTAGGATTATTATAATTACATTTGTTTTTAAATATATTAAATAATTTAATATAGATTAAAATTCGCAATTAAATAATATTAAATAATTAATTAATATATTAATAAAAGTTAATATAGCATTTTTATTACCTTATTGCCGTAAATTTTAATTTTCCGCCAAGGAAAATAAAACTCTATTTTGTAATATACTATTATTCCCACCCAATTTCCTTTTTAAAAGCCTTTAATAAATATATAAGTAATTGCAAAGATATATTAATTAGGATTTTATGAAATTACCAATAAAATACAATACCGCAAAATAGCAATAATTAAAAAATATCATTGCCTTTATTGCCAAAATAGCAATATAAAGTTTTGCTAAATATATATAAAATATAGCAATTTAAAAATTCCCATATTTTATAATAAATCAAAATAATAAAAGACCGCTAAAACTTTGCTTAATGTTTTTAAATATTAAAATAAAAATATTTAATAAGCTAATTATTAATAAATTTTTGTATAATATAAAAAACCGCAAATTAAAATAAATAAATATAGCCAAAAAAAATATAATATATATAGAAAATTGGCTTAATATAAGGCCTTTAAGACCAAAAAACATTATCGGGGCTAAAACAATAAAGCATAAAAAGCTAGCAAGCGTTTAAACCAAAAAGCCGGATTTAAAAAATTTAAAAAATTGCAAAAAAAAATCTATTTTTCAATTAATATCGCCGCCAAATTTGCTTAAATTTGACGCCCTATTGCATTATTATTTTAATTATGCCAAAATTAATATTATTTTTCCTAATAATATTAAAATATCATAAATTTCAATATAATATATTATTACTTTATTATAAAATATAAAATAAATAAAATTATATTATATTAATCCTATAATAATAAAGCTATTATTAGCAATTTTATAAAAATGCATTAAGCAAATTATATTTTATTTTAATTGCAATCAGTATCTAATATAAATAATTTATTTTAAAATAAAGCAATAAAATAATAAATAAATAATATTTAATTAAATATATATTTAATAAATATTATAGTAGCCGGATTTTAATACCAATTATTAAAAATGCCAATTATTAAAATATAGCCAATAATTACTATATATATAATACCAATTAAAACCATTTTATTATTATAGCTTAGCAATAAAATCAAAAATAAATAATAATAGCTTGGCCGGTATTTTGCAAAAACAATATAAAAACAAATAAAATATAAAAAATATAATAAAATCCATTTAAAATTTTATAAAAATTTAAAGCATTGCTAATTTTATTTTATTTTAATTTATATTATAGTTAGCTATATTTATTACATAAAAATAATTAATATAATAAATTTTTAAAGTTCTTAAAAAATGCAATATTTAAATGAAAAAATAAGATAATTACATTAAAGCTAATAATAAAATTTAAATAAAATTTAATATAATTAATATTAAATCCAATTTAATATTTGCTGCAATTTATAATTAACTATTAAAATACAAAAATTAAATATATAGGCTAAGCGATAAAATTTTGCATTTATTATAAATTATTATAAAGCTTTTATATAAAACAAAAACCAAGGCTATAATATTGCAGTAAAGCTATTATTAAATTTATAATAATATGCGGCAATTAATTTTTATTTATTTATTATTATAAACTATTGGTTTATTAAGGGTAAATAGGTGAGATAATTGCATATGCAATTTAAGGTCATTAATATACTTTGTTAATTGTATTTAAAAACGAAAGCTGGCTCGTCGTTGGCGCTTTTTAAAGCCATTTCCAGCTTTTGGCGCTAGCGGCAGCTATGTGGGCATAGGCTACCCTGGCTGCCTAAGGCCTATGCTGTAGCTGGTCAAATATAAATATAAATATAATATATAATATATATTAATAAATAAAAAAGATTGATATTTATAAATATATTTTAAAAAGCAAAAGTTTAAAAGCAAAACAAATGTGTTAAATTAAAAGCAATATAAAATATAATTAATTGAAAAGAAAGCCAATAAAGAATATAAATATAAACATTAATTTAAAAAATATTAAAAATGCAAAAATATAATATTGGTTTTTTTTTATTTTTAAATCCCTAGGGCTAGTATTATTAATATAAAATAATAAACACGAAAATAAAAATAAAAAATCAATATTTAAAAAATCTTGGCCTATTTTTAAATAATAATAATTTCAAATTAAATAATTTTGTAATTAAAAATAAAAATAAAGCCGCGCAAAAAAAAAATCCAAAAGCAATTAAAAAACAATATTAATAAAAAATACGGTATAAGCTGAAATTGTATATATTTTTAAATCGCTAGCGCTATTATTAATAAAAATATATAAAATAAAAATAAAAAAAGTAGTATAATAATTTTAATATTAGCTTTATTACCAAATTACCAATCATATTAAATTATATTTAAAAAAAGTACCTAAGCAAATAAAAGCATTAAATCCGGAGCATTTATATTATTTATTTGCCTTAAAATAAAAATATAATTTAATATTATAATTCATTCTAATAAATTGCATTTTCTAAAGCAATCTTTTTTAAAAGATAATAGTATTTAAGCAATATTAAATAAAAACAATATATAAACCAAGCTTAACAATAGCAATATTATAATTTTAATTCTTTTTTTATTTAATAAAATACTAATATTAAAAATGCAAAATAATTAAAATTTTTAATTAATTTATATAATATTTAGCAATTTTAATAAAACGCTTTAAAAATAGCAAATATTTTTTTTTATTTTTTTTATTCCAATTTAAAAATATATTATAAAAAATAAAAACAATAACGCGATTAAATAAAAAGGGCGGAAAACGAGCAAAACAATATATTATTAAGCAAAAAACTTAATATTAAAATCTAAAATTAATAATATATCTATTTATAATATTATAAATTTAAAATTAATAGCGGGATATATATAATTTCAAAATGATTAAATCGCAATAATTTATTAATTGCATATATTAATAAAAGAATTTGGAAAATATTTCCTATTATTATTAATTTTATTGAAAATTACAAAAAACAAGCTTTTATTACTAAACTCAAAAATAATATTTATTATTCTATTTATTATATATTAATAAAAAACAAAATTTATAAAGCAATATGCAGAAAAATGCAAAAATAAAAATATATAATAAAACCCTAGCGCGTAAAAGCAAAAAAAACCGGAAATTAAATTTATAAATATAAAAACTTTATATAAAAGCATAAACACGCTAATATTCACAATGCTATAATAATGAATATGTTTTATTAATTTTATAAAAGGACAAATATAAATCTGATTAATTAAATTAGGGTTAAAATTAATAAAAAAGTTAAAGAAATAAAAAAATAAGTCCAAAAATAATTAAAAATAATTAAAAATTAATTTAATTAAATGCAAAATTTAAATTAATATTTTAATTTAAAAAAATTAAAACTTTTTAGCTTATTTAATTATATAACGCAATAAATAAGAAAAAAAGCAAAACTTAATTGTAAAAATATTAATACCAAGTATTACGCTATTATTTATAAAGGTTAATAAAAACAATTTATAATATTTATAATTTATTATAGATTTTATCCTGCTAGCCAAATATAAAAATTATAAAATTATTATATTAAAATATATAAAAAATACGCTTTAAATTTTTAATTCAATAAAATACATTTTTTAAATAAAAAACAATTAAAGAAAATAAAAAACTCGTAAGGTATATTTTAATTATATCAAATTTTAGATTAAATTTTATATCCTATTTTATTATATTAATTTTATTAAGCAATTTAAAATTGTAAATAAATATAATTATAGTTATATAATATATAAATACATTGCTTAAAATACATTTAAAAAAACATATGTAAATATACAAAATAAAAATATTAAAAATATTAAAAATATACAAATATAATTTAAATTTAAAAGAATATAGTAAAAGACAAATTATATTTTTAGGCACATAATTTAGCAAAGAATTTAAATTCAATTAAAATAAAATTTATAATAAAATGAAATATATATATATATAAGCGGCGGCAGGCAAAAAAAAAGAAATTATAAATAAGCCTATTATATAGCAAAAAAATACCGGCTAAATTAAAAGCTATTTTTGCCAGCTTTTTAACTTCATTACCTATTATAAATAATAAGGAAAAAATATTAAATACGCGCTAAAATTAAAAAACTTTTAAAAAGTTTAAAAATTTATATTTAAATTTAAAAATAGCTAAAAAGAAACTATTAAAATTTAAATATTGCAAAAAAAACCCTAAAAAACTGCCAAGAAGATCAAAAACGCTAATAAAAATTAGAAATATAAAAGAAATAAAATAACTCGGAAAACCCGTAATATATAAAAATATTTTAATTAGCTTTCTCAATAAAAAAAAATCAGCCTAATATATAATACATTAAAAATTACGGGATTAAAAAAAAACTCAATTTTATAAATTAAGCTCGATTTTCCAAAATATATATATTATATTAGTAAGATTAAAAATAAATAAATAAAAATTTGCTATAATATATTATATTAGTAATTAAATTAATTGAACCCAATATTAAAAATATTATAAGGAAAGTTAATTTAAAAATAATTAAAAAAAGTATTTATTAAAAATAGCAAAAAAGCAAATTAAGCGCGAAATAAATAAAAAAGCAAAAAAAAACCTGCGAAAAAACAGATAAAGCCAAAAAAACGCGTTTAAAATAAAAATCCCGAAATAATTAAAACCCCTAATAATTTAAATAATTTGCAAATTGAAAAATTATTAAAATCCAGCTATTTCAATTCGGACAATTTCAATTCGGACAATTTAAACCTTAATAAATCGCGCTTAAATAGCTCGAGCAACTTATTTTATACGCTTAATATATTAAAAAAATCATTAAATTTAACAAAAAGCAGGAAAAAAATATTATATATTAATAAAGAATATAAGCTTATATAATAAAAAGCAAAAACTTATTATTAAGCAAAAAAAACAAAAAAAAGCCAATTAAAAAACAATAATAAAAACATTTAATAGCGGGCCGGAATTAAAAAGGCGCTTATTTTAAAAGCAATAATAAAAATAAAAGAATTTAGAATTCACAAAATAAATATAATATAATTGTAAATTAATATAATATAATTATAAATTAATATAATATAATTACAAATTAATATAATATAATTACAAATTAATATAATATAATTATAAATTAATATAATATAATAAAAATTTAAAAAAATATAAATTACCAATTTAAAAAATGATAAAACCCTATTTAATTTAAATAAATAAAAGTTAAATCCTGATATTGTTATTTGCAAAAGTATAAGCTATAAGTATAAAATCAATTTAATAAAACAAAATAGCAATAATTTTTTTAAAAATTATAATAATTATAAAAAAGCAATAATCGCCGTATTTATAAAAACTCCAAATTTGCCCTAGATTAAATAAATATAATATTATAAAAAAAGCAAGATTATAAATTTTTTATAATAAAACTTTTAAATTCGCAAAATAATACAAGCTTTAAAAAAACAATTAAATAATAATTGCATAAATATACAATTTTGGCAAAATTAATAAAAACGACTTTAAATAGCAATTACAAAAATATAAAAATTTAGCAATAAATTTTAAAAAATATAAATATTTTTAATAGCCATTTTAAATTAAATATAATTTTAATTTAATTTAATAAAAATAAATTAATAGAAAAAATTAATATATAATTTTGCTTTATTTAATTTATAATTTTATAATATAAATAAATTAAGCAATAAATAAAATATAGTAATATATAATTGCAAAAACGGGATTTTATTAAGCGTATTAAATATAAAAGGCACCGCTTAATATACGCTTAATAGCTGCTTAAAGCACCGCTTAAAACACCTCGGAGGCATAATAGCGCCATTGGCATTTTGCCTTGGTCAAGATTTTTTCCGGGAATGCTAATGAAAAAATAGCTAATATAATATAATATATTAATTTTGATTTTAAAGTATTTGCTTAAAAAAATTGCGCTAAATAATAGTATTATTAATATAAATAATACTTTAATAATGCAACCAATTTAAATTTCAGATTTTAAAGGCTATAAAAGTAATTTGGATTTTTAAAATATTAATATTAAAGGCTATAATTTCCAGCATTTTGGTGTTTTTGCAAATATAAATATTATTATTTAAATAATAAAAAATTATTAATTCTAATAGCTAGGATTTTAAAATCTATTTAAAGCCTTTTATAAAACAAATAAAAATAAATAATGCTATCATTAGTTTTTAAAAAAAGCATTTATTTAATATAAAAATGGCCGTTTTATATAAAGCCAAAAAGCTATTAATGGATTAAAATAATAAATTTTATTTTAAAGGCGTTTTTTTTTTCAGCAATATGCAATTTTGGCCGGCTTTAATAATTGCTTGCAAAATTTACTAAAATTTGATATAGCGGAGTTTAATAGCCTTATTTATAATATAATAATTAATAAATAATATAAAAAATATAATAAATAATGGATAATATACTATCCATTAAAGCTTTGGAAGCTTTTTAAAATTAGGCCTAAAAAAAGGATAAAAAGGGAAAAATAATTGTATTAATTTTTTTAATTTTTTATAGCTTTAAATTAATTTGGATTTTTTTATTAATTATATTAAATGCAAGCGAGTATATTTTAAAATTGCTTAAAATCTGCTTTTAAAAGGGATTATTATAATTTAAAAAGGCTTTAATTTAAAAAGTATTATAAAAAAATTAATAATAGGGTGTTTAAATAGCTATAAAATAGCAATTTTCAAGCTGGGGGGTAAAATAGCAAAAAGAAGTCCGTTAAAAAAATTGCGGATTGATTAAAAATTTGAAAATAGGGGAAAATATTAAATTGGGCTAATTATAGGCAATAGCGCTTAAATTAAAGGAATTAAAAAAATGCTTAAAAAAATTAAAAGTAAAGCTATTGGAAAAGCTAAAAATACCGATATTGCTGGTAGGTAGGCTAAAGCTATTATATAAGCAGGCAGGAATTTGAAAAAAAAAGCCGCTTTATAAAAACTAGAATAGCTATTTAAAGCGGGCCGATAGCTTAAAAAGTATTGGTTAATAATAGTAGTAATAATAATATAGGGCAAAATTAATATAGAAAAGTTAAAATTGCTTTTTAATTTAATAGGATTTAATTGGCTTTAGAAATTTTAATTAGAATTTAATTGATTTTTAAAATAATAATTTCCTATTATGTTTTTTTATTACCGGCAGCGCTAGTATTATTATTATTAACGCTATTTTTTTTATAAAATTTTGCAATATAAAAATATTTGTAAATAAAGCATTTATAACAGCGCTTGCAATAATTGCTTATATAAGCAAAAGAAAATTAGCAAAAATAAATTACCAAGCTATTATTAGGATTTTTATTTTTATTTAGCGGCTGGTATAAAAGGCTATTAAAAGGTTTTTTAATTTTATTATAGCTAATATTTAATGTTGCTGGTAAATCAAAAAATCTGATATTTCCTAATAAAAAATTATAGTAAAAAAAATTAATGGCTATTTCGTAAACTTGCAAAATTATTTTTTTGATATTTTTTTAAATATTAATAATATAAAATATCAATGCAAATAAAAAAATATATATATTTAAAAAAAATTGCTTTTTTATTATTTTGAATAAATACCGAAACAAATTAATTTTTTTTATATAGCCAAGGCGGTATTAATTTAAATATTAGATTTTAAAATCTTGGAGTAAAAATAAGATAGAAAAATAAAATAAAATTTATTTTTAAAATTTATATAAATATATTAAAAGTTAATATATAAAAATTAATTATGGATTTTAAAATTTTTAAAAAGAAATTTTTTACTATTAATAATAAAGCCGTTATTTTATTGCGGGAAAAACTAATATTAAGGCTAAAAAACTAGGCCAATAATAGCGGCTAGCTAGATTCAATAAAGTTTTTTATTTTTTTTATAGCTTTTTATTTGCGCTTTAGCTAAAGCTGCAAAAGTTTTCTAGCAAAATTTTAATTATTTAAAAAAGGCTTTTTAAAAACTTACGCATAAAAGCCTCGGCGCTAATAACGAATAAAAGAAATTATAAAAAGAAATGGGGAAAAAAAGGGCAATGCTGGCAAAATTGCATTAGCTGGCAAAGGCGCCGCTAATGGGGATTAAATATAAGGATTTTAAATTTTTTGGAATTTTAATTCTTATTGCTATTAGCGCCGCTAGCTACTAGGCTAAGGTAATTGCGATTTTGGCCAGCATTGGCATGCTAAAAGCAGCGTAAAGCGGTAGAAGCAAGGCAAGCGCGCTTTAAAAATATATTGGCAATTAATTAATATATATAGCGTTTAAATTAATTAAATTAATAAAGCAATTAATATTGGTGAAAAGAAAAATAACAATGGCAAAAGGAGTTTTTTTTTAACCACTATTATGGGTTCCACCATTGCTTACGCCTCTGGTTGTTAGCCAGGGGGTCCTATATGAGACCCACGTGACGATAAGCCAGCCTCACCACCATAAAACCCATCATTCAAAATTGTGTTCTCTTAGCTCTACGTGTATGTACCTTAAACTCGACCTCAGCTCCATCTTCTTTGTCCTGGATGCATCACTCCAAATCAATGTCATGGACAAAGAGATTCTTTCACGAGAACCTCACCCAGCAAGTCGGCCAGTTTCCCTTCTGTTCCTGTCTGTTTCTTTGCTGTCAATATGTTTTGTCGTTTGGAGCTCCTGAAGTCCCCGCCTTCAACGGACTAGTACATCAACAGTTCTTGTCCAAAGGATGCTTTGCTACTATAGCTACTAGGAATGGGCCTCACCCTCTATCAATGTGGTTTTCTCCTCATCTCTATCCCAGTCATAACGTTTATTCTCGTCGAGTACGCTTTTGGGCCATCCGATACGACTTGTAAGAACCCCCAGAACTCCGCCCGCGAAGAAGAATATTCGGAACACAGCTCAGATGTCAGAGACTTGACATGGCACAACTCTGTGGTGCGCAATATCTCGTGGTATACCGAGATAAATACATGGTGCAACCGATCCGGCTGCGGTTTTCACTTCACTCATCATTCCGACAAACAACGGTGGGCTCATTACGACTGGCACAAGAATACCCATGATTTGGACGAATGCAACACCTGCGAGGCTGATCTGTATGACTATACGTACGAAGCCCGGCTTTTACACCTGGAGTCTCACGAAGTTTCGCCCAGAGAACATTCCCTACATCGTTCAGATAAAGATCACGACCGAGAGATCAACCTGAGGACAAGAAAGGTCACTGTCGAATGGGAGCAAGGCTTTGACCAGCACAGCGACTATGACGACCTCGCCCACAGTCGAGGGCCTTCCGAATCGTCTCATGATATCGAAATTGCAAATGAACGGCGTAGAAGGTCAAGAGCACCATCTCCAAACAGTGCGGTGGGACAAAGCACGGGCGAGGAAGCCTCAACTGATACTGACTACTACCCGTACTCAGAACTACCCAGGTTCCAGCGGCCAGTATGGGTTCAATTGCTGATACCAGCAATACCAAAGACAGTAAGATCGCATGTTTCACCCTCTTTGCAGGAAGACATCACTGCACAACCTCATTCAGAGAACAAATATGACAAGATGCTGGGGTTTGTGAAGAGGATAAGCTCTCTGAGCTATGGAAACTTTCGGTATGTTGCGCCAGTGGTTGGTCTGCTGGTGCCGCAGCTCGAGAAAGCTTTCATGAGCTGGATCGTAGAGGGGAGGGAATGGCGGGAGCGGAGGACACCTGCTGAAAGTGAAACCAGGTGATACTAGAGGACGACTTCTCACGGAAGGACTGGCTGGGTCGAAAGCTTTTGATGTATATCTTTTGGATATAGGCTTGGTACGTGGAATGTGAATACAAAACCAGTTGATCGATCACAACCACGGGTCCATCTTTGACTTTGATCATAGCGAGTCACATTAACTACCTACCTACTCAGGGTAAATATTGGATCTAGTGTATAGTCTGTGGTTTGGTTCCAATGTTGGATAGCAGATCAACGACGAAGCGATGTTACAGACTTGAATAACTTGGATTGAGTGTTCAGTCCAACACAGCTCGGGAACAAAGGACATACCAAGATAAAGGCGCCACTAAATGCATCAAGTTTGTAATTATGAACAGCCTTGACGCTTTCGGCAGGACCTTTCTCTGCGAAATTGTTCAACAAAAGGCTTTCCAGCTATGATTGGCCTATCCAAACAAAGGACAACCCAAGCTACCGTAGCTATGTCGATGGCATTTGAAACAAAATGTATTTAAGAGACTGAACAGTTGTCTACCGCCCGCCGGCAAACAATGGTCAAAAGACGAGGGATCAGTCTTTCATGATCCTACGTACAAATCCGGCCGAGTCCTTAGAGAAGCAGCTCATCTTTGTTACAACCACAGCTATAACCACAATTACAGCCACAGACCATAGTCACAACCACAACAGTCCATACAAGTTAGGCGAAATATACCAGCTCAGACAACGGCTCCAACCACGACGTCTCTATAGCTGTAACCATGGATCAAGGTTTTGGGAAATTCAAGAAACTCCCTCTAGAGACTCGTTTGAATATCTGGCGCCTTATGCTCAGCTCCGGCGACCGCGCAATATACTGCCTCAACTCAGACGGCATTTGGGATCATGAGGTCCAACGCCCGCTCGCTCGCTTCCCACAAGTAATGCACGTCTGCCGGGAATCACGACATGAAACTCTCCGGAAGAGCGACAGACCCCACGCCGAGGTCGACCACACCATCATGCCCCTCTATAGGGGCGGGACCCGTATTGACGACGTATACGTTCTCTCTCTAGCTGACGACATCATTGTCTCCATCTGTCATCCCGATGGTGCACACGATGTTGCGTGCCAGTGGAGCCGCGGAACTTCGCAGCAAGACGAAACCATCTGGGTACCGGACCCTTTCGATGTCGAAGCGCAGCCGCAGCAATTCGATCCGCAACGAGTCGGAGACATCCAGCGACTCGCTCTTTGGTCTTATGCCTTCCCCCCAGCCAAGTGGTGGGTACAAGATGAGCCCTGGTTTGAGCGCTTCCCGAACCTCAGGGAGCTGATCATCATTGATTCGCCGCACCCTCGATGGACATCCCGCAGCACCGCCGCTGGTTTTGCTCGATATCTCGAGGATACGGTGCGGCACGGTGCCATTGGCTACTTTGAAGCAGAATCAGCGCTGCAGGTATACGAGAGCTTTCTCCCCGAAGTCCGCGCGGTATCGAGGCGACTCACTCACGGAAGACAGACGCTGGTCAGAATCGCTCTTGAGGAAGATGTTGAGATGTATCGGAGGCCAACGGGTCTTGCCCCGGTGAAAAACATACGGATTAAACTCCGATTGATGAGATTGTCGCCGGATCGTCGTTATTTGGAGACGATGTATCATCCAACTACGAATCAGGCGTGTGTGATGGATATGGATTTTGAATTGCCAAGGGAAATGGAATTGGAACCCTGATGCTTTCTAGTGATCTCACGGCCGAGGTACAGCCTTGAACACCCCAGCATTGAGTAACATGTAATGGTGTCCATGGCGCTTATGCCCTCGGTTGTTATTTTCGACTCGGGTTATACCACCTGGCTATATAATGCATTGCAATATAAGGACGGAGCGGGAGTTTCTGGAGTTGGGAAAAGGGGTGTACATAGGAAGCTGCCGCTGTAGCAATGTACGATTGTTGTTTCTTGGAAATACAGAAATTCTTTTTGTGCTTCACCATCACGGTAATAGAAAAATTTGGAAGTAAAAATGCAATGTTCAACATGAAGAAAACGACTTCGAGAATGTAAAAGAAAATAGGTAAAAAATTGCAAGAAGATTTAGGAAGGGGAACCTTGTTCAAAGGAGAGAATGAATCAGGCAAAACGACAAACTGTTTTTTGTTCTAACGGGCAGGACTATATCTTGTTGTCCTTGGACCTCGCCGCGATGCACGTAAAGACGGACGCAAGGATCCAAGTACAAATTAAAGCTGTAGCAGCCTGTGCGAGCCCCAACAAGCATCCACACAAGAACGAGGATGAAGTTGAATAACAAAATGTGTGGAGTGAGGCATCACTCCACACGCAGTCAGGCAAAAGAAGGACTGAGTTTCAATTGAGCCCTCAGATACACCCAGGCTGTGGACGACATCTTCAGTCCAACGAAGCCGTTCATTTCTTAGCATCTTCCGCCATGCCGGACTGCACCCACTTTTTTGCCGATTCTGCCTGCTTCTTCATCTGCTCGGGGTCTTTTTGAAGTTCCCTCATCTTGTTGGGCTCAGGCACATCCTTGCCTTTTTGCACACCCGGGCGCTCGTACATACGGTCTTCCCAGGCCTTGAGGTTGGGGAACTCAGAGATGTCGACGCCAGCCCAGACTTTGTGAACATATTAGTATGATAGTTACAAGTTTGGGTCAGGGAGATCCGTTTGCTTCATGCGAGAAATAAAGGGAAAGAGGAGGAAGACAGGAGTGAATTGGACGGCACCAATGGAAGGGGAACCTACATGCTGCGTGGATCCATCCCCAGTGAGCTATGTCGGCAATAGTGCACTTGTCGCCAACCAGGTAGGGCGAGCCGGTCTTTTTAAGATGGTCGTCGAGGACACGGTACAGCTGTACTATGTTTAGTATTTGAAGGTAAAATCGACGCCTCGTTCAAAGTGAGATAGATGGTTTGATTATGCTTACCCGGCGTGTTTCGTTGGTATAGCGCTTCACGCCGTACTCGATGTGCTCAGGGGCATAACGGCCGAAATGGTTGGCTTGGCCTTGCATCGGTCCCACGCCGGCGTTTAAAAAGAAAAGCTATGGTCCAATCAGTTTAGGCAGTCTATCAAAATCATGATGGTGCACATACCCAGCTGTTGGTCTCATAGTACTCGCGAGTTCCCCTAGGGTAAGAGATCTTGTGATCCTTGTCGTATTCATCGACAAGGTATTGCATGATGGAACCACTCTCGAAGAGCCGAATGTTCTTTCCGTCGGTGAAAGTGTCGGTCAAGGCGGGGATTCGGCCATTGGGGTTGATTTCGAGAAACCAGGGTTCTTTCTGCGTGTTATTGGAGATGTCGATTTTGGTGAACTCATAGGGGAGGCCGAGCTCTTCGAGGGTGATGGAGATTTTGATGCCATTGGGCGTCTGGGTGGTGTATAGGTGGATGTTGGGTCGGGAGGCCATGGTGAGATGTGATTGTACTTGTTCAAGACGATTGCTCATTGAACGTCTGAAGATGAAAGGATAGAGGTTTTTGATAGGGAGGAAGTTGAACGGTTTTATATACCTAAGTAGTATGGGCCGCGGGCAGCTCTGAGCTACTCACTCTACCCCGCCTTGACATTTCGAGAAGCTGCTGCTTCACCCTTATTTCAAAGCATCATATGTAGCTTGGAAATCAAAATCAGCATCAAAGGCGCTGGTGCTTTGGCGGCAAAGCCATTGCCCGCAAGATGGCACATGTACCTAGACAGTAGGCGCAACGACAGGATTGCGGCAAGATCGGGATAGGATTACAGTATCCTTGGGATTACAAACAGCGCGAGGCTGCTTCTGTGAAACTGCCCTCACTGGGATGGTTCAATGTTCTTCCGAGCTCCGCTGGCTATCCCCGGCTAAACCTAAGACAGTTAGTTCCTCGATCACGTGAGCCTGACGCTAGCGCCGAAGTCTTCATGCGACCAGACATGCGGCGTTGCCTCGACATATCCACCCATTATTCGTTCCAAGCCTTTGCCCATCACACGCCCTCACCACCCTCACCATGTCGTTCAGAGGCCAGGGCATCACTGGCTCCAACAACATTCCGCTGGGCAACCGTCGCCGTTTCAATGGCGAAAGTGCCAGCCCTCCTCCCACTGACAACATGGACGCCCCAAGATCCTCCGAGGGAGCTGGAATCAAGCGTGGCCGAAGCCCTGTGAGATGTAAGTCCCAAAAACCCTGGATAGAGACCTGCGACCAACACTGACCCGAACGCCCAGCCGAGGAGCCCAACGGCGATGGCACCCGCCGCCGCAAGAAGAGAAATCGATGGGGCGACGCGACCGAGAACAAGGCTGCTGGCTTGATGGGTCTGACTACTGCTATCCGGGCCAACATGACCAGCGAGCAGCTCGAAGCTTACACCCTCCATCTGCGCATCGAGGAAATCAGCCAGAAACTCAGGATCGACGATGTCGTTCCTGCTGACGGCGACAGGTGAGCTTACGCCGCCGCCGCCCTCTTCCAAGACTGCGCATTCTAACTTCATGCCAGATCACCCTCGCCTCCCCCTCAGTACGACAACTTCGGTCGCCGTGTTAACACTAGGGAGTTCCGATACCGCAAGCGTCTCGAAGACGAGCGACACAAGCTCATCGAGAAGGCTATGAAGATCATTCCTAACTACCATCCGCCCCAGGACTACCGCCGCCCGACTAAGACACAGGAGAAAGTTTATGTGCCAGTCAATGACTATCCAGAGATCAACTTCAGTATGATTGCTAACCCTCTAACCCTTCTAACCCTCCTAATGCCTCGATTTTCATTCATGTGTGCCATGTTTGAAGCGTCTGGAACGATGCTATCCATGGCCATAACTATATCTTACTCACTCTTTTGCTCAAAACTATTTGATCCTCGACTAACACTTAGCTTGCGCTTTACTAAAGTTGGTTTACTTATCGGACCTCGTGGAAATACCCTCAAGAAGATGGAAACAGAATCCCAGGCCAAGATCGCTATCCGCGGAAAAGGATCCGTCAAGGAAGGAAAAGGCCGTTCTGACGCAGCTCACACTAGCAACCAGGAAGAGGATCTCCATTGTCTCATCATGGCCGATACGGAGGAGAAGGTCAACAAGGCGAAGAAGCTGATTCACAACATCATTGAAACCGTGAGCTTTCCCTTCGCAAGAATAATATGAGTCCGATGCTGACAACATCTGTACTAGGCTGCTTCGATCCCCGAGGGACAGAACGAGCTGAAGAGAAACCAGCTTCGTGAGCTTGCCGCTCTGAACGGTACCCTCCGTGACGACGAGAATCAAGCCTGCCAGAACTGCGGACAAATTGGTCATCGCAAATACGACTGTCCCGAGCAGCGCAACTTCACCGCGAACATCATTTGTCGAGTCTGTGGAAACGCTGGCCACATGGCGAGGGATTGTCCAGACAGACAACGTGGTGCTGACTGGCGCAATGGTCCTCCACAGCAGGGCATGCCCGGACGCTCTGCTGGTAGGATTGAAGGCGGTGGTGATGCTGTTGACAGGGAATACGAGGTATGTTGAGATTCCGTTTTGAATAAAAGAGATCGCACACTGATAATGGCGCAGCAACTTATGCAAGAACTCAATGGCGGCGCACCAGCCGGCAATGGAGATGCACCTGCTCGTATTGAGGCCGGTCCCGGAGGCTACGATCAAAGACCCCCCGAGGACGATGTCAAACCCTGGCAACGAGGACCTACCGGTGGCCCAGCTCCTTGGCAGCAACGTGACCGCGGAAATGACCGTGGCGGTGATTACCACGCTCGTGATTCCGGTCCCAGTGGCGGTCCGGCACCTTGGGCCAGAGATCGCAACCGTGGTAACGACCGCGAGCGCAACGACAGAGGTGGCGACCATTATGGCGGCCGACACGACGGAGGCTACGGTGGACAGTCATCTGGCTCTGTGCCACCCTGGCAACAGCCTAGCCACGGTGCTCCACAAGGCTACGGTGCTCCTCTTCCTCCTCCCCCCGGTGGATACGGTGGATACAGTGCTCCTGGCTATGGTTCTGGATACCCTCCCCAGCCTGGTATGGTTGCCCCACCTGGTCTTGGTGCTCCTCCTGGAGCTGCTTCTCTTGGTGCCCCGCCCGGACTGCCCACTGGCCTCAGTGCTCTGCTGCAACAGTACGGTGGTTCTGGAAGCCCCCCGCCTCATCCACCTTCTGGAGCAGCGCCTCCACCTCCTCCTCCTGGAAGTGCACCTCCGCCACCACCACCTAGTGACAACCCACCACCACCTCCCCCAGGAGCTTGAACAAACGGCCTGTCTGAGTTCGGGGAAACACCGTCTGTGGTCTTAAAAAATACCATTTCTCGGATTGCGACTCGGTCAATGAGCAGAGTGTTACTGCTTTACTCACATGTTTCTAGATTCTCAACTGTCGTTACTTTAAGGAGGCTAACCGCATCAAGCGAATTAGCAGTGGTCGTCTTCCCCTTTCCCAACTAATTTTAGCAATGCGGTTGGGATGAAATACGAGCATAGCATTACAGCGGTTTTTTGTGTATGTAATTAATGCTACATAGTGATCTTGCGGCTTCCCTGATAATTGTGATGGCGACTAAAGTACTCTACCGCTTGACTACTGTACCAAGTATACGTGCTCGAACGCCGGCCGGCTCTCTTTTGTTGTTCGCTTCTGTAAGCGAATAATATCCTTTAAAGAGGAGAACATTCGACGACACCGGTGTCGCATAAAGGGCCCTCTGTCCTCCAATCATTGAACAAAGAACCGCAACAATCTGCTAACAAAATTCTGAAAGAAAAACTGAAGTGCTGCGCTCCCGTGTCTACCAGCACCAGCATGACCGCATCCGGCTACTAAATGCTTCAACAAAGCCAGCACCACCACCTACTCTCGCAACCACAATATCTCCTCCACCCCACCCCTTCGGTCCACCATTTCCACCCCTCCACCTGTGGTCCTCTCAGAGAAAAGGAATTATCTGCAAGAAAACCACACTCATCAACCTTATCGGGCCAATTTTGTCAAAACAGTGTTTTTCCCAAAACCCCAGCCCTCACAATGGCAGACTCGTACCCAACCCCCGCTACTACCCAACGCGTCCCCTCGTCCAGCCCCACCGCCCAAACCGGACCCGAACCCTACGCCCTCCGCTTCCACAAATCCTACAAGAACAAGGATGAAGAGATCGCCGACCTCAAGAGGACCCTGCTCGCCACAGAATGGAATGTCCGGTACTACCAAAGGAAGCAAGAGAAAGAAGCGCATAATGCGCGTCAGACCGCGAAACGCGTGAGAGGGCAATGGCCCGCGGATATCCAAAAAGCGTACAATCTGTTGGAGTCTGATATGACGAATGCTCTCCAAGATTTGGAGGAGATTAAGAAGGCGGCGGGCATCACGAAAGAAGATGGGCTAGAGGAGGATGTGTTGCAGCGACTTTATGGGACAGCGCAGGATGAGGATTATCGGAGTATGCCGTGGTTTGCGGACCTGAGGTATGAGTTGAACAGGTTGATTGGGATGTGTCTGGGTTTTTTGAAGAAGGATATGGATGATGTGCCAGATGTGGATGAGGAGGTGGATATGGCGGCACTGGCTGATACATCGAAAGAGTTGTTCGCGGAATTCGACAGGCAGCTCCACACACTTAGGACCATGCATCTTGCCCCCTATGCGCAAACGTATATAGTTGAAGGGGAAACTAGAACCCCGCAAAACGAATGGGTTTGTGATCAGTTGGCGGCACCGATCAAGAAGCTCGAGAACATGATTGCGAAACTGCGAGAGTACAACGATGATGCGGCGGTTGATCCGGAGGATTTGGATACCGAAGATATGGATATCGAGGGTGCCTAGGCTTACAGTTGTTCCCAAGACCTGTATGATGAATAAGTGGGCTAGCTCTATGTCTCACTTATTGGTCAGCTAGAGATTTATACATTGCGTTGAGAGAGAGAGAGAGAGAGCTTCTATCTCCATGGTTCTTTTACACGTCTTCTGTCCTGGCCCTTGTGCTTGTGCCACACCAGTACATGGGTCGAGGTCTGAGGAGATGGCTATTTGGAAGAGGAGACTGGGGTTTTATCATCAGATTCAAAAGAAACATCGGAGTAAAAGTTCAATGACTACCTAGGTGTACCTGATCCTTTCAAAGCTTTTGTTGGTAGTACTGCATGTCATGAGAAGAAGAGAGTTCACTGTCAAGTTCAGCAGGGTTCTGCCGAATCGGTCGGTGTCCTGTCGACTCACTAGTGTCCACTGTCCAGTCGTTTCACACTCGCTCTTGACTCCTAAGCGCACTACTATAAAAAGGTGCAACTAGTGCGATATTTTAAAAAGCTTTGTACAAGCTGCCGATGTCTGAATCAGGGCGTGTTATACATCAATATGTGTAGAATTTCCAGCTCTATTGAATTACGTTATTTATGGGTGATGAAAGGGCGTTTTCAAAAATGACCGGTGAATCTGTCGATGCGCTACAAAACTTACTAAGGGACTACCGATTCCGCGTTCGGCGCGTCCGGGAGAGAGGAGGTGAACTTGTCGATGTGCGACAAAAGGGATGGCGAAAAGGGAGTGCGCTGCCCGCTACTTTGCCCTTGGAGACTTGCCGACTGCTGTTCTTTTGGCCTTTGACGTCTTTTTTTCAAGTTGGTCATTTCAAATTCAATGATGATTATTGGTTGAATCAAAATGAGGTGGAATCATGGTAAATCGCTATTCTATGTTTATTGTTCTCTCTTCCCTCTGATCTGTAATCTGCAAAGCCACGCAAGTCTATGAGCAATGGCCTTTGAAATGCTCTCAAGCTTAAGCTTGCGCGCTTAGAAATGACTCGCGTTTGAATCTATCCCCAGACGTCCCTCATCGGGAGCTTCGCAGTGTGTGTGCAAACCTGAGACCTGCCGAAGTCATAAGGCTTCTCGTCCGGGTCCCGTTCTCCCTCCCAATCCCCTCTATTTCACCAAATCCTTCTCTTGCACAACCACACCCCACTCATGCTCATCCGGGCCATAGATGATCTTCTTCATCCATCCCTTCAACCTTGCCGCATAGCTACCAATTGTCCCCTCAGCCGTCGGGATCTTCACCGATCTGCCCTTGTACTCAATCTCTTCGACGCCTGTAACAAAATAAGCCGTGCCTACCGCAAACGCCTCCACTAGCCGTCCCTCATCAGCCGCCTTCACAATTTCATCCATCGTGAAATCCCTCTCCACAATTTTCACGCCATCTAGTTTTCCTTCCTCATCCCATCCCTTATCCGCCATTCTTTCGCCCACAATCTGCAAAATACTGCGCCTCGTCACACCATCCAGAATAATGCGTTCTCCCAGCGGCGCTGTCACCATCTCCGTCTCCCCCTTTTCGTTCTTCCACACAACGAAAAAGTTACTCGCGCCCGCCTCGGTGACCCTTCCCTCCTTCCCAAACAGCCACAAAATCTGCGAAAAGCCTTTTGCCTTTGCCGCCTTTTGGGCTGCGAGTGCAGGACCGTAGTTGGCGCCGATTTTGGCATAGCCGAAACCGCCGGGCCAGGCGCGGATCGTATCGTCGGAAGAAGCAAGGAGTTTGAGACCGGACGGCATGTCGTCGGATACGGGCGCGAAGTAGGTGGCGATGACGAAGAGCAGGGCTTTGGTGGGGATTTGGACGTCGAGGGAGGCCATTGTGCCAATCAGGGTGGGACGAAGGTAGAGAAATTCGCCGCGGCGGTCAGAGGGGAGATGGCGGGGAGCATCGACGGCGACGAAGGACTTGATCAGGGATTCAAGGGCAGAGGGATCGAAGGTGGGAAGGGAAATCCGGGCGGCCGAGGAGAGCATGCGGTTTGTGTTAAGAGAGGGTCGGAAGAGACGGAGTTTGGAGTCGGTGCCGCGGTAGACTTTCATGCCTTCAAAACATTCGGTGGCATAGTGGAGGACGGAAGCAGTGGGTGGGAGGGCAAGATTGCCGTAGGGGATGAGGTGGGGAGTTCCCCAGCCGTCAGTAGAAGACCACTCGCAGGTGATCATGTGGGAAGTTGTGAGAGCTGGGAATAGTTTAGCAGGTGTTTCAAAATGATAATGTGAAGTTAATGGTAATGTAATAAGGCTTGGATATGTGTCCTTGAGTCATGTGACGCTGAGAACAGTGGTGTCGGGTGAACCTACTTCCATGCTTGGTAGCGGGATCGGAGAGGGACGGAACCGGGAGCGGATTGGGATTGATGGAGTAGGTGAGCTTGTCGGCATCCAGAGGCGCAAGTTGCGAATTGGAAGCCATCTCAGCCTTGATTGAGTCCTTCATGAGGCCGTTTGCTTCAATGGCGGGATCGTGAGTCATGTTGAGAGTGGAAGTGGTGAAACTTTGACGAGGAATTGTTCGAAGGAATTGGGTATTGGGTGAGAAGAAATTCGTGGCAGGTTTTAGTAGTGAAGTTCCCGTGGTTCGGAGAGGATTTAGTCTGGGAAGGAGCATAGGTACTTTTGTAGCTGGCGAGACTTTGCGAGTCTCTCAATTCAGCGGAAGTTGTCGGTTACTCTAAAGTGTAACATACCCGCGAGCTCTTGTCTACGAGGCTGCAGCCTAATTAAGAGAACGAGCTGAAGCTTGATGGAGGACCCCGCGCTAAGGCTGCCCAATCGGAGAGCTACAGACCTGGAGATCCGGGGGTGGGGGTCGCTGCATTGCGGGGCGATGAGAATCATCACCTACGCCTGAACTCGGCCCATTGTTCTACGGAGCATCTTGATTTAGTACCTAGGAACGAACACACATACATTTTCGTTTGGTTCTCAGTGACTTGGTAATTCGATCGAGTATATGGTAAGTCTAATTCAGTCGACAATATGACGAGTTTGCGATTTTGACTTCGAGTTCAGATATCCTGGACGTCGACGGCTTGACGCCGCCCGCTGTCAGCAAAGGTGCAACTGATCGGCTGGTAATGAGGCCAGAAGAAAACAAAGAGACCATCAAAGCGCTCGTTCAGACTTACGCAGACAACAGCAGCCAAGTAGGGCTTTTCAGCGCCGACCCCATTCAAGGGAAAGGAAAAGGCCAGATTTTTCTTTTGCATGGGCCGCCTGGAACTGGAAAAACGCTTACAGCAGGTATGTACCGCAGCTGGAGGAAGCAGAGAAGAGTACTAACTTCATTCTAGAATCTGTGGCGGAGTTCTTTCTGGAATTTTGAAGTAATAGACCACTAACACTACTGCAGTCTTCTTACGCGCCTTGGACTACTTCCAAGGCATTCTGTTCTTGACCAACCGCGTAGGCCAATTTGATGAAGCCTTCAAGTCTCATAACCATGTATCCATTTGCTACGAACGGTATTTTACACTTGAGAATACCCCCGAGACCACGTGATCCAAAGCTGATGCGTATAATACAGCATTTCGAACAGCAGTCGCTCTCGCTGTTTTCGACGCCAGCAAGGCTAAATAGAGGGGTGCTTCAGCGGAAGAGTCCATTCCCGAGATCAAAGAGAAGCATCTCGCTCAAGTCGTGACTATGTCAAGGGCGTTCAAGGACTACATCACTGCAACCCATGAAGGCATGAATGACGAAGACTTGGCTTACAAGTCGGCGAACCGGAATGATGCACACGGCCGTGTGAATGAACTATCGCGGGCGCAGAAACGAGCAGACTAGATCAACTTGATCAACCAGAATGACTGGTCAGTGGTCTAGGACAACGGACAGCAGGGGTCTTGTAGCGCTACTCCATGTATCTGCTCCTAAATCGAGGAACCACGTTTCAGCGCAAAGAGTTCTGAGACCTCTCAAGTCTGAAGGACTCGTGGCTGTCACCGATTCAGGTACAAAGGTGTCAAGAGTGCTTGCGGGCGCTTGCAGAAAGGGGTAATTTGCATGCAAACTTGCTGAGACACTGAGACATCGTCACATAGGAATCTCGAGACTTGTTTCGCGTTTAAAGAGGCCTGAGATATCTCTTTTGAGGAAACATCTGGTAAAGTTCTCCGATCCGTGATCTCTGGAGGCTAGGACCAAACATAAGCTCGCATTCGAGGCCAAACATTGAACACTTGACTTCAAAGCAGCGCCCCGCAAACGCGATACGTCATCCCGGCGTTGCCAGGACGACGAGAGCTTGGCGCGTGGGGGATTTGTGATGGCTTCGGGTTGGACCGTGTTCGATAGACAATCGCCGGCGTGTCTGGAGGCGGTCCGAGCCGTTGGGGCGTCGTTGAGGCAGGGAATGGTGTTTTGGAAACTTGGAGGGTGGATGGTGACAGAACAATATTGAAATGCCATTCGCCAAGAAACAGAAGAGGGTGGGGTTTCCTAATCATCGAGGAATTAGCCATGAAGAAGTTGTTGCGCCGTGATGTTCAATCGTTTGCGCCACACTCAAATGCAACGTTGACAGGTCGAGGCCGACAATTTGGCCGCTTTCGGACTTTGTAATCAACGGGCACTGTTGCTCTCGAGCCACGGGGTGGAGATCGGGAGACGGGGCCGCTGGGGCCGGCGATTGGGCGGTGATGACACGCTGCTCAGGATGCACAGATGAGGAGTCGTGTTGTTGATAAACGACGTGCCAGCGAATTGTCGTCCAGAGCCGTGTGGAGCGCCGTCGGTGAGTGGTCACAACGGCCACGAGGGGCGCGTGGGTGAAGCAATATAAATATCATCCAGAACATACCGTCCCCGAGTCGAACCTACGAAAGCATCCAAGCTCACAGGTACGTCCCGCTGCCGCGAAGTCAAAGTCGATATCGGATAGCCTCGAGGTTGTTATGTACTTACTCAAGACAATCGCCTAGCGCTTTGGCCCAAAGACGGCCTCAGGCGGATCTGCAAGCGGGTCCCAACTATTTACTCCAGCGCAACCAAGACTTCATTGAAGGTCCCTCGAAGACGCACTCTGGGAATACTCGTCCATCCGCAACGTTGCTTTGTGCCTAATTAATCAAGCAGCTCGAGTCTGGCACCTGCATCGAAAGCCTTGACTTTCTGCGATATCCGCCAATTACGCCAGCGGAAGCCGGCCATAAGGTTCACGCAATTGACTTCCGGAAGGTTTGTTGACTTCCCCGTTTGCTCTGCACAATCATCGAACAATGGCCTGATGTGCTGACCATGGTCACTCTGCAGATTTCTGTGTGCCCGGATCCACCGAATCTTTCCTCGAACACATCACAATAATGCTGCCGTGAGCCAGCTGCATCGCCAGATCGAATTCCCTCTAGCGTACGAGACAACACCGCCCTGTTGCCGGGGGAAGCTTGGACAAAGTCAAAAGCTGAAAGCACTGAAACATGAGCGGCCCGCCCCCGCCGCCGCCGCCTCATGGCGAGAATCCGAAAACAACAAGCGGCAGCGGCCTGCCGCCGGGGAACTACGATATTTTCATCATTCCTCCGCACTCTGCCGGCTCCGGTTTTCTGTACCTGCCCTCTTTGCAGCCCAACATGAACAGCTTCATAGCTGGTTTCGCTTCGGCCATGATCCTCGGCGTGATAGGATCGATGCTGGCACCCGCCGTACAATCCTGGTGGGCGAGCCTTCGATATTCTGGCGGTTCGACGACGGTCATATTGGTCGTAGGCATCGCCTTGGGCGCGTGGACACTTGGAAGGGCACAGAATGGACCTGCGCCTTCATCCGGAGGTGCTAGCCCAGGAGGAGGAGGCATGCCTGGCGGAATGCCCGGCGGAGGCTCAGCAAGTGGATCATATCCCGGTTACACACCTGGTGCTCAAGCTCCACCTCCCAATGGTCATGCGCCAGGGGGATCCGCACCACCGCCCAACTCAGGGCCTATGCCTGGCGCAGGGGGACGACCACAAGGAGCGTGGAACCAGCGTCCTGCAGATCCACCGCCAGAGCCCGCCAGCTCGAGGCCAGAGCCAGAGCCAGCACCAGAACCAGAACCCGAACCCGCCCCACGGCCGCAAGCTGCACCGAAACCGCAGGCTCCACCGAAACCGCAAGCTGCACCAAGACCAAACCCAGAACCACAAAGGCCAAGAGAACCAAGTTCATGGGAGAAGGCTCGGGAGAAGGCTCGTGAAGACGCGAAGAAGAAGAAAGAGGAGGAGGAGGCCAGGGAAGCGGAACGCAAGGCCAGAGAAGCAGAACAGAAGGCAAAGGAGGCGGAACAGAAACGAAGGGACGAGATCGAGCGGAAACTGAAAGAATACCGCGAGAAAGAAGCTAGGGAAAGAGAAGCTCGCGAAAAGCGCGAGAAGGCAAGAAAGGAGGAGGAGGCTCGTAAGTCTCGCGTTGAAGAATTCAAGAAGGCCGCTGCTGCTGCGAGAGCCGCAAAAGAAGCCAAAGCACAAGCTGAGGCGAAAGCCCAAGCAGAGGCTCAAGCTAAAGCTATTGCGGAGGCAGTAGCTAAAGCGAAAGCTGAAGCTGAAGCCAAAGTGAGGGCTGAGGCAGAAGCCAAAGCCAAAGCCGAGGCAGAAGCCAAAGCGAAAGCAGAGGCAGAAGCTCAGGCAAAAGCTCAAGCAGAAGCACGGCCGAAAACCACCTATGCGTTTGCTTCAGTTGGTGAAAAGACTAGAGTCGCCCCTCTGAAAGAGGCTGAAACTCGACCAAAGTCCACCTATGCCCACTCTTCTGTTGGCGAAAAGACCAAAGTGTCTCCTACGAAAGACACAGAAGCCCAGCGAAAATCCACCTATGCGTATTCTTCAGTTGGCGAGAAGACTAACCCCTGGCCCAATGGCTACCCTGCAGCAGCGACCCCTAAACCAGCAACTCCAGAACCTGCGACTCCCAATCCAGCTCCTCCAAAAGCTGCCACTCCCAAACCATCGACTCCCAAACCCGCAGCTCCAAAACTAGCAGCGACCCCGAGATCGACCAGCTCGAGGACACCATCGCCAACGAAACGTCCTCCCCCACCGACTGCTACGAGATCCAATCGCGACGTAGACGACCAATCGCACTCTTCCCGACCTTACGACAAGCCGAAAACCCCACAGCGCCGTCGATCCGGCTCCTCGTTCTTCTCGGAATCCTCATACGCCCCCTCACAATCCACCTACCGCACCACCCCTGCCGGATCCACGTGCGGTCGCTACTCCACCAAAGACCCCGACAAAATTGTGATCAAAGGCGTCTACCTCTTCAACAACTCCTCCGCCAAGACTCCAACCACCCAACTCCTTTCAGGCGTCGGGCAGGTTACAGACGGCCTGATCCTGCGCATCACCACCGAAGGTTTCTTCATCGACGATGACGTGCGACGAGTGCCCCAGCGTGAATGGGACGCCAAAGCCTGGACCATGAGTCAAGTCGAAGTCTGGTGCCCTTCTGCGTCATCTGCTTTCGCTTTTGCCGCTGCTTCCGCAACTGCTCCACCGCCTGCATCGAACCTTCGCAAGTTTTGGAAGAACGAACGAGATCGCTCAAAGGCCTTCGAGGGCGCGGAAGCAGATGCCCTGCTGGTGGAGCTTTTGAACTCCTGCCAGAACAACTGTAAACATAATGGACACCGATTGTTTGATGACGCTGATGACGATGATGATTTGTCAAGCTACGCAAGTTCGTATGCGGCGAGCGAGTATGGCAGACGGGGTAATGCGAAAGGGAGGAAGAGAGAGGGGAAGTCCGGATTGCATTTATTGAGAGCGAGCTTCAGAGACCAGCAGGGGAAGAAGTATTTGTTTGTGATTAGCCATGAGGAGAGTTGGAAAATTGCAGTTGGTCTGCAGAGGTTGAGGAGGTCGAGCCTGCTTAGGCAGTTTGGAGTCAGTGGAATGGAGACGGGCGATGCGAGGGCATTGTTGCAGGGGTTGGGTTGGGTGCAGTGAGGCACCACTTCATCCTGCCCCGACTTTCGTGATGTGGCGAGATTTTCGATGCCTTCTTCTCGTTGATACTTAATTTTTGAGGAGTTTCCGGAGAGGGAGACTTGTTGTTGATATGGCGGGTCTCACGGAACCGATCTACATGGCTGGAATGCGGATATTCATACGAGGAATGATGGATACCTTGACATTTCTTTGCCGGATGGACTTCTACATTCCTGGGCACGCACATACATCATTTTGCATTGCAAGCGAGCATTGTTTTTTGCACGTTAGCGTTTGCTGCATGATTCCCCCTCTGCCGTATGGTTTTTTGTCTCCTGTTGGCTGGAAAAGCCTGGCATTTTCTTGCCGGTTGTTCACTCATCAGCGAAGGAGTTTGAGTCCTTGTTCTTTCAAGCTATGATGCATACGATGAGATGGTCACTCGTTTGGATGATGGCGTTGTGGTGTACATAGTGTGGAGGTGGTTATGGAAATCAAAATGCTATTTGTTCATATGAGAAACTTGTATAATTGACTTGAGTCAAACAAGTGGGCATAGCTTGTGTAGTATGTGATAAAACGGTACCCTTGAAGAGACTCTTCTCGTGGAGGCTGCCTACTGGTGGTCCCAATGCTCTCCGTAAATCCTCGGATTCTGGTAAGAGTCCCTACCGGCTTGCATTCAGCTCATGGCATAGGTACCGGGTGCATGGCAGACAGTTGGGTCGGGCTGGGGTATTTGTAACAGATCTTCGGTCCGAATAAAGCCATTTATACTCGGTACTCCTAACTCGGCTCCACAAACCAATAGGCCTACCCCATCCATTGGCCTTCCCTGGAGAACAACCCCCTAGGCAATGCCTTCATTTTTCCTTAGTTTTCTTGATACCCAACTTCTCCGCAACTTTTTCTGCTTCCCATCGAAAAGTTCTCACTATCCCCGACGAATCTTCACTACCATCCAACCTAGGTGGGAATCAGTATATGTGGGCATATAACGGGAGTGGGATATAGATGTTGTGGTAAGCGACTTACATGGCAACCACATCATCCCAATGACAGTCTCTCATTAACTTGTTGGCAATCTTTTTGCAGTCGTCTTGGCTATAATCCCATCTTGCGGTTTCTTTGATGGCATCCCGCCTTATAGTATTTCTCTTCTCGTCATCCGAAAGACCTCGAATCTTTGCGGCGGTTGTCAATTCGCCGTTATGGTCATAATCATCCCAGTCGTATGTAGAGATCTCTCCCAGTACGTATTTTACGACTGTTTCACCAAGCGGTGTACTTCTCTTGGGGCCCGGTTTCTTCTCGTCCTCGGAGTCGTTCCGACTAAACCTTTTTAGAGAGTCCGCGGGCTCCATACCATACGGGGTCAAACCCATTGAATGCCAAACGTCGTCGTAAGATATAAACTCATGATACAGGCTGAGGTGTTCAAGTACTAGAGACCCGTCCGCAACCGCTTCCCGAAGGGACTGAAAAAAGGACGACCAGGATCCTCCGAGCATTTTAATATCCTCGAGCGTTAAAGATTTTAACGTGGCTTTGTGGCGCATAACAAAATCCAGTAGCTCGTCTTCAATGAATCTCAGATTCTTGAAACTGACTACCTCGAGTCTTGGCCAGTGTTGATTCCCAACAAACGTGCTCAGTTCCTCGACCTCGTCTGCTGCGGCAGGTTTGAACTCATCGAACTCAAATTGCATGTGCATTTCCCGCAAATTCTTTGCATATCCTAACCATTTTGCGATGTCGTGGTTCTTGGCTGACTGTTCGAAGATCGTATCCCACTGATCCCTTGACTCATAATATCCTAGAAGAGCACCGGGGCGGCTTGCCCAATCCCACGGTTTATCAATAGTAAACTCGGTTTGCCATGAGATGTTCAGCGTTTCGAGATGCTCAATAGCCTGCTTCATCCCCCGCACTACGCCTTGCGGGTAACAGACCACGGTCACCGGACAAAATTCACGGATATTCAAATGACGAATACGTGACTTCGTTCCGCCAAGCGCGAGCAGGGCCGTGGAAATCAACCGTCCATTAGACCAGTACACAGCATTTTGCGTATTACCGCGCGAGGGGCGTTGCCCGATCCTGTCCAGAATCCGATTCCAGAGTTTATATCGAGGGCTCCCTTCCCAGTCAGCTCCCATGATATCCAGAAACTCGATCGATGCCAACTTGGGGAATCTGCTTGGTGTGATCAGTTGATATAAGGAAATATCCTCGGCTACTCGCAGCATTTCATGCCATTGTCTGAGATGCTCAAGCCATGCTATCCATTGTTGTTCCCCTTGCTCCGGCGTCATGTCTTTGGGGGGGTAAGTCTGGTCGTGGAAGCGGTCTCTCCGCATAGCCAATGGCAGCTCGGAATTATCTGACGGTAGAGGCTCATCCTTCACCCAGCGATCGGTTTCGTGCCACGTGGTATCATAGATCTGAAGGTTTCTGACATTAGTTGCAAATTCCGGGTCTGCAGCTATGGCCCTAAACCTGTCGTAGCTTTCGCGGCATACCATCAGCTTGACATTGCGATGCAAATGGGATCTGAAGAGAGCGTCGTATAACTTGGAATCCAGACGGAAGTTCAGGAGGGTCTCGAGGTCAAGGTTCCCTGCGACGATTTCCCAAAGCTCGTTGGGCAGATAGAAGCCACCAGGCTTTTCGTCTCTCGCGCCCAACGTGGCCTCGACATTGTTCGCTAGCTTGGAAACTAAATCGAATGCTGTCTTTGTAGGCGACGTAGGTGAAGTTGAGCTCGACATGATGTCGTGTCCGACTTTCTGATGTTCTGTTCTGGAGTAGCTCAAGTCTGGAGTTGTGGATCTTATATCGAAGTCTTTCAGTCAGAGATAGAATATCTCAATACGCTCCGAATGTCCAAGCTCTCTTTATCAGAGTGCCTCAAAGCCCGTCTCCACTCTTGACAAAGGACACCACTCCTCATCAGCCCCTTAACATCACCACAGCAGCACCTCTTTCTTTGAGCCGACTTTTCCGAATCCGGCGACTTGCCTCAATCCTCAAAACTCAATATCTGAAAATCGATAATAATTGGACCAAAGCTGATCCCATGTCTGCGAGATGCTTGAGGTATGGCGAAGCTTGAACCAATCATGTGGGCAAATAAAAATCCACACTCTAACATAAGACGGGAACAAAGGAGCAGGGAAAATCGCAAATTAAATAAGTGAGCACCGATGACACTTTCAGCTTTGGCATGATGGAAGCATTACAATCTTCTGGACAAAAGAAGTAGAGATGTCAACCAACGCAACATTAATTTCTTGGATGCTTGCCTCGCGGACGAAGAAGTCCCTGAGACCCTAACACAGTCTCGAATTGAAGCCCAGTCATCGATTCGAAAAAATAGGTAATTGGGGTAAATCCAAGTAATTGAGAAACTCCAAGTAATCTTGGGATATCCGAGAAATTGGGAGAAATCCAAGTAATCGGAACAAGTTCAAATACTACACAAGAGCTCAAGTAATCGGGAGACATCTGAGTGATTGAAAGAAGAATAATCAACGGATATCCAAGTGATTAGAATTTGTAATACGGAGCACAAGTGAACAACTCAAGAATTGTGACAGGAGTTTATTGGGTGATGTTGCTAAGCACCCAGAAGCTCCTGAAAAGGATAGAAGGAAGACTGAAGAGAAAAGAGCTCTTGGCCCAATCTCTCAGCGCATATATAGGACTCCATGCTGACTAAGCCGCGCTAAGAGCTTGGACACTTCTAACAGGTGACGAGCCTATATAATTAGTAGCAATACATTACGGATTCACGGTCACTCGATTTGCTTCCAAACTTCATTAACAAAACTCAACATGCTTCTAGTGTGATCAACACTATGTGACAAACGCCCAAGCTCAGCCCAAAGCAGGCCTCCACGTCTCTTTCCACACCAAATCAAACATGTCTCTCCTTTCTCACCTTGAACGCCTCCTTCACCATCTTCCTCATCTCCGCCGCCATCGGCACCCTGCACAACTCCCACTCCTCAGCCCAGCAATACTCCGCTACTTCTGTTCCCATCGCAGATCCTCTTCCCATCGTAAGTATCCCCTCTTCCTTGACATCGACAACAAAAGAGACCTGCAACATCCTAATCTCACCTACCATATTCGCATTCCTCGTCATATACAGGAGTTCCAGCCCACCCCCGACCTCTCCCACAACCTTGATAGCGTCCAGTCCCGTAATCTCTTTCACGCGCCTAACCAGCGCACCTGGAATAGTGAGATCTTGGGGAACCATCCTACCACCAGGCAACTCAAATAAGTTCCAGTTGGCCGGTTGTGCCGTAGCATATTTGACCAGTAAAATCCTTGGAGGCGGCTCTTGCTTGCGCTGAGACTGATATTGGGAAGTTCCCTTGAGTATCGACTTTGGCACGGGTATGGGTACATATTTGGGAGTGGCAGCAACATTCTGATGAGCGGAACCATTCTTGAGTATCGATTTCGGCATAGAATTGGGTGCAGGCGGGTAAGGGCCTGGATATGGGCGAGTGGCGGCAGCCAGAGCCTTCTGATAACCGGAACCATTCTTGAGTATCGATTTCGGCATAGAATTGGGTGCAGGCGGGTAAGGGTGTGCCCCCCATGGTGGAGTCCTGGCCGGAGCCTCAACATGCAATCGTGACAATTTTTGAGCTAGGGTTTCGTCGGACGGTTGCCAAGCTGGAGCATTGGCGCGGAGCGTGCTGGACCCGTTCGTGGTCGCTGGCGGAGATGGTTGAAGTCTGGCAGCTGGATTTTTCTGGGTCGATGTGGCCGGCCGAGCTTGGTACGCTTGCTGCGGCGGCTCTGGGGTATGGAAAATAGCAGCGCCGACGATGATAGTTTCGTAGAGATTATGGGCGGAAGACAGATAGGTACCGCGGAGCTCCTTGAGGTTGAAGGTGAGGTTCTTGGGCGGGAGGCTCCTGGGCGTGATTGTGGGGACAGCAGGGACTGAAGATGCGGGTGGCTGGGGGTAAGCCATGGTGAGTTGTTGGCTGTTGGATGAGCGTTTCAATTGTTTAAGAGGATGTGGTGGTTCTGGCAAAAGGCCCGGTTTGCACTGTCTTTTGTAGCAGGAAGGTTGTTTATTTGTGGACAAGGAAGGGGCATGTCGCAAAGAGACTGCCGGCACAGTCGGACGGGGAGAAAGAAAATATCATCATTACGGATATTCCAAGTGACTTGGGGAATTCCAGCAGCCTTGATATATTCCTTCCTGAAATACATCGAGTTCCTCAAATTCCCTGGAATATCGCAAGTAATCGGAAATATCTCCAATCTTTTGGGATATTCCGAGTCACTTGGAGTAGCCCCAAGTCACCTGGACGATCCATGTCATTTGGGATAACATGACATCCAGAAATTGATCTGGAACGGACACATAGTTCTTTCATTCACTGAGCAATCACAGCATGGCAAAGCCGTCCTCGTTCAAAGCCCACAATCCTAGGTACTTTCGAAAACCAACATCCTTCAACACTTGGGCGAAAGCACGACCAACTAGCTCACTCATCCCAGCCGTCATCTCCAAGCCCTCCAGGTCCTCCTCTGCAGCCCAGATGTATTCCGAATGCTCCTCGGGATTCATCTGCACTTCACCATCTGCCACTTCCACGACTAAATTGACCTGCACGCACGACTTGGTCTCCTTAACCTCATTAACCTTCTTCTCTGTCTCGTACTCGAAAGGAGGCAGCAGCTCTTGCTTGACTTTGGAAACTACAAGCGACGTTTCTTGATTCTTCTTTGACTTCGCGACTGAGGGCATGAGCTAGGGTACGGATGTATCTGTGTCGTCGAACTTGCCGCTCGGGAGCTCCCAGACATTCGGGTAGTATATCTCGTGGGCGGCGCGCTTGAGGAGGAGGAGCCTGTTGCCTTTGAAGATGGTGGCGCCGATGACAATCTTGTCGTATGGGGTGCCAGTGGGGGAGAAGTGAGTTTGGCGGAACTGACTCCGCGAGAGCTAGAGTTTGGCTCGTGGATGACGACATGTTGGTTTGATTTTGGTTTTGTGGTTCTCAGTTTGAAGGTGAAGGGACGGAGGATGTCGTGGGAGCCTTTGTGTAACCACGGCGGCATGCAATCTGACCATCTGACCACGTGACTTAGTCATTGGAATATAAGTGCTCGTTGTCTTACCATCTAGACCTTTTGTTGGGGCGAGTTGAATCCGACTGGAGTTGTGAAATACAGGGCAAATAAGCTCAATAAGGCTACCACTTTGAATAAAAGGCACAAGCCGTTCCTCTGGGACGCCGGGTTTGGAATATATCTCTTGTAGTGTAGAAAATACCAAGTAATCAGAAAAATCTCCAGTAATTAGGAGCCCCCTAATGATCAGGAACCACCCCCCCTCCCCTTCCAAAATTGCTCAAGAACATTCTCAATGATTAGGAGTATCCTCGATGACTAGGAATATTCCAAATAATTGGGGAACCCGTTTTTATTACTGCCACATGCAGCACGCTCATTTCCAAACGGCGGTTCAAACAGGAGAAGAATACAGGGAAGTATTCCGATTCGGTTTAGCTTGTCCTTTTATCAGCAAATACTAAGCAAACCCCAGAGCTCAGTCTCACAATCGAAAGCTGACCAACATTCTAAACACAGATCCAAGAACCTAGAGAGTAGACATCCAAATTTCCACCTTATACTTCGTCTTCGTTTCCCGCGCCGCAGCTTTCAAAATGCTCATGCCATTTTTTCTTTCCAACCAACTGCCTGCGAATATCTACGCCTTTACGCCTAACACCACCACCTCCTCCACACCCCCGCGCACTCCATTCTCATGCTTCTCGGGAATGTCATCAGCCAGTGTCAGTCTCTCACTCCCACCAACCAGCTTCCCAACCCGTTCCACCCACCTTCCAACCAAACCCCTCAGACTCTCCAGCACTTCACTCCCCACCATCCCCGCTAACGTCGTCTCCGGACTCGGCTTCTCCCCCCTTCCCAAGCGCCGCATATTCCAATAGAAGAATTGAATCGGCAAGCCACTGCCCACTACCTTCGCCGGCACCCAGTTCGCCAACCACAATCCCCTGACCATGTGGGGCTTCGCCATTGCCTTTTCATCCTTCACTTCGTCCTTCAACAAGACCTTAGCAGGTAAATCAGGTTCAAGCACCGCCGCTCTGCCCAGACCGCAAAGATCCGTCAAACCACTGTAGATACTCGCCGCCATGCCAACCCTCGTGCGAAACCCGCCACTCAGCTGGATCGCTGGGCGGTTTGGCGGCTGCAACACCTTCTTCTCGATCCAATCCTCCTCTCCATCAGAATCCGGCACTTCAGGCTCTGCAAACAGCTTCTCAACCAACCCCTTAACTCTTTCAGCAAACTCCGCAAAAAACGCTTCTCGTACCCTCGTGCTTTCCTTGATCGTGCCTGTGTTATTCGCCTCATGGCTCACCTTCCCAAAACTGTTATGCAAGCCACTGTTACTCTGCTCCGCATTCCCGCCACTGATTTCCACCAAGTCCACTTTCCCACAGCTAAGGAGCCAGCGCACCTGTTCCAACGCTTCGTCTTGGGAAAGGCCACCGGAAGCCATGTAATCGCCCGAATTCAACTTCACGCTCAGACAGAAGCCCTTCTTCGTCTCCACTTTGCTTTCATCCTCTGGATCCCCCTTCTCTCTTTTCCCATTCTCGCTAGCAGCAAATTCGTTTTGAATAACCGCGTATGATTCTTCCACAATCCTCTGCAAAAACCGCAAGCGCTTCTCGGGGCTGCCGCCATAATCGTCCGTCCTCCGATTCGTATGCGGACTCAAAAACTGAGACACCAAAAACCCATGCGCGCCATGAATCTGCACCCCCTTAAAGCCCGCTCTATACGCCACCCTCACGCCTCTCTTAAAATCTTCCACAACATCATCAATCTCTTCGAGTGCCATAGCCTTTGGTACTCCGAGAATGGATTTTACGGCCAGTTTGTCAATGTAGGATGTGCCAACGGTGACGGGCACGGAGGAGGGACAGAGTGGGGACATGGTGGAGGGACGAGAACCGGCGCCGGCGGGAGACATGCGGCCTGGGTGTGCGAGTTGGACGATACAGGGTGTTCCGGCGGATTGAGCGATGGACGCCCAGGTGTGCCATTTGGAGAGGTGGTAGGGTTGTAAGGAGTCTGGATGGCAGACGATATCTCCTGCGATGGACAAAACTATGTGTATCGACAATCAGTGATTGGCATTTCCAGGCAAGCAAAGTCTGTGGACAACTGCTTGTAGCACGGTCCAACACAAATAAACGTCCATTCATTGGTATATATAAAACATATATGATGATGAAGATGGGAGTGGAAAAGGGGTAGATGAGTAAGAACATACAGCGGATGTCAATTTGCACCTGCCCTGTAATCAACAGCCCATACTTCGAAGCTGCCCACTTCCCATACAAATTCTTGAATTCCGGAATCGGCGGGTCGTAGAAAGGGGGCTCAGCAAGCGTTTCTTGCATAGGGCATTTGACAAGTCTGTTTGGCAGCACCAAGCCACAAGGTAGCGTCAGAGGAGCCGCGAGGAGTGCTGTCGCCGAAAGATCCTCCTGCTCCATATTTCCCACAGGAGCATTTCGCGTCTCTGTCTCCGTGGAGCTCATCTTGGACTTGCTTCGATGATGTACCAAGTTCGAGGTGGTAGGGATGTGACGGAAAAGTATTGGCGAGTGGTGTGAATGGGATGAGACGAGGAGAGATAGTGTTGTGAAGAGTAGATAGGCAAAAACGGATGCTGGGACTAACAGGAGGAGGAAAAGAAATGAAAAGATTGAGGAGATCGAGGATATCTCGAGCATCAGTGCCTTGGGGAAGAGAACCGCAACAAAAGAACTCAACTGGGAGAGAAGCCATTACTCCACCTTTAAGTAATGCCAGCGAGCGTGCCAATGTTGGGAGAAGCACAATCTCGGACGTCACCGATAGACTCACCATCCCACGTTGAATTCGCAGCTAGCTTTATCAATTCGAAATCGGAAAGCATGAATAACCGGCACTTGCGGCATATCAGACTTCGGAGTGCAGAAAACAGGCTCAAGAAGCCGTTAGAAGGTTTGGGCTAGGAGTGTTGGTGGTTGTGGTTGGTGACCGTGGTGTTCTGGTGTGGTTGCTGCGGGCTTATCAGCGTTTGCGTGCCGATAAGAAGTCCGCGGCAGGAACTGCGTTAGCGTGGAACCTTGGTCGTGGCGTGACAGTCACGTGTATGCTGCTATTTTTGATATTCCAGGAGCGGGGACCGGGAAGTCGACTCCACTTTGATGAAGCATACAGGAATCAACATGAAACCCCTTTGGAAGAGCTGCTTTCTGAACGTCTGGTTTTTTACACTACCCAAACCAACTATTTACAGCCAGAAACGACCCCCACCCAACTCTCTCCGCGGAGTCCACCCAACCACTCATCCTAGACAGACCAAGTAGGACGTACTTAGGTATCCATCACCTAGCAAGTACCACTTGCTATCCACCCGTTTCTTTCAAACTCGCGGACGTCCTGTTTATCCATCCCTCTCCCCCAACCCCTTTCTTTTCAAACATTTGCTCGAAGTGAAGAGCCCGCCCCGTGCTGTGCTGTACTGCCCACACCAACAAAGCCTCCAGCCCAGGGATGCGCATTGCGCGCCCTATGTTCACAACTAAAACGCCTGCAGCTATGCCGCCTATATAAACAGTGAAGCAAGAAGCCTAAATGACTTCTGTAGCTCGATTGGTACAATGGATGGAAGCAGATGCGAATCAAAAGAAATGGGTATAATCGCAATGTCCTGGATCAGCAGAAACGCTTACATGCGCCAGATAAAAATTTCTCGAACCGAGGCCGTCAATGGTAATGATAGGTGGTGGGGAAGTGTGCCTTGCAGGCGAGGAGCTCCAGCCAACAGCGTCTTGCTGTATCGTGAAAGCGGAGTGTGCTCTCAAGAGAGAGAACTTGGAGTTGGTCGGAACCGAGTGGTATCAGAGCGTATTTCGGATAGTGTGGTGGTAAATTAAGGATTATAAACGCAAGTCGTGGTATATCGACTATTGAGGTATGCCGTCGCGGCTCGGGATTTTCCCTTTTTCTATAGTATAATTCGATCAGGAAAGCAAAGCGGCGATAATAGCCACCAGTGCGAATGTTCCCAGTCCCGGTGATTGAATATATGCTCTTGTGCTGTCGCTAGTGGTGGCAACGGACGCTTCCGTGGTGTTGACGAAAGTCGGACCGCAGTTGATATTCACCTGCTGCGCAGCGCTGACATACGTTGAAGCGATTGCGGAATCTCGGTCTGCCGACGCAGTCTGGTAGATGTCCATGGTGTCCATGAGACACGAGTTGCATGTTGGCTGGCTGCCGCCGGGAAGGGAGTTGTTGAGAGGGAGGTAGTAGATATAGCTGTCGGTGGGTGATTCAGCGTTGGTGATGGCTTCACCAAAGCAGTAAGCAGAAGTAGTATTGTCGATTAGACAGGTGGCTTCGTAGGTGACCATATAGGATTTTAGGCCGTAGTATGCTGCCATCACCACTGGGTTTTGGTTTTGATAGTCAGTAAGGCAGTTGGAGGCTGAGGTCAGATTATTGGCGATTGAGCTCATGAGGCTGCCGCATTGTGTAGAGTTGACGGCACAACTTTGGTCGAGCACTTCAGTGATGGTGGTTATCGATTTCTCGGCTTGGAAGAAAGCTTCTGAGTTCTGATAGCAATTGTTAGTATATGAACCACAGAGATCATCAAGACTCAATGTAGCGGATTTCAAGGCAAGCTCACCTGCAGCATGAGAGATACGGGCAAGCATTCCTTGAAGGTCGAGTTCGCAAGGAAGCTGGTCATAAAATTCTGGCATGTTTGACTCGAGAAATTGGTACCCAGGCCACTGTCGAAAGCACTTGGTAATGGTGATGCAGCCGTCGTACCCGCGACAGAACTGCCGCTTGTGGTGGTGGTCGCCGCCAGAGTTTTGGTGTGAGAAGCGGCACTCGTGGTGGCGGTTCTGGCATGCGATGTTGTCGAAGATGCTCTCGTCGACGAGCTCTCCTTCTCGCTCTCCAAGGAGCTCCTCTTGCGCAAGTCGAGGTCGTCCTCTGTCGCGAGCGTCCAAGCTTTGCTAATCCTTGGCGCCGGTCGCTGATCAACAACTATGCCTCCCGGATGCTCCACTGCGGATCGCGCAAGATCGATGTCTGGAGGGTCGACCAGTTCTTCCGTGATGGTGAATTTGAGGTGATGCGACTTTCTCGTTGCGTAGGCGGAGGTTGGACTGCAGCAACATGATATTAAGACTAGGAATGTGAGGACTGTGAAGAGAGAGTATTTTGTTTCCGCGCAATGACGACGCTTTGAAGTGAGCTGACGTCTCTCGGTGTCGCATCCCCGATGGAACAGCGAGCGTGTCAGAAAATCGCCGGGGACTTCAATGTGCCGGAGATTATCCATCTTGAAGAATAAGGTAGCCAGCAACAAGAAACTCTGGTGAGAGCATGAGAAATCGGGTCGTTTGGTGTCAGGCGATCATCTCGAGGTTGTCCCTTCTCGTGTCTCCAACATCACCGCAAAGCCTTCCCTCAGCGCAGTGGGTCCCAACTGGATGCCACTTGGTCTGTCCTTCTGATCTCAAACTCGTCGAATGTGTCGGGCAGGTGGGTTCAACAGCGACTCGATACACTTCAGTTCGTCCGGCAAGGTTCGACGTTCAAGACTTTCGAGGCGGGTACAGTGGAAACGTTATCCGCAATGCTTCGTTCTGGGGCCTTAGTAATCGGATCCGGAAGGACACAGCAGGATCTCGGAAGATATTTGGAATGTCCAACGAACAGGTAACGAGTGACTGCAGTTGGATTGTTCGATGCTTCTTTCCGTCGCGGCGGCTGTCGTCGGCGTTGCACAGGTCTGGCAATGTTGGGTTGAGAAAAAGCGAAGTGTTGGTGGCTGTCGAAGGCGAGAGAAAAGCGGCTCGGACTTTCCCCTGGGTCCAGGCCTCTTTTGATATGGCTTGGCTGTTAGTCTTGGAATGGGGTTGTTTCGGGTGAAGAAAAGCCAGCATGTCAGGAGTTAGCCGTCCCCATATTAGTCTTGTTCTTTAAATACGACTGTACCGGATGGCCTGGAGAGCACATGGCGTGCGCCTCTTTGCTGGGCGACACCTCTCCTGCTCACCGGCACGTCCCCCTTTGGTCGACTGAGGGTTCGTATATTGGCTATATGCTCACGATATATGACTGAGGTGCAGACGATGACTCTGCATTGGTGGTTTTCGGAGAATGAAGCAGAACGGTCGACGGCCTGCAGGCTTGCAGCCTCTTCGAGATTCGCACAGCTGCCTTTCGGAGCTTAGGGGGGCCACGGAAGTTGGAAGTGGAAAGAGTGGACATCAAGTGGCTAGTATATATTGAGGCCCCACGTAAAGTGCCTGCAGGGACGCGTTGTTGTTGAAGAACTCGTGGACTCTGCGTTGACTACATGTACTGCACCATCACTCGATGGTTCGTGAAGTCTGCTCCCCATGCAAATACCAAAGGAGAGAAAACAAACCTTCGCGATAAGGTAACTGAGGTTCCAGAAAATCGAAACTATGTTCGAAACAGCAAGCAAAATCAGCAAAAAACGAAAGCACACGCATCCAGGCCAGCCAGGCGGTCCTGGAGGCTGGTCAGGTGTGCAGTGGTGACCGTGCAAGACGCGAGGCCCGTCGATCAATTGTTCTAGACGCCACGGTCCATTCCTCGTTCCTGGCCCGACGGCCCTAAACGAGATTGCCCTCATCCAGCTTAGGGAGCGCCCGGGGCGGGAGCTTGACCACAAGCATCGATGGTCGCTCAATCTGATATTCGCCATCCCTGGTCCGCGCACCAACGTCGTGTGGGACCTTGAACTTAAGGGCACGGTGATGGGCCGTTTTTGATTGAAGCTTAGGAATACATTGCAACTGCATGTGCCGCCAGAGCCGTGGTGGGTTCACGCCACGTCCATCTCGATTCGATTTCATCAACTTCATCTCTCGTGCTGCTGTCTTCAAACCCCCATATTGCTTCTTCATCCCACTGCTCCCATCAGCATTCAGCCTCAGCACGACAGTACTTCCAAAAGCCGCTGAAAACACGCAATCATGCGATATTGCGTCCCAAAGCTGAAAATCCCTCGTCCCTTTCACAACCCAAAGACACCAGAATATACGAAAAGGGCTGTCTCGTGCTGACACAAGCATCCCCAAGGCCCCTTACATATGCGAGTCTACACGGCGAGACAGCTCGAAAGAGCCCAGGACCGCTGCGCCGTGCAACGCGTGAAGACGCCACGAAATTTGCGAAAGATGCAGCCAGGAGGCGAGGCTCGGCAGATTTCGTCGGATGTTTTCAACCTTGTGGAAGTCGATACATATGGACATAAAACACGGGAGCGCCACTCTTCTGCAAGACTGAGAGAATCGAGCATGCCAGGTCTCTCTTCAATTTTCAATCACTGTTTATCGCGTGAAGCATTTTTTTTTAATGCGTCACGTGCTCGTGCTTTCCACAGACCTCGATCTCGAAGTCCGAGATCCAAGCAGAGTTGCTTTTCTGATTTCCTCGTGCTACATGTATGTAGTGTTGCATCACATGATATTCAAGATAGCCGTTTCACAACAGCCTTGTGAACCTGTAGCTCTGGCACGATTCTGCATATGCAATTTTCCGCTGAATGGGCACTGCTTTGACAAGACACCTCTTGTTAATATATCCGAGACTCGCTGGACCCATGGATCGGACATCGCAAATCGGGCATTCGATTTACGGATCGCGAATCTCTTCTGCGAGTGCCTACAAGATCGTGTTAGTTACAGTAATCGGGTTGGGATCTCGAAGGATGGGAGATAGACAAGAGGCATAATAAAGCAAAGTCAACCGGCCTTGTCAGCCTGCTCAGTAGAGAACAGCTGCACTGGTCAACGGACTTTCGTAAGTCCCTTTCTCCTAGTAGGACCGCTCGAACAGGCAGTTGGACAGGCTAAGGGATTCGAGGATCCCAGATGGCCTTGACCTTTCCGGGCCCCGGTAGTGTTCCACAAAGGAAAATCCGGGGATCTTGGCCGCTCCCGCATATGACTACCAAGTCACTAAGCAAACCGACGGCGAGTTCGTCCCTGGCTCCCAGTTCCAGAGCCTCTCTGGTAACTGGTAAAAGATTCCTTTTGGTAAGCGGTTCCTCCACGGCGCCATCCGACTCCAAGCACCCTCTCAACCAAATCCATGAGATGCGGTTTTTATTCGGGTGTCCTCTTGAAGCCCCTAAGAACTGTGGGTTGGAAAGCGGACGAGCACAACGTCAGTCAATCTTGCACATCATTGCATCTCGCTTGGAACATCTCAGTCTGGGGATTGCTCATTCAGGTTGGGAGATATGAAACTTGAAAGCGCTGTGCGTGCAATGTGAATAGAGCGGACGGAGCGGATAGGTGCAGGCTCATTCTACCATGTGAGTCGTGTGCTGTGTAGGGCTTATGCATGTGCCTGTTGGTTGAATGGGTGTGTTACAGCATCCAAACTGCTGCTTGTCGGCTTGTTGAAATGAGAGCGAATAGTGTGGGGGTTGTTTCTGGATCTGTGGGTGACAGTGGATGCTGAGCTGCATGAATCAACGCCTTTGCGGAGTTTGGATGTTGCTGGTTCCCTGTTAATAGGCGAAGAACTCTTGTAAAGAGACTTTGGCTCGGGCATGCGATCCCGCTGTCGATCTTGCGAGATGCTGCCAATACAACGCCAAAGCTGCGCTAGAAGGCCTTTAGAGCGCGCCAACATGCCTACATGTACCTGGTAGATACTAGAGGCATGACGCTGTCGATCCGAAAGTAACCTTTGTTGGGCACAGATGTAAAAAGCTTCTGTGCACCGGTGACAACGTCGCACAAAAGTATCTCACCTGACTTCAAAGGGCGAAAATGGGAAATATTGGGGTCGTCAAGTCCAAGTCTTGAGGAAGGCAGTTGGTTCCGATCCCATGCTGACGAGCGCCGAGCGGAGCTGAGGTCCCAGTTCCCCTTATCCCAGGTGATTCGGTATATCCCAAGTGATTCGGGTTATCACAAGTGACTCGAAATGCCTCAAGTGATTGGGAATGATTTTGCGAAAATCTGGGGAAGCTGGATAGATGGGGGCTGAGTACATGGACCCCTGGAAAACCCTGATGTCTTAGAATTTTCGGAGCTTCGATGGTGTTGTCTCTTCGCGTTCATGCTGAGGCTCTACCGCGTTCTTGATGGCGAGGCAGCTTCCTTCGTCTCCAGTCGTCAGCCCCAAGGCAAGTCCTCTCTTCAGCCCAAGGCAATCTTGTACCAGCGAGTGGGGTGCCACCAAGATGTGTGACAATGCTGGGGGGTCGTGAACGTCTGGGGTCGAAGAGACGCTGCATTTGTCTCTTCGACACATCCTGAAAGTGTCTGATCGGGGACTCCTCTTGTGGACCAGCGTTCCTCGCCTTCTTAAAGTGTCGTGACCCCGCGGTTATTGGCAATTCAGCGGAAGGAATAGCACCCCAGGACGAGGCAAGCTGCGGGGTGAAGATTGATGTATGTAGTTCCTGAGGCATCAACAATTGGCAGCCCTCTCGCCAGCCACACTCGTGCTGTGCCGCTCTACTCGCCGTAACGGCGCAAGACTCTGGGCAGCTCCCAGTTTTACGAAAATCGCATCTCCGCTGCACGCCGACTCGACTTCGAGTCTCCGTCTTTGCACTGAGCACGCTGTTCTGCAGCTTCGTAAGTTCTTTTGCGTCTGGTCAGCTTTCTTTCCATCAGTTCTTGTCGCAGTATAGTTTCTATCAATCTCCCAGAGTTGTGGTCTCTGGCAATGTAGCCCTTACCCGAACGGGACCTTCCGCCGATTGCCCTGCGACGGAAAGCGGCGACGACACCGACAAATTTCAAGTCCACCACTCTGACATCTCCTTCACCCTCCAGCTCTCCCTCCAGCTCCCCCGCATTGGCTGAGGGAGACGAGCCCTGCTGTGCCGTGTTCCCCATACTCGAGGAACGCCCACGCCCCGGAATCACGACCACTCAATCCTTCACGCATCCCCAGGATCCCTAACAACAGCTGCGCCCGATTCCTCTCAGCCTGTGCTCTATGTACCGTCTGTAGTCCCGTGGCCTTGGGTGCACGACATCATCCCCAGTTTTCGACTGTGGATTCTTCACCATACCTGCGCCTCGGTCTCCGCACACCCGTCCACACACCTGTGCTCGCTGTCCCGGCTGGGCCTCACCCACACAATCCTGCTGACTAGCAAAAGTGAACAACACCACCCGCCCGAAACCTGCCCCAAGTCCCTCTCTCCCTTCCACCACTCACGCTCCTTCCTTCCGTCCCGAAACGCCTCGAACGCACGCGCCCTCATCAACTGGCCCAGGAAAGCGACACATCTCTTACCCCAGACTTCTCCACATCGTCGTCGCTACTACCCCCCTGTGGTCCATAGTAGCGACGAACGTCTGTGAAGCACCGCTCCGGCCTGTACAGCCGTTCACCTCGACCGACCTCGACTTCAAACCGCCATCATGTCTGCCCCAACTCCCTCCTCCTCTGCGAACGCGAACACCAACGCTACCGCCCCTACGTCCGTCAAACGGGCCTGCGATGCCTGCCATCGCAGAAAAGTGAAATGTGACGGTCTTCAGCCCTGTAGGAATTGCGGATCAGCTCAACTGGCTTGCACCTACCATGCAATTCCCCAGAAGAAGGGGCCGAAAGGCTCCAGAGCTAAGGTAATTTCGGAACTGCGCGAGACGCAACGGCAGACTACGCTCTCGACCAAGGTCGCGAACCGTCTAAATGGACTACAGAGCCCACCTTGCAGTCCGACATTGGCGCCAACTCCAGGCTTGCTCACGCATGAAATGGTCAAGGAGTGCATTGACTACTTCTTTACCAACATGTACCCGACACTACCAATTCTTCACCGAGGCCGGCTGGAACAACAAGCTTTATTCCTTGACCGGGATGTCGAAACATATTGTTTGCTTGCATCTCTATCGGCCTTCATGATGATTCAGCCCGGCATGTCGATACCAGGCGATCAACTTGGCCTTGACAGTTTGCCGGGCGCGAACCTGGTATCAGGCACCATGTTGATTGAAGAGACCATCAAAGTTCGAAAGTCATATGATCACTTGGAGAACTCTAGTCTGAACAGCATGGTCACAAGCTATTTCTTGTTTGGTTGCTACTTTGGTCTCGAGTTGCACAACAAAGCCTGGTTCCATCTGCGGGAAGCAACTACGTCGGCGCATATACTGGATATGCAGAAGGAAGAATCATATGCGCGTTACGATGCTATTGATTCGTCGAGAAGGAGGCGATTATACTGGCTACTGTTTGTCAGTGAACGGTAAGAGATACCAAATCAATGTTTGAGAGCTGACCTAATTGGTACCAGGGCATATGCCTTACAACGCCATCGTCCCTTGACTCTTCCTGCCACCATATCCCTTCCCACATCTCATGACGACCCTACTGAGCCATCTCCTCCGTTGACAGGCTTCATTCATCTCGTCAGTCTGTATCGACCATTCGATGACATGTTTATTGCGTTGTGGAATAAGTCTCGAAACGACTGCACTCCTGCCTACCTTTCTGCTTTACAAAAGCAGCTAACAGAGGCTCTTCCTGGATACCTGAACACTACTGAGAGCCAGGCGATTGACTTGCGTGTCAGTCAGCAGTGGCTACGGACCATGGTTTGGCAGCTTAGTATCCAGAATGGCTGCCTTAGTAGCGGCCCTGCGGAATCCTGCATGACCTTCCAGTATCCTGTCGAGATTGCACGCGATCTCATTTCTATGACTTCGCAGTTCTCTCAGCATAGTATGGAGTTGCATGGTCTTGGACTGGTGAGTATCTTGCCGGTGTGGTCTTTCTGACTGGAGAGCTGACATTCTCTAGATTGAAAAGCTCTTCGATGTCGCCTGTTCTCTCACAGATGTGATGTCCCTCCTTCCAAGTCCCGCTGATCCATTCGTCATGGGTCCACGTGAGAACATAACTCAATTCATCAGCCTGCTCTCCACCCTCCGCAACGGCGATCATCGCTTCCTCCCCTTGTTGCTATCCAAGGTCAACGATGTTCTTCCACGTCTAGCAAACCCCATGCTATCAGTGCTCCCTGATAGTGCTGCCTGTGGTGCCAACATCGATATTTTCGATGGCTTCGGCAATGCTGGTATGGGTGTACCAGCAACACCCATCCAGGACTACAAGACCGAATACAAGCCTTTGCGCCTGGACGACATCTCCTCCAGCAGCGGGCAAGACACACCGTCCCACGATGGTAGCACTCCATTCACCAGCCCTCCCGGTATGGACATGGAGTATTCAGGCATGGGAAACATGGGCGCCATAGGCCATGCACATGAATGGTCCCGATTTCAGCACGGTCGTCCAACACCTAGCCGCCAAGGAAGCGGAACCAGCTACGTTGGCCCCATGTCTCACGGCATGCCCGAGTTCCACTGTTTGGATATGGGCATGGAAAATCTAGCCCCCGACATGAACTTCCGATGAACTCATTCTTTCGATTTATTCGTTCCGGGCGATATACATACTTTATCTAACGGAAGGGATCATTCCGCATTTTTGCTGTCAAATATTTTTGGCTGGCCCATCATCACACGAGTACATATGCTACATGCCCATGGCTATATGGCCGCGAGGCTGCGAGATTTGCTGGAGTTTTCAGGGGGCATGGCATGGCTTTGGGAGATCCGGCAAAGGGTCGGCATTTTTTATTTTGGGGGAGTTTTCACGCGTTAACAAATTTTGCAACTGCATAGCTGGCCACTGATTTAGCGGAATCATTTTTTCACAGCGGGCGGATACTTATTGCGAGCCGCATGGAACGCACGGTAGGATGGCAAGACATCAACGCTATATCCGCAAGGGAAGCAAGAGTACTTCAAGTAGGCTGCTTTAAAGGAAGAGAAGAGCTTAGGATGGGAACATTTTCAAGGATGTGCATAGCTAGCAATCTGATTCGGGTCATTATTGACTAAGGGTATATATTCAAAGCAAAAAATATATCAGGCATTGGAGGCGTGTATTGAGAATCTTTGCATTTGTGACCAAGTGCCCGTAAGAGAAGCCCGGTAGGTAGCCACAAAGATGTCATCTCATGGTGGCAGACTGTCAGGCAGCACGCTGCGAAGCACCCGCGACCTCAAAACCCCTTTGGTGTCCCCCTTATAGATTAGAATGAGATACCAGTTATCATATCAGTACTACGGGACCATGGCTCAGTTGGAATGGCAGAAGACTCCCTACCTGGCAGGGCTGGGTACGCAGGAGTAGCCCCAGCAAAGTAGTATCTGTGGCCAAATCAAACCAGTTTACTGGTGGGGGTTCGATTACTACCATGGGGTATTCGAACTTTTTGCAAGTTTTTGTATTTATTCTTAACGGAACCCAAGCCCCTCCCCCCCGCAGTAGAAAACAAAGGCTTTCTAATTAATGTTTACTGCTCTGATCTCGGTTGTCTGAAATACCAGCAGTCTCCATCTTTTGCCTCCGGGCCTCCCCATGTGGACCCGAGCACACACCGACAAATCCTCTCGTTCTGGTCCCCGAAGGCACCTAGAGTCCACGGAATGTCGAATGTCCCTACCAACACAGCCACGGGGCCCACGTACAGACCTTTACTGTGATGCTCGGTTGTGGCGATGTGAAAATGCTCAGATCTCTTTCATGCCGCTAAACAGCTTCTTCTGGTTGAATGGAATTGTCAAAATTCACATATCAAGGCAGTCAGGTGAGCAGCTACGGCTCCGTTGGAAGGTTGACAAGTTCCGTAAATTTGCTATCCGTGATGCCTCGCAGATCATCAACCGATACCGAACCCAACACCAATCCTCAACGCCACAAGCCAAACCAGACAATTATCCTGCCCACGACGCCTGCCCCTAGAATCATATACCTTCAAGATAATCCGGCATCTCTACTCCACCATCTGGACATCCTGATCCCCACCCTTCTCAGCCTTCTCTTCCTTCGCAGCATCCAAGTTCTTCAATAAGTAACTTCGCTTGAAATAGTCATTCGGATGCACAATCGTCTCCTGCTGTGCCAACTCCCCTAGTCCCTCTTCTTTCGCCCTCTTCATCTCCCTCTGATGCGCATATTCGAACACCCTGTTACAGGCAATATGGTATCTCATCTTGTCCTTATGCTCTTTCACCTCTCTCAGCACACCTTGATCTTTTACGCCCACTTCCTGCAGCAACACCATCAAATTCTCTGTACTGAAATGTCTGTAAGGACATCCGTGATTCTCCCCCGGTCCGGGGGGATGCTCAGTCAAGATCTTTTGACACGAGAATGGAGAATAGCCGTTTCCGCGGCGATTCGAGTCGCCGCCAACGTCGCCGTATGCGTGCCTCACGTTGTACTTATACTCTTTGTTAAACTGATCATCTGTGAATTTCGAGAACGAAGTTCGCCAGAAAACAAGGGCGTCTTCGAGGGACAGGCCAATGCCTTTGAGGAAGAGCGTGTATTGGAGGCGGCCGAAATGCTTCAAGTGTTTGTCCCGACGCAGGGAACGGTGTAGATTTTGCATGCACAGGGGGAAGGAGGCCGGCGCGAGGGTGTCGATGGAGGAGGCGTTTATAGAAGCACCGGGGATGGAGGAGTCGGTGGAGAATTGCGAGGTGGGGGTGGAGAAATTCTGGGACAAGTGGGCAAGAATAGGAGTCAGGCGGTCGTCTTCGTCGAGGCGGGGGAGGGCGCGTGAGGTGATCTGTTCTCGCAGTTAGTTTAAATAATCATGAAAACATAGCTATCTCCAAACTACAGAAAATCCAAATTAGAGAGGTCAAGTGGGCGTAGGGACTTACCTCCATGGCTTTCTCCAGCCGGATAGTAAACTCCCCAAGCACCATGCTCATCTGTTCTTTCGCAGGCACATAAGCTTTTCCTTTCCGCACAAACACTCTTCTTGACTCAACCAGTTCGGGCACCCGTTCCCAAGCCACCATAAACCAACTCGCCTCCCTGTCTGCTGCCTTCCCTCCGCCACTCACAGCCGCCAGCTCCTCTCTATAATTCGCCTTCTCATCCTCACCAACCATCTCCCAATCAAAATTCAGCGAGTTCACAAATGCAGCGCGTTCTTTCAAATCATCGTTCTGGAAACGCAGTTTGAACAACGTAGTCTCGACGCGCGTAAAACGCCTACGGAGATCTTCGGTTGAGGCGAATGCGAGGCGCAGGATGAAGTGCGAATAGTGGTCTTTTTGGCGCTCGGCATGGAGCGCGCTGGAGGAAGAGGAGTTGGCGGAAAGAGGGAGGTATTTGTCGAGGAGGGGCTTCATGTGAGCAGCGGTTTCAGCGGGAGTGCGATTGCGGAAGGAGCAGGCTTCGAGTTCGGCGAGGACTGTGGAGTGGTTTGAATCAGCTTCACGCGAGCAACTGAAGTGGGGGCTTGGAAGAAGTACCTCGCAGACGGTCGATGGCCCATTCTTCGAACTGTTCGAGGGTTATGTCTGCCGTAGGGGGGACAGAGTAGAAGTTCAGACGGTGCGGGTAGGTCAACTCCTGGTAAGTTGGCACTGCATGGTGTTTCTTCCGATAGTCGAGAGTTGAGCGCCTTTTGGCATCGATCCGGTTTACGTCTTGGCGGATCATGGTGGGCAACCTGGTGTGTGGAGTTCTTGGGAAATGCGATGGCGAGGTACGCGGACGTTGCGGGTAGGTATGTCGCGTCGACGCGTAAATTACCAGACGACGGCGAGGTAAAAACGTGCCAAGCTGTGTCAGGCCCGTGCACCATTATAAACGCGTGAAAACGCGCCTCTGAAATAACAAAATAAGATATTATAAGCGCGTATTCTAGAAATTTGAGCCAGTGCAAAAAAGAATCTAAAGTCAAAATTCAATTATTCTGAAATTTCGTGGTGCTGCAATTGAATCTGGTAATCGATTTCTATGGCGCACGGGCCTGTAGATTTCCTCCAGTCGTGCTGCGCCCGCCTTCAATTTGTCGCGGATCGACTCCCGAGGGCTCGGCTAGGCATGGTTACACAGCCTCAATGTTGCTCGCCCCGCTGCATGAGCTTGCCTTGGGAAGCAATCATTCGAGTGATTTAGCAGTTCAGTGTTACGCTGCAAGACCATACATAACAGCTAACCTCCAAATAGCTAGACACAATTGAATTGGGCTAAAGCCAGCGTTATGCAAATTCCGGGGTATACAGCTGCCCCTAAGCTCTTTTGGTCAACCACGCGCTCGTCGCGTTTCCAGCTTTGCCAGCTTTGCCGGCTTTTCTAGCTTTTTTTATTAAATAATGGTTTGAAATAGTCTAAAATAATATTGCAATATATTTAATAATAAAATACAATTTGACTTTGTTTATTTATATTAGAACATCCAATAGCTAGCTATTTATTTAGATATACAACCGCCACCACCATTTTAACCACGCGTTTGCCCTGCTTGATTTCTGCCAGATTTCTGCCAGCTGAAAAGGTTAGCGATGAGCCCGATTTGGTCCAGCAGAAGACAGCAGCTGGCTGCTATACAGGTCTGTTTGTGGTTAGGGCTTTGCAAGGGGCCCCTACTAGCTTAACAAGGGTGGTGCAGCTGCACTTTGCTGGTTATGGCAGTTGCAGCAGCACCTTACCATATACAGCCTGCGGAAATTGGCTGCTATGCACTGCTAAATCACTCGATTTGGCTCCAAGTCACTACTGCATATGCCAGTCATTTTTGTGATTAGAATCCGAGCAAGTGATTCGTGGGACCAGTCATCACCCGAACTTCACAAGTGTTTTACTGATTTTCTGAGTCTTGGCGTCTGTCTTTCACTCTCAATGCTGGATTATCAGTAGCCCAGTTCTCAGTTTCCATTTTTGTCCATTCGGCGGTCTTAACACAACTTGAAGTTCACGATAGTTTCTTCAGATCATCATAGTTAACCAAGAGCTTTGCTAAATCGCCTCTCGAGTTTCAAAATTGCTCCCAGCTAATCCCGATTACCAGACATCTTCCATATCAGAAATATTTATCCCAAGTAATTTGGAATATTCCAAGGAATTGGGAACATTCGGAATCACATAACCAGCACCACAAGTCACTATCACGAATCCATGGTGTGCAAGGAAACAAGCAGATCTTAGAAACCACCATCCACGGTGCTGTTTGCATACGCTACCCGGCTAGCTAGACCGTAACCAAAGTCACAAGCAAGGAAGCAAAGCCGCCACCGACCGAAACGGCCTCGTAGCCAGCACAGATCTTTTATGCCACCTACACCAGAGACAAAACCATCCCACCAGAGAGCTATTGCCCACTAGTCCCGCGACCGGAGAGACAATGGAAGGACACCAGCCTCAACGACTCAGATAGTGAATAGAGAAACACCACGGTCAGACGCCTCAAAAGCACTGCGAGGTCCCGAAGCTTCTCTGGTGTTAGAGCCGCGCTGCGGCATCTCTTCCAGAGGAATGGCGTTAGAGTCAGCGAATGGATCGAATGCAGACATTGACTGGGCGAAAGGGAGGCCGACAGGCGGAACGTAGACAAATGGGACCTCTAGCCCGGTGAAGAGGCAGGGGAAGACGGGCGAGAGGATTTTCTTGACGCGGGGAAGTGCGATAAGAGGACGGAAGGTGATGATGCAGCAAAAAGCTAGGGCAGATGCGCACTCGAGAATCGACCACAAGGGCCAATAGGTAATCTCATCTGTGATATTTGTCAGCATGTATTTTACTTGTGGAGAGAAAATGAGGACTGGAAGTGTACCGTAATATCCATATGGATCGCCGGCTTTGAGCATCAGCTGGACGGTAACATTTAAGCGCAGGATGGCGAAAACAACCGGGCTATGTTAAAGTTAGCTGAGGAAGCTATCAGCTCGTAATAAGAATTGACTTACAAGAATCCAACTACAAACAGAGCTAACATCCTTTTCCCCTCCCGTGGAAGATACCCCTCGCCACGCAAATGCAAGTAAATCGGTACCAGTGTCAAGAATCCGACCAGAACATCGAACGCCGCAGCCGTAATGCCCACCACATTGATGACAGTAGTGTCTTCGGGAAAAATTCCCACGCCGTCGAGAATCGTGATGACCAGGCAGACCCCAAAGAAGACGGCAACAATGCCCACGCAAACGTTGGCTCTGGCGGTTATTCTTTCCAACGGTGCTAAACTCTTCATAGTCAAGAAGGTTCCAACTCGAATGGCGGGCATCGTAACGAGATAAAGAATCAACATGGCGGAGACGATCTGTTCGCGATATCAGCGTTTGGCTTCAGCGACGTAGCGGGGACTTGATAATCTTACGTTCGCATACACAGCCTGCTCCGTAATCGACAGCGTCGGCTGGTATGTTCCGAAGGGTCCGTCAAAGACGGCGAATGCATTGAGAAGAGATGAGGCGAGGAACAGTAGCTGGCAAGCTGTCAGCGGATTGCGCAATGGCAGCGCAAGTGATCCACAAGTCACTTACCAGTGATGCGATGAGCATCAGCAGATCTCGGGAGAAAAAGCTTGAGATGGGGACGGGGTCGGGGAGGTAACCCGGACGTCCAGCTTGGCTAGAATGGACCCAATGAGCGTAAAATCGGAGCGCGACGAATACAGGCATGAGGACGGCAGCAGCGAGGCTTACGATGGCCAGGATTCAGCGCGCCAAGGAGCGTACTTCGTCTTGGCCCATCGTGAAAGAGATGAGACGAAAGTCTCTGATTGCAAAGCGTTGTGGTCTGCGAAAGGAGCACTTGAAGCCGGGGCTACTTCGATTTCTGGTTGATTGGTTGTGACAGTGGTGGTTGTGTAGGTGAAAAGAGAAATCAAAGTGCGCAGAAAAACACAAGGCTCCCGCTAAAATCCGCAGCAAGAGTTAGGGGGCAAAAGTCAAAACGACAGCTTCATGCCGAGTCGACAGAATACCCAGGCTTAATGTAAATTTTTAAAATATGGGAAAACGAATAGCTGCCGGCAGCTCAGGGGCACATCGGCGAGAAATCTGCTGGTCCTACAGTTTGTAATTATAAAGGTAGCTTAGAACTTCGCAAGAGAGATAAGTATAAAGGGTGACACATCGACGGTTTCAAAACTTTGAATTAAGGAATTCCACAAGAGTGAAATGCTTGACACGCTCGAATTTCACGGATCGAAAGCTCGAGTAAGCACACACAAAGCGCTGTCTGATGGCCAGTTCCTAAGCTAACTGTAACGAGTGAAAATCTATTCACCCAGTGATACAATCCGCTACTTGGGCTAAACCATTTTACCAGTCATATACATGACCAGTGGCATCGCTAATGCGTCTGTACATATTGCTGGTAGTTCTACCGCAGTTTGCGGACTACCAGTTGAGCTGGTACTGCAAGAACGCCAGCCATTCATGTTGATCGGTTGCGCCCTCTTCGATTTTCAAAGTTCCCCTCAAACCGAAAATTGACCTTAGTCCTTGCAAGAACTGCCCATGGTTTTCGGAAAGTCCCCAGGCGCTACCCGTAACTCTTCCGTAAGCTGAGTCTGAGTCAACACCTTCCGTAACGCTGCAACCAATGCCAAGATGACGGATCTCAAAGATGAAACTCTTAAGACCTGAGATGTAGCAAGAGGAATTTTCGAAAGTGAGCTCTTCGAACATGTCCAGGAATCTTCCCGTAAGTAGAGTCAGAAAGGGTGCGACATGTTGGCGATGGTCTCGTGGGATGAAGAAAGGGTCCAACTCGGTGACGATGATTTTCAGATCCCTAAGTTGGGGCGCTGCTTTGCAGACGAGATCTCTGAAGGCTCCTTCATCGATGACATTTTGCATCTCCATATGACAGATATGAACTTCAAGACTGCGGACATTCACAAAACCGTTGGGGAAAATCCCCGAAGGCTTGGAAATCCTGCCAATAGCTAGAGCTCGGTTTTCGACACGGTTGGTGGCATGGAAGCGATACCGGCCAAAGATCTCATCGGGGAACGGTCCATCTTGTGGGCCATAGTTATGAGTGTATGTCGATATCGTGACTCGTTCGGTAATTCAGGAGTCTCTGGGGAAACCAGGGTGTGGGAAACTAAAAGGGAAAAACTAAAACTTAAGTTTAAAACTTAAGTTTCTAACGAACTACGAACCCCTCTAGTTTAGTTGGAACTAAACTATATATCTCTAAGTTCCTAGTTTTTAAGTTTCCCACACCCTGGGGGAAACCGTGGCTGTGAGGTCGCTTGGAATTTCGTAGCTTCGAAGAGAAAGGGGAGGCTTTCCTGATGAATTTTCCTAGGTCATTGGTCAATCAAGAAGTATATTATAAAATTCAGAGGTCTGCACATACTTATTGGCAAGAATGATGCCGATTGAGGACCAGCGAGTACCGCGTCGCAGCATGACTTCGCCAATATCGGAAAGGACCGAGATTGTGTTGTCAAACTCGTCCATTCCTCCATTGTATTCCTCGGCCATTTCCTCCCATGCGCAGACTTGTAGGTAGTCATCGACTTCTTCGGTGTCCTCGGCGTCACAGTTCAGGCTGTAATGATCCATGCCTTCGTAGTTTGGTACCGGCGCAAAGCATAGCTTGTAGACTGATATGATTAGCAATGACTAGATAATATGGGAAGAGGGCACTTGCTCATCTGTCGCATCTCGAGACTCAGCTTCTCGAAAGCAAAACTACCAGAGGCAGTCGTCGTTTGAGGCATGCTGGCCGATGTTTCCAGAGTATCTCGGCGCAGCGTAGGTATCAGGTGATAACGACGTTGCGAGCTGGAGAGGGAAGCTCTCCAGAGCTCCAGAGTTATCTAAGGTCACTGGCGCTGCGCAGACCTAGTGAGACGCTAGCGGCACGTGCCATGGTCACACGTGGTGGCCTAAGCTCCCATGGTACCGTGACACATAGTTGGCTGCGGCGAGAAAGCTCTGTGAGACCTTTGGTCCCAAGTGGTTGCTGTAATGTTGCGGCCGAGAGTGGTGCACAATATTTTCGTGGCCGAAGCCCAGAGCGAGAGCGTCGGAGTTGTGCTTGCTGCCTTCCATACTACAGTGGGACGAAAAAAAATCGAATACGATTTACAGTCTCCGAATGATTGTGAATATCCCAAATAACTAGGAATATTCCCAATAACTAGGAATATTCCAGGTGTTTCGGAATATCCCGAGTGATTTGGGACATCCCAAGTGATTTAGAACATTTCAAGCAATTGAAAGTATTTCGGGTGATTGATAATATTGTTACCCATTGATCTTACCCGTATTCAGCCTTTTTTCATGGCACTGTACCTCTCAGAGAAATGATTAAAGCCTACAAATAGCAGAAAACCCTCTGGCAAACGAAAGCTTCAAAAACATAAAACGCAGAGGAATGCAGCGATTCAGGGATAGGTAGTCTATCACTCGGACTTCCATATACTATTAATCATGAATACTACAGGCCGCTGTCACTTTAGAAAAAAAATCCCGACTTCGAGACGAATATATGTCTCAAGGATTCGGCCGAGATAGTCCGGTGACATGGAGCCGTGGCAGACCTGTGCTTGTTGGCTTGGAGTCAGAAATTCTGGAGAAGAATAGTAGTGATAGTCTGTCGTATCTGCGATGACCAAGTTGAGAAAGATATTTGTGCAGCTTGGGCTGAGTAGTGATTCAACAAAGCAAGGTCCGCTTACGGACTTATAGCAAACCCAAGGCTGCGCTGCCTTGACCCTCTTTATATTATTCATGTATTTCCCGATGTTTGTTAGTCGCACGTGATCACTCACCTCAGACCCCGTGATACTCTCCCAGACCGGTCACAGCTAGGTACAACCACCTTGCTGCGCGCACTCTCACACTTCCAGCCAGGATCAACTTACTGCGTCTGGTGTTTTACTTTCTTACACCACTTGCGCCGTCAACAGTCTCTCTTTCATCTTCCACGATTGCCGCCATATTCCTATCGTCACTATGGCTGATTCACGCACATGCAGCATTTGCCACCGAAAGCTCTCTCTTTCGACATACGATTTCTTTAAGAATCGCTTCAAGAATTGTAGTTTGAAGGGGTCGAGTCTTTCCTGCCGGTGTCTTACTCCCACTATGTCGTCTGACGACGTCGCTTCGCCAACTGCTCCAGCTTCGTTCGGAAAGCTGGCGCCCGAGTTGCGCAACAGAGGTCAGCATCATTTCTTTCTAGACTGGTCGTGGCTGCTAACAGACCTACAGTGTATGCGTACTGCTTCTCAGCCGTTCCCGTCCTCGAAAATGAAGCTCGCTTCACTCTCCATCAACGAACAACGGAAGATGCCCGTGATTGGAGATTCCTGAAGGATGCCAAGCATTACAGCCCTGACGGAGATCTGGAGAAGGCTGCAGAGGTAGTGAGAAGTCGAGCCACCTGCTTTGTTGCTGTTGGAATTCTGTTGGTCAATAAGTAAGTCAATGTTGGACAATTACCACGACATAGAGAATCTGAACTGAGCATTACCAAAGGAAGATCTACCAGGAGGCCCATGCAATTATGGTCCAAAGTATTCGCTTTGTCGTACACAACTCGAGCCATTTCGATACTCGATTCCCCATGCGCCGGCCTCTTTACAACGATGACTATCACCACATCGATTGCTCCAACTACGCTTTCGGTGAGGTGTTCGGACGACATCGGATCTACAGCCACGAGCAGATCGACAACTGCGCAATGGCCATCGACAACCAGTATCATGGACTCTGCCCTCCTACATTCCAGAACATCCGCAAGCTACATCTGCAAATCCAGAACATCAGACTCGGAGGGACGATTCAAGGGGGAATTTTACGTGATCTTGTGTGTCGAGCGGCTCCTCGTATGACAGAGCTATGCATCATCTTTTCAGAAGATCAAAGCGACCCGATCAAGAGCAAGCGCTGTCGCCTTGAACATGTTGACCGCCTGCCAGATGCACTGAACAAGCTGCTAGGAATTTTCGATGGTCTCGAGTGCGAAAAAGATTCCCAGAACTTCCACAATCTGCAAAAGTTTGCCATTGAAATGCGGCACTTTGGCGTGAATCCGGTGGTTTCCTACGGCCTCCCTGAGGTGCACTACGGCCCAAGGAAGCGTACGAGGAAGTTTCAAGGAAATTTGGTTGCAATAATCCGGGTTATCGGTGAAGCATGGGGAAAGCAAGCGGACCATCCGGCGTTCATTGCAAGGTTGAGGCAGATATTTGGTGTGACGAGACCTTTTCATATCATTGAGGAGCCAATGAAGGAAAAGGAATGGCGAGGATTCTGGAAATATCGTCTTGAGCAATTGCTCAGTTCCCAAGGGGACGATATCTATGAGCATACGGAGGCGTTGAAACTCGCGGTGCGTCCATAAGACGGGACATGAGCGAAGTGTTCTGGCAGGGAATGAGCGGTTTGTACCATGTCTGTTGGCAATATGATGAAGAAGAAAGAAGGCAGGCACCGCAGTGTACCTACATATGCATTTCTACGTATCCGCAAAGTGACATGGGCTTATCCCGCCACCAAAAAGACCACTCGTTTACAAACTGCTGTGGGAGACCTAGGACACATGACAGTGATCAAAACCAGTGCAAAGTGAGTTCCAGTGAGCAACTGACCTTCTGGTACGCACTCCAGTTGGTGACACGATATAATGATAATACCATAACTGAAAGAATGGTGACTCCTCCCATCTGACCTTCTTCAAAACACCAAACAGTTGCAGACCCCGTCATCAGCCCAACAACCAGGCACCAAACCGCAGGCCATTTCAACTCCCCCAAGGATACGACTCTAGGTCTTACTCCTGTCCGCACCCTTCGCCCACTCCCTCAACACGTTCTTCTTCACCTTCCCGGTACTCGTCTTTGGTAGCTCCTTAACCACCTCGACCTCTCTCGGCACCATAAACTTGCTGATTCCTCTCTGTTCCTTCGCCCAAGCGATCAGATCTTCGCCATTCATGTTCTGTCCTTCTTTGACGGTAATGAATGCTTTTGGACGCTCGCCCCAGTGCGAGTCTGCGACGGCTACGATGCCAACTTCGAGGATGGAGGGGTGCTGGACGAGCTGTGATTCTAGGGCTACGGAGGAGATGTTTTCACCGCCTGTCAAGTCAGCGCCAGCCCAGAAAGTGGACGGAGCAGATCAGATCAAGATGCTTACCACTAATGATGATATCCTTCGCCCGATCCAAGATTTGAATGGCCCCATCCTCATGCCAAACTGCTAAGTCCCCCGAATGCAATACACCCCCCGCGAAGAGCTTCCGCGTCGCTTCGGGATCCCTGCAATACTCCTTTGCACAAATATTTCCCTTAAACACAATTTCTCCAATCTCCTTTCCATCTCTCTTCACATCCACCAGCACACCCTCTGGTAGATCCGGCTTGATGACTCTAGCAGGCAAGCCGGTGATAAACCCGTGACCCTGCCTCGCCATCCTCTTGTACTTCTCTTTGACGTCCATGCCATCCCATTCGGGCATATGATACCCCTTAGTGATAGGGCCATACGTCTCCGTCAAGCCGTACACATGTACTGGTATCAAATTCAAGCTTTCCATTTGCTCAAACAAATGAGCAGTCGGAGGGCTCGCAGCCACCGTCACACGCACCTCATGCTCCAACTTCTCCGCATTGCTATCGTTGCAAAGCAGCGTATTGACCGTCGGCGCCGCATTGAAATGCGTGATTCCCTCCTCCTTCAACAGCTTCCAAATCAACGGATAATCAATCTTCCTTAGACAGTAATGCGTGCCCCTTACACTTGTCACCGACCATGGGAACGTCCATCCCATGGCATGAAACATGGGCAAAGTCCACAAATACTTCGCTCTCCCTTTGTGATAATTCAACCCCGACTCCACTACATTCCCCAGTGCAGCAAGATACGCGCCTCGATGCGTATACGTCACGCCTTTCGGCCGTGAAGTAGTACCAGACGTATAAGCCAGTGCAATCACCTCCTCCTCGTTCTCCGCCTGTGCACTCAGCCCCTCCCACCCCTTATTTCCATTTTCCTTATCCCACCCCAGCCCCTCCAACACTGCCTCGTCAAACGGCCCACTCATCTCTCCCTCCGTATGGTCCGTATCATCATCGACCACAAACGCCACACCCGGATTCTCTTTCCTGTACTGACCCAATAACGGCACAAACTCCCTATCCACGATCACAACCTGCACTTCCCCATGTGCCAGGATATACGCTATATCATCTTCCTTCAACCGGTAATTCACAGCCACGTTGATCCCTCCAGCTGCAGCAATTCCGAAGATTGATTCGAGGAACGCGGGCGTGTTAGGGAGCAGCAAGCCGACACGAGTGAAGTTGTGCTTGAGCAGGAAGTAGGCGAGGCCGCGTGCGCGATCGGCGAATTCGATGTAGGAGCGGCGGAGCGTTTGGCCATTGGAGGTTACGTGGTAGATGGCGGTTGCGGTCGGTTCGATGGCGGCGGCGCGGGGGAGGAAAGATGTTGGGGACAGGGTGTGGAAGTTGGGAGCTATGGGGGCGGGAAATGCGGGGTCCGGGGATGCGAAGATTGAGAAGTGGGACAGGAGGTTCGATAGACGGGACTGAGCCTTGGACATCTCGAGATATTATGACAGTATGAAATGTGAGAAGGAGATGGATGTGAAGAGAAAGAAGAGAGGAACTGAGCTGAGAGTTGAGAGATGAGGGACTTAGCTTTGCGTTTTGGAGTGCTTGTAAGTAGCTTTTGTGGTATCACTGGTTAGGTATGACTGGAGTATCGACGGCTAGCTCGTGTGACGATGTCGTTGGGGAAGACCAATGGGATGCTTAGCGGTGGAGCTATGATGTGCGAGTGTGGGGTAGCTCCCGCTATTTATGGGCTCACCCCGCCGCCCCTTCCGAGAATCCGAGAACACATATCCGAGGAAAGTTAACCGAGAGCGGCCCGAGCTTTGCTCAAAGGTTTTTAAGCACTACGTCTCGAAGTTGGCTCTTTTTTCTCCATCCATGCCTGGGTAGGTATTCTTTGTTAACCAACGAGCAAGATATTGAAATGCCAATGCCCTGGGCTGGAGCATCTATTCTGATATCAAAGATGTCTAATCGGGATTAGCTAGGAGCAAATTTGAAAACTCGACAGGCGATTGAGCAAAGCTTTTCAGAAACTCGTCGACTGGAGCCATGTCTAATACAGCACTTTACTTCCTTGTCATGCATAGCGCTCCTCTAACGCCGCCCCAAAGTCCCCAGAGATTAAGCCCGTGTAGCAAAGCCAGATGTTCGTCATTACTCATGCCCGTCTCACAAAAACGAACCCAACCTTGCATTTCTCATCCTCCAAGACCTCCTCCAACACCGCATCATCTATCGTCTTCTTCGCCTCCACACACTCCGTCTCAAAGCCCAACACATCCTTCGTCTCACCCCTAAGCACCGACGTGTCAATATGCGCATATGTCATCAACGCCTGCATCTTGCCCTTTGACGCCGCCTCCCGCTCCGCTCGGGCGTTTTCCACAATTTCTGATTCTTGCGCTTCCATGTTGAGTTTGGACGCTGGGAGGATTTTGGGCTTGGAGCTGGCCCGGGATACTGAAGTCGACAGCGCTGAGGACTTTGGTGTAGCAGATCGCGAGGATTTTACGAAGGAAGCGGCTGGGTTGAGAGGCAGGTCATCGTCGGAGTCGTCGGAGTCGAGGATGGCTGTGGCACGACGAGGTCTCGCAGTTGGCTTCACGGGGAGATCGTCGTCGGAGTCCAGGTCTGGGTCCGAGTCTGCGATCAATGAAGCGTCGTTGTGGTCAACTTCATTTTCGTCCTCGTCTGAGATCATGATAGGCGACGCTGGAGCTTCAGGCTGACTGGACTGTAGAGGGAAAGCAGAAGCATCCTGCGGCGGAGCGAATGCTCTGCCCTTACATCCGCACCCCAATAAATCATGCGTCTGGCAAGGAGCCTCCAAGTCCAGTCTGAAAAGATCTCGAAGCTCCTCAGGGGAGAAGCTCGACTCATTTTTCTTCCCGTCGACAATACTGTCTGCAAGTCCCATCTTCGTCACTTGTCTCTGGTAGATCTTTTCATCCATACCACCGGCCATCAGAAATCTGTAGATTTTAACGGGAAGCTTTTGCCCGTCTCGATGAATTCGAGCCATCGCTTGTAAGTCGGTACTGGGGTTCCAGTCCACGTCGAAGAGGATGAGACGACTGGCGCCAATGAGGTTGATGCCCGCTCCCCCAGATTTGGCTGAGAGAAGAAACGCAAAGTTCTCTGAGGCTGATGTTCTGTTGAACTCGTCAACCAGACCTTGCCTTTTCTGAGAAGGCGTGCTTCCGTCAAGTCTCAAAAAGGGGAGTGAGACGGATGTCAGATAAGTTGAAAACATATCGAGCGTAGCCGTGTAATTAGACACCAGAACAATTTTCTCCTTTGTGGTCTTAGAAAGGCTGGTGAGGAGTTTGTCGAGGACGCGAAACTTGCTGCTGGAATTGATAGCTTCCATTCGCAACAGATTCGAAGGAATGGCTTCGAGGAGCTTGGCAACGTTGTTGTTACTTGGAGCATCCTGTGATCGTGCCTTATTAAGTAGTTTGGGGGAATTGCAAACTTTCTTGAGCAGGGTGATGAGCTGTAGCGAGGCTTCCGGACTTCCCAGCACTTTATTGAAGACGGGAGATTCAAGAACATGCTGGTATACTTGAGCCTGAGCCTGTGTAGGCTTGCAGAAGACAATGTACTCTGTTTTGGACTTGAGGTACTTGGAAAGGATGTCGGCGGTTCGACGAAGGATGAACCTCTTGGTCAAGTTCGAGAGCTCCTTGCCTCTGGCGGCGCCTTTCTCGACGTCTTTTGCCGAGGCTCCTGGTTGACGACTTTTCAAGATTGGATTCTCGAATTCTTTCTTGAACGTGTTGTAGGTCCCCAATAGACCAGGATTGACGAAATCAACCATGGTAAAGAACTCGGAAAGGTCGTTCTGGAGAGGAGTTCCGGAGAGAATGATACGTCGTCGAGTATTCAGCGACTTTATCGCCTGTGCCGACTTATTCTGAGCTGTTTTTAGGCGGTGGCCCTCATCCGCTATGACGATGTCAATGCAGCCACTTTTCTTGAGATCTTCAGAGACTGATCTCAACTTCTCGTAGCCAATAATCATGACGTTATAGACCTTACCGTGAGTGAAGTCGGTGAGACGGATGTTCTGGCCATCGGCGACAAACACCTTGATGCGCTCCTTACCAAGCCATTTGTTGAACTCCTTTTTCCAATTCGTGATCAAGGTGACAGGGCATACTATAAGGGCCTTCTTGATGACACTATCCGAGTCGCTGGCGGGACTTTGCTTCAAAAGCGTCCACACCAGTGCAATAGTTTGAAGGGTCTTGCCCAGACCCATTTCATCAGCGAGTAGAGCCCCCTGGCCATCAAAACCTCTCATCCCCATCACACACTCATAAAGAAACTTGACTCCTTCACGCTGGTGTTCACGTAGGTGCTTGGTCAGAAGAGGATCGACTACCACGTCCACGGGTTCTTTGCCCTTAGAGCTATGTGGCGGCCTTCTCATAACCAGGGCACCGGGCGCATTAGGATTGTAACGTGGTTCAGCGCGATTTTTGACCTGCGGCACGACAGTGTTGTGGAGAAGAGGGTTTTTGAACTGTGCCTGGGACGCATTGCTTTTGGGTGCAGGAGCATAGAAAGACCTCGGCGTTACTCCTATGCTGCTGTTTTCCTTTTTGATTGCGGTAGCTTTTGGGGTGGCACCTAGACTGACTTTCCTCTGCGGCGCTGAACCGGTAGACTCAGAGCTGGGAGTTCGACCTGGAGCAGTGTTGAGAAATGGCCGTCCAGCAAGGAAGTCCTCCCTGGTAATGGAGCAGTCAACCTCAACCTCTTTCCCACCTACACGAAGAGAGCTTCCGGGGAGAAGCGGGTCTTTGAAGGCGCATTTGCCCATGTCTCGTCCCGAGATATCTTGCAAACGAGCGTAGCCGCCCCTGACCGAAAGAACTCCATCGCCATCCCAGGTCTTGTGCTTCTTGCCGGTAGGTTTGCGCCTATCGGAGGATACGAATAAGTATCAATGCAGTCAAATAGATTGGAGGAAGGCGTACCATAGCACCATGTAGTAGCATTCTGGGCCTTCGCTTATCGGTGCTACAGCTTCTGCGGCAGCGACAGGGTTCGTGACGGTCAGGAGAGGCTTTCTCGGAGCGGTGACAGCGGCTGGTTTGGCGGGGATAGATTTCTGCGGCGAAGGGCTTTCCTCAACGTCGTGTACGAGAAGACGACGTTTCTTGTAGGGGGGCCGTTGGACCTGTCGCTCCTCATCTGAATCTTCGATCAGCTGTGGAGACGTCGGCCTTGGTCTCGCCTGCAGCAAAGGCGGCTTGAAGGGTTTCTTCCACATGTTGTCGACTTCAGTCGCGACGCGCACTCTCTGGCAGGATAGACGCGATTGGAGCCGGTCGATATTGTCTACAACGCAGGAAGAAATAGCAATTGGATCTTCAGATTCTCATCGTTTCAAATTTAAAGTATGCGAGTCGACATCAAGCCGACGAAGCGTTTCCTCGTTTCTGGAAGAGTGGTCGGTCGGTGGCGGGAGGTCTCGGGCGAAAGTGTGTCGCGTTTAGAGTTCCAATTTGGATTTGGCGCGTTATCACGTGAAATCTCGGTAGAAGCTCGGATGCCGTTCCTTGGCAAGCCTCATCTTCATCTTCGCTGATATCGAGAGCCCTCAAGACCAGAATTTTCCTTTGAAGATCACAGACCAAGGACTTGCGTCGTTCTCGCTATCGAGATTCGGTATCCCTCTTTATGTGGGCGAGTCGTGGTCAACGCAATTTGCGCGACGCTGCATGAATCGCCGCTGGCTGGATGTGTAGGTACTTATTCCGTCCGCAGATCACAGGACACACTCCGAGTCCGCTATGACGGACCCAAGTCAGCCTGTGGTTCCAAAATTTGGATCCTTCGTACCCAGGGCGAAGGTGTCTGAGGTGAAGCAGGCGGAAGTGCCGTCGGATTTGAGCAATGAGGGAAAGGGCCGGCGGCTGTCTCGCGACGAGCGTGAAAAAGACAAATCACGGCATCGACATCGGGATCATCACCATCACCATAATAGGGAGCATCGATCGTCGAGACGAGATAGGTCACCCAGGAGAGAAAGGTCCCCGAGGAGAGACAGATCCAGGAGGAGAGAACAGGTGTCGAGGGAAGGAACATCGTCAAAAGAAGACCATGTACGCGAGTCCGCACCGATATCCGAATTCACGACTAGCCAGGGGGAAAGGGTGCCAAGATCTTCTGGTATCTTCATTGAGGATCGAGTAGGCGACCCAAAGAATCTTGTTTATGGCAGCCTTGATCGCTACAGCATCCCGGCTTTCCACCGATTCGGGCGCGGGAACATCCTGGGTGTTGGCAGAAGATTCAAGATTGTTTACGAAGATGAGAGGGGTATTGTTGTTGAGGACATCTACAGTCGCCATAGCGCAAAACGCCAAAAATATGTCTTTGCGAGCAACGAAAAGCAAGCGGCCAGGTTGTTGAAACTACGGCCGGAAGCAATAGATCACGGTCAAACCGAGTCTCTGGATTTCATTCCCGTCAACCCATCAAAGAAGCGCAAGAGACGTGCGAGCAACGATCCCTCTTCCGAAGATGAGGATACCCATTACAGGTCTATTCAGGGGAAAGCGAAAGCTTCGAACAAGCCAGCGGATGATCGGCTGGAATATGCGACAGAATCCGATTCCTCTGGTTCTGAATCTGGCAGGTTTGTCAAGTTGGATGCTTCGACGAGACAAAAGACCATTGAACTGTCCCGAGCTGTCGAGCAGCAGCCTCAAAATCTCGATGCTTGGCTTGCATTGATCGACCACCAAGACTCCTTGCTTGGCATCAGAGACAATGCACGGAGAAAGATTACCCGTGCTGAGAAACAAAGCACTGCTGAAATCAAGATGTCTATGTATGAAAAGGCTCTTACGAAGGCGGCATCCACGTTGGAAGCACGAGAACGCCTATTGAGCGGACTTATGGATGAAGGCTCCAAGGTGTGGGACATTGGCGAGCAATCCAGGAGATGGGAGCAGATTGTCAAAGAGAATATTGGAAGTCACGCATTGAGGAAGAAATTCCTAGACTTCAGGCAAAGCACATTATCGACGTTTCAGTTTGAAGACGTGCGTGATATCTATATCAACCACATCAGACTGCTTCGAGACGCTGCTCGCAACGAGAGGCAGTCCTTGCAAGAGCGGGAAAATCTCTACGAGCAGGTCATATACACTCTGCTCAGGGCCACTTTGTACCTTCGGGAAGCAGGCTACACGGAACTTGGTACTGCGATCTGGCAAAGTCTGCTGGAGGCTAATTTCTTTGCGCCTACAGACAGCTCTATTGACCTCGAGGATGCCTTTCGGGACTTCTGGGAGAGCGAAATTGCCAAACTTGGCGAACCAGGGGCTCTTGGATGGCAACACTATCACTCAGACCCCAATTCTGCAATATTTCCTGAAGCTCGAACAGATCCAATCACAGCTTCTATAGAAGGCAGCGACATATTCGGCTCGTGGAGCAGAGCTGAGAAGGCATGTGGTCAGACATCACGAGAGCCGGCTCGAACTCTAGATGATGTTGCTGAGAATGATCCTTTCCGTGTGATTCTGGCGAGTGACATAGAGCCTTTTCTGGTCTTCTTGCCTGTTCCATCATCAAGTTTGCGTGAGCTTCTTCTTGATGCCTATCTCATGTTCTGCCGGCTACCACCAGCTCGCGATTCGAATTCCATATCTCACCAATGGTGGAAAGACCAATTCATCAGAGGATCCATCATGTATTGGGGTCCAGGATTGCTTGAACGAAATCTCAGCGGGGGAAGACATACCGATCATGCTGAAACTTATGAAGCTCATCTGTGTCCTCCACCAGAAGTGACTTTTTACTCATCACCCGACACCATGTTCCAGTCCCCGTATTGGTACCGATCCTTCAAAGCTTGGCGGGAGGTCTACGGCGACCAAGGTCCTTTGACATATGAGTGGGTGAGAAACAGCTTGAGGAGCATTCTCAAAACAAACTGCCTACCAGGATTTGCCGAGTATTATCTCGGTTTTGAATACTGCAACGGGTCGGATACAATCAAAAAGACAGCAAAGAGCGTCCTCAAGCAGTACCCATCGAGTCTCCGTCTCTACAATGCTTACGCCTGCATAGAATGGTCCCGTGGTAACCAAGACACCGCTGTTAATATTCTTCATGCAGCCATTGGGATGCGCATGTCGGTTGCTGAAGCAGAGCAGAAGCATTGTATATTGCTCTGGAAGACGTGGGTATGGGGCTTGCTGGATCGAGGATACCAAGAAGAAGCCCTCAAATGCTTACTTGCTATCCCCGATGGAACCCCTAAATCTGTCATCACCATTTCGGGCTCCTCCCCAGCAGCCTTATTAAAAGCCGAACAACACTTAACCTCCATCCGCGACTACCTGCTCTCCTCCAACGAACCAAGCACAGCCATCGTCTACACCGAGTGTCTCGCCCTCATATCATATCTTTCCACCCAAACACCATCCTCTCCCAGCCACACAGAACACGGCAACATCACAGCGGCCCTGTCAGTCTTCGACTCCTCCTCCGCTCTTCTCGTATCGCGAAACCTGTCCGGCACATCCCACCATGAATTCCTCCTCCAATCCGCCGCCCGCCTACTCTACCATCACGCACGCCACTCTCCATTCAGACCATCCCTCATCCGCGCCCATCTTGAAACCTCACTCTCATATTTCCCCTCCAACACCATCTTCCTCTCACTATACGCCTGGAACGAGCGCCATCTCCGCATCGACGCTCGCGTTCGCTCCCTCCTCTCTCAAACCCTAATTCCGGCCCATGATAACGTGATTCTTCGTCTCTTCGCTATCTGGCACGAGCAGCGCGTTGGGAATGTACATTCGGTGCGAGCGGCGTTTGAGAATGCGGTCAGCAGTCCGCAGTGTATGCATAATGCAGGGATCTGGAAACTGTATGTGCTGTTTTGTGCAGAGAAAGAGGAGTACAGGGGGATCGCGAAGGATGTGTTTTATAGGGGGCTGAGGGCTTGTCCTTGGGAAAAGAGGTTTGTGATGGTTGCTTTTGAGAATCTGAGGGAGGTGATGGGGATGGGAGAGCTCAGGGAGGTGTATAAGGTGTTGGGGGAGAAGGAGTTAAGGGTGCATGTTGATTTGGAGGAGGAGTTGGAACAGCTAGGCGAGCGTTGAGATGTCTGTTTCCGCCTAGGATGAGACGATAGCCTGCTCGAGATTCGAGGGAGCCATAGTAGCGTTGGAGGGCGGGATTGGCATTGATGAGTGGCTCTTGGTCGGGCTCAGCCATTAGAAATGCAGGTATCTGATATTCTGAAAGGATAGACAACAAGAAGATGCAGCTTTGTGCTCTACGATGGTCGATATGCAACAGGAAAAAGCTTGAGGAATTGGGGATATGAGAGGAGAGAGGCTGGGATACTTAGCTTGACAAAGATGTGGGAGTCCGAGCGAGGGAGGGTCATTCAGGCTGGAATTGACGACTCCGTCAATGTCGGATCCTGGAGGGACTAGTAGGGAGAGACATCCCCACAACACAACACCCCCCAAAATACATGTAGCCTATATTCAGACGGCTAATTCTAAGTATTAACGATACAAAACGAGGGAGCATTCTCTTTGGTCGATTTGTGCTTAGAATAATATCTGTTTCAGGGCTAAACTAGCGTTGAAATGTAAAATCCAAAAGTCGTATCTTTGCCGCTGTATTCAATTATTTGGGGGCGTGTGGGCCTCGCGGAAAGTGTCTATCCCAGAAGCGTCAATTTTTGTGGATCGACGATTGATCAACATGATTGGCAGGCGCTGGGCGCCAAATAATGGGCGCCAAGTGGCCAGCGGCACACGGGCCGCAGCCGAGCCTTAGTAGCATCCGAAGGACCCAAGCCATCACCCACGGGATCTGCACGACAGCATTATTGAAACCAACGGCATCAAAATGCCAGACCAGTGACCACTCACACTCGATCTTTGATTGAAGGCGAGGGGAATGGCAACGGCAACGGGCTGCAGCCCGCTGTGACAATCGAAATTCGAAATCTGATTCTGGTAAAGTCACTCTCTCTGCCTTTTCCAAACCCAGCTGAGTCGCCCACAGATACTCTCTACGCCCGCCACAGATACCTTGCCTGTTGCGCCGAGGAGCCGCCACATTCTGTCCCAAGCCCCATGGCCCCCCGGAAGAACGAGAGGAGGCACTTCGAGAACACAAGTATATAATATCCAGGAGAGATGCCCGACCGGCCAAATACTGCTATGCCCTGGGACTGGTGGGTAAATGGCAGTAATCGGACACATCAATCCCTGCGCGCGACACTCTCCACATAGGCGCTCTTCCTACTACAAGGAACATATGCTTAGGGGCCGACTAAGTTGCAGCAACTGAACCGCTCAGGTGGGGCAGTTTCCCTCTTCGAGAACCAACACTGATATTTATAGTGACATGCCATGATGTCTCCCTTGAACTTTCATGTGAGTTTCTAATAATACTTGGGCGTCTTTGAGTGAGCCGCTTCTTGCCCACCTTCTTCTAAGAAGAGACGGGAGACGGTGGTCGACAGATACTAATGGTTTTTCCACTCCTCTTCCGCGTTCAGTTGAATTGATCTCATTCCCATCTTTTCAATTTACATCGCGTGCGATGGCAACCGTTATTATCTTTCCATTTCTACTAGTCTCGCTCGTTGATGCTATGTCTATACCTCTCGATGATCGAGCAGCCAGCAATACCACCGAACCCAAGCAGGGCTGGACCCAGAGTCCGAACGGCCGTGGCACGTACGAGATCATATGGAGTTGTGCAATCACGATGACTCTGTGTTCCTGGTCGATTCTGTGTCTCAACGTACCAGGGCCAGACGATTCAGACTTCAAGGTCATCCGCCGAAAAGTCTACATCACAGCCCTGGCTTTCCTGGGCCCCGAGTATATCTTCCAATTGGCACTGGCCCAATACTTATCGGCGCGGCAATCAGTACAAGACTTCCATGAAGAAGGCTACCTCGAGTGGACTCTACCAAAAGCCTTTTTCGTCGATATGGGCGGTTTCGTGTTGCACACCCCCGATTTCCCGCCATTTCCTATCGATGCTAAGCAACTACTCTACTTGATTCGGCACGGCTACATCGAACTTCCCAAGCTCGACTCACGCTCCATCAAAGGCAAAAACAAACTCGACGGTTTCCTACGCCTTATTACACTCGCCCAGATCATCTGGTTCTTAATCGACCTCATTGGCCGAGGAGCCCAACACCTCGCCATTACCTGCGCCGAACTTACGACCGCGGCTTTCATAGTTGCCAGCATTGGAACCACCATCTGCTGGATGCGCAAACCAGCGGATGTGACAGTGGCAGAGCCCATCTACTGCCAGACGAGTATTGCAGACATCCTTATCCAGGCGGGTGATGACGCTGCTCAACCATGGAGCTATACCCGTACGCCTCTCGACTTTGTCAGCCGCGAGGAATGGCACTGGTCGAAGAACTGGTCGCATTGGATCAACATCTTACGTCATATGGGTATCGTCTTCGGCTCCCAGGCGCGGCCAGTCGATCGAATTGAAAACACGCTATTGCCGGCCCTGCCTGGCCATACACCGTGGATGGTCTACGCCTTGGCGGCTGTATATATTGGTGTTTTATTTTTTGGATGGAACTTCAGCTTTCCGACTACGACAGAGTTATGGCTGTGGCGCGCAGCTTCTTTGGGTATGGCTTTTTGCTTTGTCATGTATGTCATCCATGTCGTGACCGAGTCTGTGTTTGTATGGTGCCCCGCTATCAGGAATTGGATTTCCAGTCGGGATGCAGCTGGACAGAAGGAAGAAGAAGTGGCTGAACAGAAGGAAGAGGAAGAGTCCGCCGAGACAAAAGCGAGAGCTGTGATGAAAGAAGAATCACGGGTTGGCGCCGACGAGATCAGACGGAAACGGAGGACATTTGCGGACCGGCTTCGAAACAACTCGGTTTCGAAAGACCCCGCCTTGTACGTGCCTCTGAAGGTTACTTTACTGGGGTATATTGTGGGCTTCATCTATTGTTGTGCGAGGACGTATACCTTTCTCGCTGACGCCTTGCAATTGCGTTCATTGCCGGCGAGTGCTTTCCAGACGGTGGATTGGTCGGAGTGGGTTCCACATTATGCGTAGCTCAATATAGTGCTGGAATGTTCAAATGGCAGGACCATGGGAGTTCCACTGAATAGCAGCAAGCAGCTCATACTGTTGGGATAGCTGGGGTTCACAGTAGCGTACGCAGTAATGGGTAGTGGTGGTGTAAGATTGATTGATTATTGTGTAGAGTAGGAGCCATAGCAAAGGTGATGGCTAGGGACGTAGCCATCACCATTGCCAAGACCGGTGGTGCCTAAGGCACCGCTTATTCTAAGCCATTACTCGTAAAAAAAAACGCAATACTGACTACTCTTTACTTTATAATGGCGAAGGGTAAAAATTTACATATATAAAAATAAGAAAATAAATCTAAATATATTAAAAAGCATTAAGCTTTAAATAGTAGCTAAAACCAGCCACCATTTATAAAATAAAATAGCTATAAATTAATAATTAAAAACGGGAAGATATTAAAGCCTTTTTAAACGCCGTATAATATTCATTTATTTAATAAAAAAAATAACAGGGAAAGTGGCTCTTTAGCTAGCTTTTAAAAAAAGCTAATTTTGGGGCCACAAATAATATACAATAGGGCCGCAAGGCCGTAAAATATAATTAATTTGCAAATAAAACCATTTTTTTAAAAATACCCTTAATTCTTGGCTTTTTTTTCTTTTTCTAATAATCTACCTATTTTTTAAATTGGATAATCAAAATATTAATATTAATTAGCTAATTTAAAACTCCATTGCAAACCACCTTTATTATAGCATTTGCAGGATTATTTTTACCATTAATCTATTTAACTTTATAAAGCTCCCATTTTTTATAGCTTTATCAAAAATAAAAAATATCAATTATAAGCCGCTTTTCTATTATAATCCTTAATTTAATTAGGCATTTATATAAAAAAAGAATATAAACAATAATAAAACTTAAAAACATATTAAGCTTATTAATAATTAAGCGTAAAATAAAAAAAATGGCTATATCTATATTAGTCCTTTAAATTATAGCTAAAATTTTATTCGCCAGCACGCTTTTGGTAATTTTCCGGCTTTTAATAAAAAATTAATAAATAATATTATTTTTAAAAATAAAAATATTTGAAATATTAAATCGATTTTTATTAATTAAAATAATTATATAACTAATTTAAAAGCTTAAATTATTATTATTAGCAAAAAAACCATTTATAAAAATATATTTTTAAGCTATTGCTAAATTTAATAAAATATTAATTAAGCCTTTATTAGAATTATTAATTTGCTATTAAAGGCTTTTATTTAAAGCTTTTATATAATTTTTTATTGATTTTTAATATTAAGCAATTTAAAAAAATAAACAGGATTATTATAGCTAATAAATTATAATTATATAGCCGCCTTAGGCCTATTAGACTATATAAATTATTTTTAAAATTGGAAAATTAATATTAATAAGCTTTAATTTCGCAATTTAACCCTTTTAACAAATTATTATATTTTTTTTTAATATAAATATATATCTATTAAAAATTAAAAAAAATGGCTATTAGGAAAAATTTAGGCTTGGCTTTAAATTTAGTTTTTTAAAATTTTATTTTTTTAAATACGGATTATTTTTAATTTGCTAAAATTAAAATATTATTTATTTATATACCAATAATTGCAAATTGGTTTATTAAATTAATTATTAATAAATAAAAATTATAAATTAATATTTTTATTTTTAAATAATTAATATAATAAATATAATAAATTATAAACCAATATAAATCTGCTTTCGCTATATTATATAATGGCTTTAAAATTTTAAAAAATATATTATAAAAATATTTAGCCTTTAATTTTATTGGCAAATTGCAATAAATTATTTAATTAAAAAGGAAATTAGCCTAAATATAAGCTTGGCTAATATTTTAATTGGATAAATCGATTTTTTAAATTTGGAATAATAGCGCAAAAATAATAATTAATTGCTAGCTAGCTTATTAAATAATCAAGAATTAAATAATAATAAAAGCTTTATTATAATTGCTATAGCCTTAAATAATAAATTTTAATTTTTTATAAAATTTATTTATTTTTTTGCTTTTAATTTCTTTTATTATACGGCTATTAAAAATACATAATTTATTATAAATTTTTAAATTATATAAATAGATTTTAAAAACACCGTTATTAATAAAAAAATTAAATTCCATTTTATTAAAAGCTTTAAATAATTTGCCAAAAATATTAATCTTGCTTTTTTAACAAAGCTTTAAGCTTAAATCCAGATTCGCTTTTTTTTGGCAATTAGCTATATTTTAGCTTTAAATAATAAATTTTTAATTTTATTTTAAATCAAAAACTATTTAGCTATAGCTATTTTCAGCAATTTAACTATATTTAATAAATTTTTTATTAAATTTTTATAAGCTATAAAATTTTATATAAATTTCTTAATTTTAATATTTTATATTTCTAAAATAAAATTAAAAGGATTTTTAATTTTAGAAATATTGGATTCGGGGTTTTTACAAAAATGGCCAGGCTTACGCTTAATGGCTATTTCGGGAATTGCGGTAGCCATTTTAAAAAAAATAGCCATTTTAGGCTAGCTATTGGCGTTTTTAAAAAACCTATTATAGCGCTTTAATTAGGAAATTACTGGTGGAATTATTAGGGCTTTAAATGGTATTGCGGGCAAAGAAATTATTATAATAGGAGTAAAATCGGCTATATTGGTTGCAAATAATAAAATTACTATATTGGTATTATTATCCCAGAAAATATTATTATAATTATTTTTATTATAATAAGGCTTTAAAATAATAAATTTAAATTTTCTAAAGCTATTAGGCATTTTTAAAATACAATTATAATTATTTTTTTAAATTATAATATAAGGGTTTTTTTAACCATTTTTTTTTTATAAATCAAAATTTTAAAATTTAATAAAAAATAAAAAATAATAAAAATATTAGGGCCATTTTATATAAAAAAAGCGTTAATTATTATACGTTTAATATATAATTTTTTAAGCTTTTTTTAGGCTTTATTTATAGCTTTGGCCTAATGGATTATAAAAAAAAAGGGAAATAATTTTATTATAAATTTAAAATATACGCCAAATACCAAAAATATAAAAATAATTCTATTAAAACCAATAATATTATTTATAATTTTTATAGCCATTTATAAAATAATTTTTTTAAAAAACTGCGAATAATTAATTTAAATTATTTTATAAAATTTTTGCAATATAATATAATAATATTTAAATTTGCCAATATTATTATAGGCTTTAATTAGTATTTTTTTAATTTTAATATTTAAAAATCCAATTTTTTTACAAAATTTAATACTAGCAAATTCTAGGCTAGCATTATAAATAATGCAATTAAATAGGCCTTAATAAATATTAATTCAGCATTATTTAATAGCTTTCTAAATATTTTTAAAAAATTTGCTTTTAAAAAATATAGCAGCTTAAAAGCTAATAGCAATATATATATATATATTTTTAATTTAATTTATTGTCCAATTTATTAAATCTATTATGATATACGGTTGGGGTCTATAGTATATTGTGTTTTTAGCTATTATAAAAAAGGGAAACCGCTTACTTAAGCTAATTCCCCCTTAAGCTTGCCTAGGAAATATGGTATCCTAGGTGCTCCAGCTGGCTAAAGCTATTTTAGCGAGGGTTCGGCGAGGCATGGGGAAAATCCATAGCCAATTTAATATATGCCTTTTGGGGAGGCCTAAGCCCCTTTAGTAGGCGGGTTTGCGGGTTTTTTAATATTAAATCGTAATAGTATTTTTAACTGCTTTACCAAGGTTCCAAATCTGGATAAAATTTACCCCCTTTTACCTTATTTTAGCGCTATGCTTTACTACTATTCTAATCCTTTACCCCTCTTTTTTTTTTCCTTTTTTGCTTTTTTTTTTCTAGCTTGGGATTAGGGCTTACCCTCCTGATCCGTTTGCTTTATTTTCTTTACCATGCCTGCTTTTGCGTGAAAGGGAAGGGAGGCCCGTGCTTGCCAAAGGCTTCGATGCCAAGTTTTTTTAATTCCATTTCCAAAATGCCTTCGGCGCCGTATCGGTTCCGGCCTGATATTGCTTTTGCGTTATAGTGGGATTGATGGTAATTGGTTATTGTAATGGGGTATAATGGATATTAAGGCTGAAAAAATGCCGTAAAATCGCCGAAAAGCCGCTGGCATAAGGCCAATGGAAGGTATAAAACGCCCAGTTAGTTATTTTGAAATTGGATGGTGGCAGCGTTTGGTTGCTGTATTGGCGTTTTTAATTAATAGAAAGGTGGGGTTGCTGTGGTAATATTGTTGTATTGAATTGGCTTTACCAATTAAATTGAAAATTATTTGCTGCAAGCCATTTATATTGGCTGATTCGAATTTACGTTTTTGAAGCCCGGGGCTTCCTAAAAGTACAGCCAATTGGCTTATAATTGAAGAAACCCTTTCAAGGGGGGTATGGTGTTTTGAGCCACTAAGAGCTGGTTTTCGGCGACGCTTTAATGGCCAACCGAAGTGGCGTCGGTATTATTATTGTTGCATGGCCAGCATGCAAATTGAACTCTTACTATGGGAATTTAAGGGCATGAGGGATTTGACCCCATGCTATAAGGGATTTGACCTTAAGAATCTAGGAATTCTATAGCTTTAATGGTTTAAGAATTCCAGAATCCCATTTAACCATTTCTAGCGCCTGGTAATTACCCCGGAAATTCGCCGGCGAGCGAAAATCGGGGGCCTTTTGCGGGAGTTAAACCCACGACCTGCACAATTTGACGTTACATAGGCCTGCCCGGACAGTAGTAACGAAAGTTACCACTAAACCACGAAGGCAATAGCAATATTAATAATATAAATAACCAAATATCCGTCTAGCTTTATAATATCCATTATAATCTTAGCATTAAAATAATGATCCCAATAAAATTTAATTTTAATTTTTTTTTAAATTTACCCTTATATTAATAAAAATTATAAAATTTAATAATTTTTTATAATATAATGTATTTAAATTTTTTATTAATGCGTTTTAAAACTTTAATTAATTTAAAAATACTAGAATATCCAAATTATTAATAAAATTTACAAAGCTTTGCTTTAATTAAATAGCATTAAGCAAATTTTAAAAAAAAGCTTAATATCGGTAAATAATATTTATAAATATTTTTATTTGCGGATAATTGGAATAAAAATAATGCCAAATACCAAAATATTTTAAAAATTATTAAATCTAATTTTTAAATAATTTATATTATTAATATATATTAAAAATAAAATATTAATTAGGATAATATAAAAATTAATTAATTTAAAAAATATAGGAATTAAGGCAATATTAATAATTTTTACAATTTTTTTATTAAATTTAATATTATATTTTTTAATATAAAAATTATTAAATAATAATTATAGCATTATTTGCTTAAAGGCTAGAAATTGGCCTAAGCCATTAATAAATATATTAACAATATCGCTATTTAATATAATATTTAAAAATATTTAAAAAAAAAGCGATTTTAAAAAATAAATATTTTAGCCGGATTTTTTAAATTTTAATAGCTAAAAATATAAATAATAATATAGTTATTTAAAATATAAACAATTTTGAATTTATTAATAATTTTACTATTAAAAATTATTGGTTTAACGGGATTACGTACGGCTAGCTAGCGTAGGGGTGGAAATGGTGGTTGGATTAAAGCATAAAGAAAAAAAGAGCTCTTTTCGTTAATAATAAAAATATTATTAATTTTGGTTTTTGGCGTAAATTGGTATCTAAAATTCCAGCTTATACTACCGGCCCTAGCTATTTATTTATTTTGGTTAAATATTGGGAATTTTTTATTTTTATAAATAAATAAATAGCTTTAGGCCTATAAATAGCTTTAAATTTATTTTTCTAATTTATATATATAAAAAATAATTGGTTTTATAAAAGCGGTATTAAAAACCGCTATATAATAAAATAAAATAATAAATAAATAAAAGTTTAAAGGGCCATTAATTTTTTTTTTATATAAAAATACTTTTTTTTTATTTTACCTATTTTTTTATACAAATGGTAAATTTATTGGTATTAATAAATTTTTTTAATGCTTTATTAAAAACCATTTTTATTATAAAGTTAGCTAGGTTATTTTTATTATAAATTTATTTAATTTTTTGAAATTTTCTATGCTTATAGCTTTAATATAAAATAAAAATATTTATTATAAGCCGTTTTTTTTATAATTGTTCCAAATTTTATAAAACAATTATATAAAAAATAAAAAATAATAATTATTATAATTTCCATTAATAGTAAATTAAGCTTAAAAATAATTATTTTTAAAATCTAATTAATAATATACCCTATATTAATATTTTAAACCATAGCTAAAATCTTATTAGCCAGGGCATTTTGGGTAATTTGCTTGCTTTTAATAAAGCTTTAATAAAAAAAGATTTTCTTATAGCTTAAAGCTATTAGCAAAATTTATATTTTTATTTGCCAATATTATAATATAATTAAGCTAGAAAAAAAAATTATTATTGGTAAATAATTTATTAATAAAAATAAATAGCTTAAAAAAATTAATAATAACATAATTAAGCCTTTAATTAAATTATTTCTATACCATTTAATAATTTTATTAAAGGCCTTAAAATTATTATTTATAAAATTTTAAACCTAGGCAATTATATTAATTTTGCAAACAATCTAGAATTGGCAAATATTGGCAATATATACAATTAGGGCTTTTTAGTTAATATATAAAGCCTTTTTATTAAGGTTTAATAAATTAATTAATACCAGCTTTTTTTTTAAATTAATTTATTTTTAATTGGCTAAAATAAGGGTATTATTAATTTATATATTAATAATAGCAAAATATTTAATATTAAACTTAACATTAATTAAAAGGCAATTATTATATATAAAAATAATTATATTAAATTTTTTAATATAATGGCCAAAATAAATTTTAAATTAATAAAAATCTAATTTAATTATATTATAAAATAGTTTAATAGCTTGCATTAAATTATTTTTAGGAAATAAATAAATCAAATGTTTAAGGATTTAAAAAAAAATTAATGGTAAAGCTTATTTTTTGCTTAAATATAAGCCTAAATAATATTTTTTAATAATATTAAAATATCTAGCAAATAAAGAAAAAAATAAAAGCAAATATTAAATATTGGCTAATTTTTTAAATTATAAAAGCTTAAATAAAAATTAATTTTTTTCCATTATTATTATAGCCTTAAGCTATTATTTTGGATTTTTTATATAGGAATTTAATATTTTTATTTTTAATTTTATAAATTATATAATAGCCAAAAATTTGCATGCTATTATAAATGGCAAAATTATATTTAATAATTTTAAAAATATTTGCAACTATAAGGCTATTAAATTTAGCTTTTATAAAAGCTTTAAATAAAAAGCTAGAAATAATAATAATACCATTTTTACAAAGCTTAAATACTAGCTTTATATATATTTTTTTAATATAAAGATTTTTATAATAATAGGGTTTTTTTAAAATAATATAGAAAGATTTTTAGCTTTAGCTTAAAATATTTAAAAAAAATAAGCTTTTTTATTTTTGCTATTTTTTGGCTAATTTTTTGGTTATTTAACCGGTTTTTTTAAAAATATTAAAATAGTGGTAATTAAAGAAGTATTTAAAGAAATAATTTAAAAGGCATTTAAAAAATTAAAAATTGGGCTATTTTTAATTGTTTTTAATAATATATTTGGTAAATTTGGTTAAAACGGTTTTAATGGTATTTTTAGCTATTTTAAAATTGGCGTATTTAATAATTTATTTAATAATTTATTTAAAAAATTGGCGAAAAGCTTATTTGGTAAATTATTTAAAGATTTAATTGGCAAATTATTTAAAAAATTATTTAAAAAATTATTTTTAATTAAATAAGATTTTATAATAATATTGTAAAAAATTATTGGGCTATATAAAAACTTTATAATAATATTATAGTTTTTAATGCCTAGAAATTTAAATAAATTTTTCTAGCCAGCCTTATTATTTTAAAAGCTATTTTGTTTTTATAAATTTTAATAAAAAAACCAAAAAAAAGAAATTTAATAACAATAGTATTTAAAATATTGCGAATATTAAAACTATATTATATAATTTATTTAGCCCAAATTTTTTAAATTTTTTTTATAGCCAATTAAATAATTTTAACACGCTTAATAATATTTAAAATAAAAAAAAATTATTTAAATAAAAATAAATTTTAAATATTAGAAAAATAGGCACCAAATTATTTAAGCCAGCTAAATTATTAAATATTTTATAGGCTATTTAAAGCTATAATTGGCGAAAACTTTTAAATATATTTTTTTTAAAAATATAATAAATTTTTTTTAAAAAAATATAATAGCGCTTAATTTTGCCAATAAATTAATATAATTTAATAGAAATAGCCTTATATTAAATTTTATAAAATTATTTTTTAGCCTTAAATTTTTTACTAATAAATTTTTTGCCTTAATTATAAATAATAATATTTGATAAATTAATATAAATATTAATTTAATATATTTTTAAAATTTTTCAAATATTTTTAATGCTTTTAAAAAGCAGAAATTTTATAGCTTAATAATCAATTATAAAATTAATAATATATAAAATATTATAGCTATTAATATTAATTATATTTATAATAATTTTACAATTAAAATTAAAATTATTAAAAAGCTTTAATTTAAATCTGGTAAAAAAAATTTAAATATTTGGCAATTATAGCAAAATTTAATAATTTATTTAATAATGGTATAATTAAAATTTATATTAGCGTGGTTTATAATTTTTTTTAAATTTTTATTTACTAAAATAGCTTTATAAATTATAAATGCAATAAAGCTTAGCAATAATAAATATAAAAGCAAATAAAAAAGCTTAAAAAAAAGGTAGCTATTGCTGGAAAAAAAGCTATAAATATTTTTATTTGCAAATAATTTTAATTTTTAAATTATTTTAAATTAGTTTATTTATAAAATTATTAAATTTAATTTTTAAGCGATTTATATTATTAATATAAAAAAAATTAATATTAATAATATAAAAATTTATAATATTAAATAATATTAAAATTTAAGCTATATTTAGAATACCAATATTATTTTTACCAAAAATAATATAGTATTTACCAATTTTAAAAATATTTATTTTTAGGATAAATATAATTTTTTAAAAAGCTTTAAATTATTTAAAACGCCATTTATTTAATTTATTGCTTTATAGCTTTATAAAAAATAAAGCAAAAAGGCAAAAATAATTTTTTGGATATAAATAGCAAAATTGTTTAAATTAAATTTCTAAAAAATGCGCTTATTAACCTATTTATAATTAATAGCAGCATTTAATAAAAAAAATTATTTAAAAAAATTAAAGAATATTATAAATAAAAGGGAGGAAGATTGGCATTATTATTAATATTTTTAGCGCTAATAACAATTTTTTTTTTAGTAATAAAGAATTTTATTATAATAAGGGAAAAAAAAACCTTTAATTTAATGGTAAATTTTAACGGTTAAATAGATTGGTAAAAAAAAAAACAAGTAAATAATGGTAATAATAATAAAAATATAAAAGCAAAAAGGAAAAAAAAGGCTGGTTTTTAAATAATTATAGCTTTTGCTTAACAAATAAAATGGATTTAAATTATTAAATTTAAAAATTGCAAAATATAAGCCTTTACAATTTAATAAATAATTAATAGCAATAAATGCATAATAAATGCAATAGCTAAAAGGTAGAAATAAATAAATTAATGCTTTATATATTTTTTATAGATATTTTTAAGCTATATAAATAGCTTTTTATCCAATATAAATAATACAAAAAAATGGTTATTTAGTTTTTTAATATAAATAAAGCCTTAATAATCAATTAATAAAAATTCGATAAAAATAGGCAGCGCTATTTTTTTAAAAACCTTGCTAATTTGTATTTTTATTAAAAAAATATTAATTAGTATTGGTTTAATAGAATTATATATAGCTAGCTAATATAAAAATAAAAATAATAATTAAATTAAAGCATAAAAAAAAAGCTTTTTCCGCTAACAATAAAAATATCGTCAATCTTGGCTCTTGGCGTAAGCTGGTGCCTAAGGCTCCAGCTCATGCCACCGGCCCTGGCTACTCACTCGTCTTGGTCAGACAAAAATAATTATATAATTAATTTTAAAATCATTTTTTTAATAAATAGCTTATTAATTAATATATTATTATTAAAATTAAAGATAATTAATATAGCAATTATTTTCTTTATATTAGGGCTATTATTATTATTTTTTAAATTATTTTTATAGCCTGCCAAAAATGCAATATAGGCGGCTTTATTATATAATTTGCTAATTTATTTAATAGCATTTTTTTATATATGCCAATATTTTTTTTTATTTTTTACCAATATGCATTTAAATTTAATAGCCAAAAATGCCATATTTAAAATATTTTTTATTTGAATTAATATTTTAGCCAAAAAAGAATTATTAGGACCAATTTTTTTAAAAAAAGGACCATTGCGCCAATAAAATTTGCGATTATATACAAAAGTATTTATTGGCTAAAAAATTATAATATATTAGGCCGCTTTTTTAATTTATATACAAATCTTAATAAATAATTAAAAATTGATGCAAAAAATTTTAAAATTTATAGCTTATTTATTATAGGCTATTTTATATTTAGGAATTAATATATAAGCATAAAAAAATCTATTATATTTAATAATATTATTATAATATATAATAGGCAGGCCTTAATTAATTTAAAAAATCTTGGAAATTAAGATTTTCAAATATTAAAGCTTGGTTTTTTTAAAATTGTTTAAATTATTAATAATATTTAAAAAAAAACCTATATATATTAATAAGCTTTTAATAATTTAAATTAATTTAAAACCATTTATATAATTTAGTAATTAAAATATTAAATAAAACCAGAATATTAACCAGCTTAATATAATAAAAGCTAAAAGCTTTTTCTTTTAATATAATAAAAAAAAATTATAATAACAAGTTTTTTAAAGGCCTATTTTTTTGCAAATATCCTTAAAAATAGCAATTTTAATATTAAAAATATTATAAAGCTTAGCATTGTATTTAAAACTATTAAAGCTATAAGCTTTTATAATATTAACTATTATTATTAATTTGTTTTTATTAAATAATAAATTAAAATTAAATAAAATGGCTTTTTTACCAATACTATTAATAACTGGCAATTATTTTTAGCTAGGCTTGGGCAATTAAAAAAAAATCAATAAAAATATTTAATATAAATAATTTGGCGTTAATAATAATAATATTTGAAATTGGGCTTAATATAGCAATTTTGGGAATTGCATATTTAATAAATTTAAAGCCAGGCAAGTATTTAATATATACTAATTTAAAATTAAGCCAAATTAAAAAAATTATTATTTCCGCAAATTTAATAGCTTTTTATTGGCCTTAAATTTGCTAATCCAATTTTTTTTTTATATAGAAAATCCCTAAGAAATTTTAAGATATTAAAATTGGCCTTGCTAAAAAAATTAATGCCCTAATTGCTAAAATTATTTTCAATTTTTTTAAATAAAGCTTTATTAATATATTTCTAATATTTTATAAATTATATATAATATAAAATATAAGCGTTAATTTCCTTTTTAATTTAAAAGCCTTATTAGCTAATTTTTAAAGCGCTATTATTGCAACCATTTATATATTTATAAAAGAAATTAGCTTTAATAGCTAATTAATAATAAATGGCTTTATTTTTAAAAATTATAATATTTGCAAATAAAAAATAAAAATTTGCGAATAAAAGAAAAAGATTTTTGACTACGATTTTGACTTTGGAGGCATTGGAAATAATATTTTTAAATAGCTTAGCGGCAGCTTTTTTAAAAAAATATTTGCTAATTTTTGAATTTTTAATTTGCTTTTTAAAAAAGGATTTACTAACCAAGAAATTGAGACTAATAGAAAAGGCGCCAGGAAAATCGATTTCTAATATAAATTAAAAAAAAATAAAAGGCTAAAATAAGGGCAGGATAAAGGCTAGAATATTGGCTTTAAATTTAATATTTAATTAGATAATAGAGAAAAACAGAAAAAAGGTTATTTTTTAAATAAGAAATAAACCATTTAAAAATAATAAATTTTTAAATAATTTTGCTTATGGATTTGGTATTTAATAATTAGCTATTAGCATAAAAATAAAATTAATTTTTAGGATTTTTGGCATTTCTTAATATATTAAAAATATTAAAAATATTGCTAAAAATTTAAAATATATAATAGAATATAGAAAATTCTTTTTTTAAAATAATTTTTTTTTTTCCTGGATCGAAAAATAATTGCAAAAAATATTCTCTTTTAAATTTAGCAATTTCCCTATCTTCTTATTTTTAAAATAAAATCCACCCTTTAATGCCTTAAAGCTGGACAAAAATAGAATTATTATTCCATAAAAAAAAAAATAGCATAAACCATTAAATCCTCTAATACCTTAAAATTAGACAAGAATCTGGTTATTCTACCTTTTTAAATTATTTTAGCCAATTTATATTCTCCAATAAAAAATACTAATTAATATTAGGATAGCTGGGGTTTATAATAGCGTATACAATAATGGATAATAGTAATATAAAATTAATTAATTATTATATAAAATAAAAGCCATAGCAAAGATAATGGCTAGAAACGTAGCCATCACCATTGCCAAGACCGGTGGTGCCTAAGGCACCGCTTACCCTGAGCCACCATTCGTAGAAGAGGTCGCAACACATACATTCTTGAAGTGTTTCAACAAATTTCAATGGAACCGATTCTTCATGTCAAAAGGTCGAGTACCACTCGGGGGGTGTTACTCCGAAGCTCCCGGCTCCCGAGCCCCGCAACGCACGGACGGCCTCATGATCGTCGACTCAACCTACGTCCTACATACACGTAAACAGCCGAGCAACCTCCCATGACCCCATCATCTCTGAGCCTCAACTGCTTCAGCGAAATCAAATGTCGAAGATGGATTCTCCCGTTGAGTATCGAGTGGAGGACCTGAATGATGTCTACGTGGAGGAATTTGATGCTCTGTAAGGCCGTGTTCCTCATTCTCCCCGCGCCTTATCTGGCAGCTGACTTGCCGCCATAGAAACATCGAATTGAGAGCTTCAATTTCAGAGAAATACCCTGGTAATCCATACTTTCAACTGTATTAGTCTGCAGTCTTTCTATTTGTACCAAACTATCGGTATGCACTCTCTGCATTTAAAATATTAACATGACTCTAGCAAAACCCCATGCCCGAAAGGTTGCCAAAAACCTCGGTGTCAAGAGTGGCCTCATCTATCTCATTGGCCAAGTCAGCAAGACATTCGAAGACTCTGACATGGGGCCTCAATTTCGACAAAGGCGCTACTTTTACTATCTTTCCGGCGTCGACCTCCCCGATTGCGTCGTAACCTACGACATCGCAAAAGACCATCTCCACCTCTATGTACCTCCTCACGACCCGAGATACATCATCTGGAACGGCTCTGTACTATCTCCGGGAGATTTTCAGGAGAACTACGACATTGATCATTCCTCGTACACCACCGAACTGGATACGGACATTCTCTCCTTTGTCAAGCAGTCTCGCGGCGATCCCATCTACATCCTCCATCCCGACCAACACCCCAAAGTCGTCCCTCCGCCTACAACCCTGTCCTGGTACCCCGAAGAAAGAATGATGAGGAAACTCCTCAACCACACCGATCTTGCCCCCGCCATGGACATGGCCCGCGAGATCAAAGACTCCTACGAAATCGACCTGGTGCGAAAAGCCAACCAAATCAGCACCAAAGCCCACGTCGCAGTACTGAAGAGCATCAAGAAACTCAAGTACGAGTATGAGATCGAAGGCATCTTCACCCAAGCAAGTCTCGCCGAGGGAGCAAAACACCAATCCTACCCAGTAATCGCCGGCTCAGGCAGCAATGTGGCATACCTGCATTACATGACCAACGGCGAGCCCTTGGAAGGCCGTCAAATGGTATGTCTCGATGCCGGAGCTGAATGGAGTTGCTATGCGAGCGATGTCACGCGCACATTTCCCATCAATGGCACATACACCAAAAAAGCAAAAGCCGTCTACGACATCGTCGACGACATGCAAAGGGCGTGCATACAGTACGTGGCACCTGGCTTCGAATGGCAAGAACTGGTCCGCATGTCAAAGCAAATCGGCACCGTCGGCCTTGCGCAGCTGGGTCTGTTGAGAAACGGAACCATCGATGAGTATATCGAATCTGGTGTCATTGCCGCTTTCTTCCCACACGGACTCGGCCATCACGTTGGCCTCGAAGTCCACGATGTTGCATCTCCTAGCAATGCTTGGGCGTCCAGCGAGCCACACGACCATACTTTCCCTCATCACTGCAATGTGAAGCCAGCGATGAATGGACGCAACAGTGCGAGCGACAACAACACTTATGCTCCAGCAGGGAGTCCGAAAGTATTGGCTCCTGGGATGATTATTACCATTGAGCCGGGAATTTACTTTAATCGCTTTGGCATGGAACAGATCTATTTGAAGAACCCCTTGTGGAAGAAGTTCATTAATGAGGAGCTGTTGGAGACGTATTATCCGGTTGGAGGCGTGAGGATTGAGGATGATATTTTGGTCACGGAGGATGGCTATGAGAATTTGACGACTACGCCAAAGGGGGAGCACGCGGCGGCGATTATCAGACAAGAGGCCATGGAGTAACAAGGCTCCGCACGGCAAACTCAGATGTTCATTATTTCAATGTTAGGCACTTTTTTCACTTGATCTTTACTTAGGCTGTATCCGCAGACTCAACCTCCGAAAACCCGAGTCAGTCGAGAGAGGGTTCACACAATCACATGCAAGGCCAAGAGTCAGATTCTTCTGAATAAACTAACTTTTGTATTCTGATCATCTACCGACTTGATGGAATCCACCCCATTAAACAGTAGACCATCCGCAATATCTGAAAGAAGAACGCACGCCTCAGTGCATTAAATGCCCTTGGAAGCCACAAACTCCTAGAAATCGCCAAATAGCCATCCCATCAAACGCCTATGGTAGTCATGAAGTCGTAAAACCATCTTTCCCATCATCGTCATCCATCATCTCTCATTGCCTAAGCACCTCCTTAATCGTAGAGGTCAATATCATCATCTCCAACAACCTCTTCGATCGCCTCTCCATCATCATCAATCTCCATCTCGTCCTCGGAGCTGAGCTCGCTGTCCACGTGGTTCGGCAGAACCTCGATCCTGCCGTTCGACAGGACAACACGAGCTCGTTCTCCGTCCTTGATGCTGCCACGCAGAATCAAGACGGCGAGTCTGTTCAACACTTCCTTCTCAATCAGACGAGCCAAAGGACGCGCACCGTAGGCTGGCGAGTAGCCTGCATTGCCAAGGTAGTCTTTGACAGCTGGCGAGCAATCGATTTGGACGTTTCTGCCGTTGGCGGCCAACCGCTTCTGGATTTCCTCGAGACGCACATCGACGATCTTGCGGATCTCGGCCTTTGTGAGACGGTTGAAGATGACAATGGAGTTGATGCGGTTGAGGAACTCGGGCAGGAAATAGTTGCGCAGAGCTCCCATGACAAGCTCCTTGGTGGTAGGGTCGATCTTGCCGTCTGGTGCGTTCTGGCGTGCGAGGTATTCAGCACCCAGGTTGGAGGTCATGACCACGATGCAGTTGCGGGCATCGACGATGCGACCTTGTCCGTCGGTGATGCGACCGTCGTCCATGAGTTGAAGCATGACAGTCAAGACTTCCTTGGCGGCTTTCTCGACTTCATCGAACAGGAGAATCGAGAATGGGCGGCGGCGGAGAGCCTCGGTAAGTTGTCCTCCAGCGTCGTGGCCGACATATCCAGGTGGAGCACCAATCATACGACTGAGCGAGTGTCGTTCTTGGTACTCGGACATATCGAATCGAATCATGGCCTTTGGATCGTCGAATAGGAACTCGGCAAGAGCCTTGGTCAGAAGAGTCTTACCGGTCCCAGAAGGTCCACAGAACAGGAAGCTTGGTGGCTGGTTCGGGTTTGACAGACCAGATCTCTGGAGACGGATTGCGTTCGAAACAGATTGAACAGCTTCCTTCTGACCGACGACGATCTTGCCCAAGACCTTCTCCATGTTGAGGAGCTTGTCCTTCTCGCTGGTCTTGAGTCTGGTCACGGGGATTCCGGTCCAGCGGGCGACAATCTCGTTGATCTGATCAGGGCCGACAACGTCAGTGATCATGGCATTACCAGACTCGTCAGGGTTGCTGGCGCTCAGAGCGGCATCCGCTGCAGCCTTCTCCCTCTCAAGCTGCTTGATGTGAGCCTCTTGTTCGGGAATGGCGTAGTAAATCAGATCAGCAGCTTTGCTGTCGTCGCCCATTCTGACAGCCTCATCCTTCTTGACCTTGAGCTGATCGAGCTTCGTCTTGGCATCCTGGATGTCCTTGCCTCTCTTTCTCTCGCTTTCGTACTTCTCTCTCAAAGGTCGCAACTCCTCTTCGACGTTCTCGGCATCCTTCTTGGCTTGAGCAAGACGGGCCTGCGAAGCCTCATCTTTCTCTCTCTCAAGGGCGTGGATCTCAATTTTGAGTTGTCGGAGCTTTCTCTCCAAGGAGTCGATGATCTCGGGCTGTGATTCACGAGCAACTCTGACAGCGGCAGCGGCTTCATCAATCAGATCGACCGCTGAATCTGGCAAGCGTCTCGAAGTCAGGTAACGAGCAGCCAGAGTTGCAGCAGCAACAAGAGCACCGTCAGAAATGGTAACACCGTGGTGGACTTCGTAGCGCTCCTTCAGACCTCGGAGAATGGAGATCGTCTCGTTGATCGTTGGTTCCTTGACAATGACTTGTTGGAATCGTCGCTCGAAGGCTGCATCTTTCTCAATGTACTTGCGGTATTCAGCGAGGGTCGTGGCACCAATGCAGTGGAGTTGTCCGCGAGCAAGCATGGGCTTGAGCAGGTTGGCGGCATCCATACCACCTTCACCACTGGAGCCAGCGCCCATCAAAAGATGCATCTCGTCGACGAAGAGAACGATCATCTCCTTGGACTCCTCAATCTCCTTCAAAACACCCTTGATTCTCTCTTCAAATTCACCCCTGTATTTGCTTCCGGCCACGAGAGATCCGACATCGAGGGAGAGCAACTTGCAAGCAGCAAGGTTGTCTGGCACATCAGCATTGACGATTCGCTGGGCCAGACCCTCGACGACGGTTGTCTTTCCTACACCAGGCTCACCAATCAGGACGGGGTTGTTCTTGGTTCGTCGAGAAAGAATCCGGACGACTCTTCGTATCTCCTCCTCGCGTCCAATGACTGGATCGATCTTGCCCTCGCGAGCCATCGCCGTCATGTCGATAGTGAATTTCTTCAGGTTCTCGTTCTCTTCCTCCGAATCTGCCGTCTTGGAATCGACCCTCTTCGTGCCTCGGATTGCTTGGACTGCATCTTGTAGGAGCTTGGCATTCGGGATGTTGGAGTCGGCCAGAGCCCTCTTGATTGAATCTTCCTGAGCAAGAGCAATGATCAGGTGGTCGACAGCGATGTAGGAGTCCTTCTGTGTCTTCTGGAGCTCGCTGGCAGATCTCAGAACCTTGGAGAAGGCAGGCGACATGGAGACATGCTCAGGCGGGGGGTCTTGGCTCGCCTGGCGGACGAGAGCCTTCTTGAGAGCGCGGTCGAAGAGTTGTGGGTCGCCATGGGCACGCTCAACGACTTGTCGGAAGAGGGAGGAAGCAGAGGCGCCGTGTGAAGCGTTGACGGTTTGCTGTTGGTCCTTGGACTCGTCTGCTGGAGGGTCGAGGAGGGAGACGGCGAGGTGGATGGGGGTGAGCTGGGTGTGGGCGTATTGTTCGGCCAAATTCATGGCATCTTCCAAAGCCTTCTTGGCGCGATCGGTGAACTGCATGTTTGAGGAAGCCATGTTGGCTTTGTCGGGGTATCAAAGGCGGAAGTGTGGTTGTGTATGCAGCTGTGTGAGGTTCGAGTGGTTGTGTTGTGAAGCTGTGTACAAGTACAACGCAGTGTGTATGTATCACTGTACGCTGATTGGATCAAGTTTCGCAGAATGAAATGTGTAGAAGTGGAAGAGTATCTGGAGAGAAAGGAGCTGAGCTTCACGGAGCAAGCTGTCGAATTTATAACTGAGACAGAGGGGAGGGCAGACTGGAAAAAGAAGCGGAGTGACGTTTCTGGAAGAAAAGCGTGGGTTCGAGTGCTTTCTGGAACACATGCGAAAATTCCCCAAAACTCTCGCCACCACCACACCACTCTCCTGATTATTGTTATGATGCGGAATGCTAAATCGCTGCAATTCGAGTGATTATGATGTATCCAAGTAATTGAGATTTATCCAAGTAACCTGGCTTAATCCGAGTGTGCAGAGCGACACACCCAAGTGATTAGAGTCAGCTCAGGTGGTACGGACGTAGTCAAAGCCAGCCTGAGCGGTAATCGTGGGCCCTTTGGTTTTCCCACCACTGCGTTGGTGGGAAAACCAAAGGGCCCACGATTAATAACCAGTCCGAGGTCAACCAAAGTGCCTATGTAGACGAGATCAACTATCTAGCTGAACAGACAACAAGATATCTATGACGGAGAATCATCTCAGAACCGGTATCTTCTTCTCTTCTTGAGCCTGGGGCCCTGGAACAACATAGCCAGCCCCGGACGATCACATCCAAGCTTCCGTGCACAACATAGGAGCTTTTCTGGCGGGGCGCCTGGAACCCCGCTGCTGCCTCACATGCAAGGGATACTTGCTAGGTCACGTGCTAGATCGCGGAAGGCGGAGAAACCCTTTCCGACGTGCCAAGCCCAAATGGTCGGATCGAAGAAATAATGGCCATGTGAAGCTCAAGCCCGACTTCCAATTGACCCCATATCTCGGTCGTCAGCACTCGCCATGAGTGCCAAAACGCGCCTCCGCCTCTTCAAAGAGGCCCTCAAAGCCAAAGCCCCCCAGAAGACCAACCCGGCGCCCGCAACGACCGCGAATCTGCCTCCCGACCCCGTCGATCCATCCAAGCAGCTTGACCATGGCCGACACATCTTCGTTTACTGCCATCTCATGACAAATCAAGTCATATACTCTTTAACGCGGAGTCCAAATGTATTTAATCCAGTCTCTGTCTCTCTATCCGACGACAATGGCTAATTGTGTACCACTCGCCAGAACACATCGTCCCTCAACCAACTCCCCTACAACGGCAAAAAGACCCGTCCGCCCGCTTTACGCAAAGACCACTGGCTTCCCATGTGCTCCCTTTCTTTCCCCACCTCTTCCCTCGGCCTCTCCGCTTTCCGGTACCTACGCGAATTCCGCCGTCTTCACGAACTGTCCTGGGACAAATCCCTCATCGACCAAAAACCTACAGCATGGATTGCCTCAAAAATGAAACATTACGGAAAGGTGCGGTGGGCCCGAAAGGCCGACCAGAAACTTGCCATTGAGACAGGTGTCAAGTACGAGCGGAATTTGAATAGGCCAATGACCAGGAGGGAGCGTGGATGGGCCCTGTGTGATCAGAAGGCCAATAGTGTGGCGGATATGGCGGCCGTTATTCAGCATATGGATATAGAAAAGACGATTGGTGGGGATTATGAGAGCTGGGAGATCGAGGCAGTGAAGAAGGCGGAGGCGGAGGCGGCAAATCAGGAGCAGAAGAAAGCGGAAGCGCTGGTCGAGGGACAGGCGGCGGAGTCCGAAGCGAAGCCATCTATCACCTCCGAAGCATCTACCGAAGCCTCAGCGAAGCCTGAAGGCGAGGCCAAGAAGGAAGGCGAAGAGGAGGAAGTCACAAAAGAAGCCGAGAAGACCTACACAGGACCTACAGTGCTCCTCCGCTGGGCCGACATCCGCGACGCCGAATATGCGCAGGAATGGCCGAGCAGCGTCATCCACAGTACATGGGAGGTGGAACGCATGAAGAAGCGCGGTCAAGGTCTGCTCGAACCCGAATTTTTAGGATACCAGCAGACCGCCGAGGAACAGGTGGCTACCGCTTTGGAGCTCAGGAGGAAAGCGGAGAAGGCGAGGGCGGACAGGAAAAGGGCTGAGGAGAAGCAAGCAAAGGCTATCGAGAGGCAGGAAAGGGCTGAGGCACGGGCGGCGAAACAGGCTGCGAAGCAGGCTGCGAGGGAGCGTTATAACTTGAGGATGGGGATTAAGGAGTAAGGGAGTGTTTGCAAGATGTTCCACTGTGTGTATTGGGAGCTTATTAGGGAAAAGCCGACCAGAACTGTACGATATGCAAGGCAGATTCAGGGGCTGCGAAAAGCTGTACAAATAAGAGGCACGACTCGTTTTCGCAAGTCGACGAAGATGTAACCCTTGGTAGTGCGAACAGAGCACTACTGAAATCTTCGAATACTGAATATTCTGAGCGACTAGGAATATTCGTAGTGACTACCAGTGACTAGGGATATTTTCAGTAATCGAGAACATTTTGAGAGACTGGAAACATTCATACTGAAAGAGCATATCCTGAGCGATTAGGAATTTTCCGAGGCCCGAGTGACTACGGACTAGCAATTTCCTGAGTGACTAGAAGCACTCCTGATAAAGGTGGCTAGGAATATTCATACCTAGTGATTAGAAAGTCTATCATCTCAGATCTCCAGTGATTGAAATCAGAAATACACTCGGCCGGAACACTCTGTACACAAAAGAATTGGCACCACAAGCCATATGTCCCATCAACGATTCCCTTTGAGTCAAACCTTAAGGTAGGTAATGAGCTTGCTTTCTGTTTTCGGAACCGCCGAGTCTCGAGATGGACTGACTCGGTGATATCGGGGATGTGGGGTATGATTCTCAACTTATACATATATATATTTCTAGTAATTCTGCGTAAAATGGGTATCGTAAACCAAAAAGCATGTCTTTCCCTTCCGTCTCCTATTCGTTGAGCAAATGAATCGTATCCAAAAATCGTTCAACGACCAGGGTCTCTCATCTCCTCTAGTTCTCAGACCGTGGCACAGATGTCTCGCAGAACTTTTCTCTCTCGTCGCTCAGTCTCCTCTGCTTCAAGGGGTTCGTAGGCTTCCATGGTCTTGTATAGACCGTATCGTTAGGGTCCACCTGTGGGGGTTTTGCCGCCAGAACCGACGGGGGTAGGCGAAACTCGAGGTTTGTGCAAGTAAATGGCGGTAATATCCAACTAAATTCCTGGCTGGGTCACGGTTTCCGCACCGTTTTCGAATCGTTTCCAATGAATGGTCTCCCATCTCCCTTCACTCAGGGTTGTTACAAACCGGTTTGGGATGTCCACGAAGAGCATCTCCCGGAACACCCCATAAATCGCACATTCGCTGATAATATTCCGGACATCTGCAAATTATCCTTCAGCAACCCCAGCCCAGCCTCAAGTAGCAATAATTCCGCATCTCCAGCTTCCAAAAGACCACACAAAAATCAAAAAGTACGGCAGACGGAAAGGAATAGACTCACAGCTTCTGCTCCATCCCAAACCACAAATGCCAACTCCACTCAAACAGCCTCCCCGACCACTCATCCTTAACCGGCGTCTCCTTCAACCACTCTCTCAAGCCCATCCAAACCTCCTTCCCCCTCCTCCTTATCGCCTCCCTACTCACCGCAAACTGTGCGCAACACGGCGCCGCAATTTCCGCCTTTCCTTCGACGGCGCCGCCGAAAATATTAACCAACATGTCTTCGCCGCCAAATTCGCGGAATAGGGAGGAGAGTTGGACGTCGCGATTGTTGCCAGAGAGGTCGGCGGCGGGAACGGTGTGCGGGGAGATGGTTATGAGGTTTTCGCAGCCTTTTTGGATGTGCGTGTTGACGTAGCCGGACTGGAGGATGAAGGAGGGGCGGAGGTTGGTGAGCTCCCAGGTGGTGGTGGTGCGTTGGTGCCAGGATTGGTAGTGTGCGTGGTGGAAATAAGTTATGTCGGGGAGGGAGTCGTAGTGGTCGATTATGTGGGTTAGGTAGACCTGTTGTGGGTGATTACTTGTCAGATACGTCTTTCTCCTTTTCTCCTCTTCTCATCTCTTTCGTCTCATCTTCTGGAAGGTGCTCCTTGGAAACTGGAGAGCTGCTGGTGGCAGAAAGATGCTGGATGGACGTACCATGGCTTCATTGCCTTTGTTCATAGGGGGCTTCGCAGGTGTGATATGGGCCGGGAAGCCAGTGATTTCGGAAAACGACTTGTTCGAGTCGAGGATCTCATCGAATGTCAAGTTTGCACCGCCGACTGGGAAAGTTTCGTTGGCATCGGCGACGTAGAGGTACGTCGGCCAGTCTTCCGGGATCTGGAAGACGAACTTGAGGTCCGAATTGCTGACGGCCGCAAGCACAAGTTCCTTCGTAATCGGCGGGGGATCCCCATTCTCTGGGATTATCTCAGGTTCTTCGATTGTCTGAGTTTCCGGTACGGTCTGATTCTCGGCGTATGTCTGATTCTCGGCGTATGTCGTATTCTCTGCGTAGGTCGAAATCTCAGAGATGGTTGTTGTCTGGAGTTCATCGTAATATGACTGGACGTAAGGCAAAACCGAGTGGTAGTTGTAAAGGAAGATACTACAAACGCTGGCGAGTATGAAGCAGATAACGATCTTGAGGATTCTGCTCCTGTCACTGAAAGAAGACAACGAAATCATTTTCGGGCCCGACGGCGACAATGGATAGTAGTAAGAGCGAAACATGGCGACATGCCATATAGAAAACAGCAGCACTCACCGAGTGCTGACAAGCTTACCATCATAAACTCTTTTTTCATGAGGGCGAACCTACAGCTTTTTCCGGACTGGATGATCGTCATTCGTCTCATCAGACAAGAGGACTCCTAATACTTACGCGTCCGCGCCCCACGTTGGAATCGAAAATCGGAGGCCATCCATGCTATCATGCAGGTCGTGGCAGACGCGCACTCCCAACTTGAAACAGAAGACAGACGGCACAGCCAGCATGGCGGCAAGCGTCCTGCCAGGCACATCGAGATTTGGTGATGTGAACAGAGGAAAGGGTGCTATGGCCCATGGGGAGACAGATTCATCCTGGAGCGCTTCGCAAACGCACGTCCCAACTTGCGAATCTCTACGCGCTTTGGAATGGAGTCATGTGTGAACCAACACCGGGTGACCAACCTTTGTCGGGCTGTGGTGTATAAATATGTATCCCGAACCACATAGAGGAAAGATGCCTTCCACCGTTTGGGTCACCCCGTCAGAACTGTCTGAGACGTTGAGGTCATGAGTCCGCTTGCTCGATATTCGCAGTAGTTCAATAATCTTTGAGAACATCAATTGAGGTTGACGTTGCCGTCGGCTGACTCGAGCTCAACAGGAGGCTGAGATTAATCGTTGGTCTCTCACGGGGGCTGCTGAGTAAGCGCGGGACTTTGAGTTTTTTTTTTTTTTTAACCACCAACCCGCTGGCGCGGGTTGGGGACACCAAGTTGGGCCAGACACCAAGATGTACCACTTTTTGTATTTTATTCCAAATTAATTATTAAAACAATACTTTTTAATAATTTGAAAAGGTACTTAATTGAAATTCTGATTTTGATTATCACTATATATTTAGTTTTTTAATAGCTATTCTATTTATTAAGATATTCCAAATTAGACTCTAAATTTAACAAATCTCAGTCTGGAATAACAGAAACCTGTTCAGCTTTGTGGTTAAATAGCATTATTATTATTTATAAATTATATGCTGAGAATCAGCAGAATCTAAAAATCTTTGGCATGCTATTTTCCAATAATGATATTGGTGTTGTTGAATTAATTTGAATTAATTTGAATTAATTTCTAAAAGCCAGAATGGCCCAAGTTTGCAATTGCATTCACTTAACGATTTCTGGCCTTATAATTGATTTTATAAAATAAAAATTATATGCTGAGGATCTTTGAAATCCAAGTATTTTAAATATTTAATTATTATATAATAATAATGCTGTTTTGCTAAAAATCTAGCTAGAAACGCAAAAAGTGGTACATCTTGGTGTCTGGCCTAACTTGGTGTCCCCAACCCGCTGGCGCGGGTTGGTGGTAAAAATAAAAAAAAACTCAAATCCCCGTGGTGGTCCGTGCCCCCGTGAGAGACCAACGATTAAGTGGGGCTCTCCGGAACCTTGATGCTATTGCTGCGCAATGCTACCATTGGCCAGAATCTGCAAAAGTATAGCAAGCGTCGTTGACAAAAAAAAAGGTCTTTATAATCCATCCTCTTGAACAGAGTGTAGCCTACATGTAGCAAGTGCTGAGCAAATGTCCAAATTTTCTCATCGACGCCATTTCATGGGGTGAGCTAAATCCCGTTTGGAGGCAGGAGCTTTGAAAACCAAGACAAGCTAAACCTAATTGGGCTGCCGCGCCTTTGATATAACTAATAAGGCGCGAGAGTTTTTTGCGTGTTGGTCTTGCAGGCACATCTCTATAACTATTTCAAATTTCGAAGTTCCTATTTCCGTAGTCTGTGCTTTACTAGCAGTACTGCTTGCGTGGGCCCGCTGATGATTAGGAATATGTTTTGAGGATTGGGAATATTCCTAGAGATTAGGAATATCCCAAGGATTCATAATATGTTGAGAATTTGGAATATTCCTAATGTCCGAGATTTAAGAATTAGTAATTCTTGCGGCCCGGTTAGGCTTAGCCTGTCCTGGATTTCAAAGCGCCAGTCGGGATTGAGCTCACCCCTATTTCATTCCGCAGTACACGACCACCGCCGAGTCACTTGAGCACAAACCCACGACAGCAGATCGATCACAACCACCACAGCCACTTTTCTTCTTGCTTCAAGTAGACATAGTTTCATATCGACCTAGACATGTACCAAGTAACTAGCGATGTTGCTGTGGTCAATGCCACTCAACTGCCTTTTGTACCTTCGAAGTATGCATGCACCATCCCACCCCCACATCTACTCATCATAGCATATGCATATCCCAGCAAAATTGCAACAAAGTTGCCACGACACCTTCCGCTCCTCCTCGGTCCGTACCGCCCAACATCAGCAGTCACACAACCACAGAGCCACACTCACAGTGAGCTGATCCAGTCCAAGAACACCTGTGGCCCCGTTGGTCCTTGAAGCGAATTGAGGAGGCCTGGTGGCGGCAACGGCATAATGTCGTGGATACATGGTTTCATCCGTGGTCGCTTCGGCTTAGGCGATCTCTCTCCCGGCTGTTTTTGGCGCAGGGCTTGAATGCTGTAGAAGCGCGAGTGGTCTTTGTCGCTCAGGACGGCGCGGCTGCTGCCCCAGCCCACAACGAACTTGATCCCGAGCTGGGAAGGAGGAATTGTTAGCAGAAATATTTGACATATGCGGAGAAGTGATGGAGAAATAAAAGGGGGCGGCAGGATGCTGCCGGAATATGTCGAAATGAAAGGGTCTTGATGTTGTGGCAAGAGAAAAGGAGAACGACTTAGGGGAAGAGACATACCACAGGTTCCGGGTCTGGCTCTCGTCTCTTTTTCGGGTGGGGGCGGGAGGGTCGTGGAGGTGGAGTGTGAGGAATCTCAGGAGATCCTCTCCGAGGTGGAGTCTGAGGATTCTGAGGAGATGGAGTCTGAGATGGAGTTTGAGGAATCTCGGGAGGATCTGTTCCTTTATCCTCGATTTCAGCTGCCAACTGGGTGTTCTCTTCTTCGCTCGGTGAGCTCGGTGAGCTCGGTGAGGGGTTGCCAGGCCTGATAGTAATCACCCCCTTCGGTTTTCCACCGCATTTTCCCCAACAAGGACTTTCTTTTCCGCTCTCGAACACAAACTGCATCCCAAAGATGAACTTGTCAGCCCAAATTCTTATCTCGCTGATCAAATCACCCCCCTCGCCCAGATCAAACACTCCGTCTGTCTTCTCGTCTTGATCGGTAACGTGTGCAATAGCTCCGGCCTCTTCGGGGCCAGCGTAGACACTCAAGTCGCCTGGCGCAAAAGGAACGGACATTGAGGTATCTTTCAGCCTTCTTATGAAGCGGGTGCCCTTTGTGAGATCGAAGAGTTCGGGAATGGTTGTTCCGGGAGGATCACCGATGCACACGGAATCACCGTCAGCGTAGAAGATCTGAAGGCCTTCGATACCGGGCCACTCCAAAGATAGCCAGTCGGGGACGCCTACTAGTCCCTCAATGCGGCGAATGGGTCTGGTAGGGTCGAGCCAAGTAGTCTTGAAATCGAAGGATCGGTAGTGATGACGACCATGGCGTCTTTCGCGTATCTTGGATGTTGATATTCCATACTGGAAAACGGAGGAGGGGCATTAGCTATTTGAAAACGGATGCAAAAGGTACAGGCACTCACCAAAGGACCCGTGGGTATCATGTTTTTTGGTGCTGTAGTCAGCCACAGGTGGCCGTAGGAATCTCGGGCCACTTCCCTTTCTTCGTTAATTTGCATCTCAGTCCGATCAATCAGCAAAGCCAACGGAGCCAGAACCATGAGTCGGGTTGTTTTGACTTCAACTTTGCTGTGTGAATCTTTCTGCTGGCTGTTAGCCTCCGACTCCATTGCTCACGTTTATGGGCTACAAACCTGCCACTGGAACCCATTATAGCCGACATAGATTCCTGCAACGATACCAAGTTCTTCCCCCTTACGCTCGACACGGCGTATGCAATGTTCTGGATACATACCCATGTAGAAGTGTCTTCCGAAATTGGTATCTAACTACACATATGTCAGCAAAGTCAAAATACCCATTGGGCCAGTATGAGCTGGGTCTTCGCTCCGGTTTAGCAAAACCTACCCGAAAAGACCAAGAATTCGAAGGGGTGTCCAGGCCAATGATGACTTCACCTCCGGGACCATCTATCTTGAAATGGCGACTTCGGTAAGCGTCGAATATTGGCGGTCCAACCTTCCTGGAATCTTTGCTGTGGAAGTGGACTTCAAAGGTGTAGGTGCAAAAATGTTCATCGGTAGCAACGGTCAATCCAGAGACATCTCGCAGCTCTTCTAAGGTTGTACCAAATGTGAGAGAGTACATTGGCGCAAGGTCCTGTCTCAACGCGAAATCACCATCGAGACAAGGTTGGCGATGAACTACTTTGAGTTCGTTAGGAGGCAAAGAATCTCTCCATAACAGGCTCGTCTTTTTTGGCGTCGACACGGTGCGTTCAGCTGCATCTTCATCCAGGTGATCCTCCGAGTCAACTTGAAGGAGAGAAAGGGTCGTGAAGGTAGCCTTTTGCATATGTCGATCTGCAACCATGTAGCGGTATTGGAAACCAACAAACACATCTGTGCTCGGGTCTTCCAAAGTCAAGAGCCGCTTATCTCCCACAGTTTCACCAAATTGGACTGGTGGTGCAGATCTGCGATGGATCTGGAGTGGTGTTCTGGTCAGTCACACACTACCAATAAGAAAAGGGGAAAAGCTTAGCATACTTTAACACCCGTCACTTCGCTCTGGGATTTGTCCCCTTCGGGGTAGATGTCAAGTGTCGACATGGTGAGCTCAAGAGCTGCAATCCACGTATCCAGATCATCCAGGGCCAACGTGTCACTGCGTCCGCGGTGGTCATTTTGGAGCCCACAGACTCTGGTATCCCCGTCGAATGTGGCGCCGAACCCACGGAGGCTTCCGTCCTCGTTCCAGTACACATGGAAGGCAGCCCCTGAAAGATCGTCCAGCTGCTCCATGTTGTCGATGAGACAAAACTGCAACAGCTCACGGCATTGCGAAGCGGGCGGAGCATAGACCGAAAGCGGTTGACTTGCCCAAGCCTCGTCGTCAAGAGACGAGAACTGTCTCCCGGAATTCAGACGTTGCAGTTCCTTCTCCCACTTCTGTATTCCAAGATAGGGCTCAACAAGCTGACGGCACACGTTCCAGATCCTGCGACGATTTGATATACCGAGCCTGAGGTTCCTGTCTCTTGGTTGCACTCCGCTCAAATAGCTTGCTTCCTTCAGCTCGTAGTAAGTCTTGGCCCAATCTACTTGACTGGCTTTAGCTCGATCATCTGCTGTGAAAGCAGATCCATTGAAACCAATAGGAAGGTCCCAGAACCACGGCAAGTCTTGAGCAAAGTGGTCCCTCCAGAAGTCTAACGTGAATCCAGTATATCGCATCACGGGCGAGGCAAGCTGCAAAGGCAAAATGCTCTTGGTGGGAACATAGCTCAAGATTTGTACCAGTAGCTCAGCAGGTAGACACTTGAACGGGTCAACTGCATTTTCCAACCGAAGTCGAATCTGTTCCGGATTTAACTGGATCGGAGCAGGCTGCTCGTTCTCGGGTTTGAAGAGATCCGCGTAGTACTTTGTGAGTGCCATGATAGTCCTGGGATTGATCAGACCCACCTGAATTTATCTGATTAGCGAGGAACGGCAGGAGTCTGGCAGGAAAGTCCATAGTCACCTGATTCTGGGCTGTGACATTGAATTCGATCCTCTCTCGGGCTAATCCTTCGATATTCATTTCATAGTAATCGAGATTCAACGTTTTAGGAAAGGTAGTACAATGGAACTGGGCCATGACAGTGTGAAGGGTATCGACGTCTATTTTGACTTTGTCGGTAGAGCCAACTTCACGAGCTAGAACGCGCGACAGCATCGTATAGCAGACAGAGTGAATTGGGTAAGCACAAATTCCATCGGGAAAGTCTTCTGTCTCGTAGTGCGAGGTTCGAGCCTCCCAATCGGCGAGTCCATAGCTATGGTTGGAAGAAGAGACGTCAGCCCTCCTCATCCTGGGACATGAAGCGTTAAGAGCAGGCTTACCAGTGGAGAAAGCGGGATCCAGGGTAGTTTGGATGTTGAGCTGTTGTGTGTAAGCATATTGCACGAAAACCTAGCCAACTTGGAGCATGGTTCACAACAGTAAAGATTGGCGGGAGCTAAGAGCGGCAATGATGATCATCGGGCGTTTGAACTTGACAGTAAGTGTAGATACAGCAGAGCTTGAATGTAGTTGGCTGGGAATTCCATGATAATAACCTGAGTCGTGGGGAAAAGTATGAGGAGGTACATGTAGCACGGGAAGCCAACAGGTGACATAGACGGGACAAGGAGACCACAACACGAATTCAACTTACGTTTTCCTTTTGACTTGGAAGGCTTGGCGATGTGGACGTAAGACTGAGAAGGTTTAGTCAAGCAGCAGCAGTGGGAGTTCTGGGGAGAGACCGACGCCTTCAATCTCAATTGTCTCGCTCTGGCCCACAATGAAACAGCCATTGTCGTTCTGACCCGAGCTCTCTTCGTTGTGGGCAATGGCATAAGCTTTTCCCAGCCATGACATTGCGCTCACTTTGTACCGACTGGGAACATCCTCCCATCCTGGGATGTCCCATTCTTCGTCGTAGTAGAAAGGAGCGGCACAAACGGCACAGTACGCATCTTCGCCGGGATCCATTTTGGAGGAATTGAGGAGCCCTCGGCAAAGTAGAGGATGACAAAAAGGGGTGAGGGCTTCAGCCAGCCCCGAAGAAGCTGGCGAAGGGCTTTGTATTCCCTGCAGTCCTCGTTGGGATAGTTCTGGCGAAAGGCGAGGTCGGAGGTGAGAAGGGGACGGCACGACGACGTTATTACGCCTGCTAGCGTGGATGAGGCCCGTGCACGCTTAGGTGAACGAATACCTGCATGTCGCTTTAATCGCGCCCAAGTCGGGTCTATCTATGTACACGTATATTTCTCAGAGAAGGCTTCAGAGTATACTCAATCGCTAGAAAGATTCTTGACCATCGGAAAAACTCCTAGTTGTTTGAAATATTACCATTTGTTGAGAACATTTCCTGGTTATTAGGACTACTCCTGGCTAAGTACCTAATCACCCACGCTGCCACGCAGACATGGATTATCAAGAGTATTTCTAGTCATTAAGAATATTCCTAGTCCTTAAAGTATTTCTAATCACTCACAGTATTCATAGTAGTCACTTGGAATATTCATAATACCTGGGAACTCTCTCGATCTTGGGGGATATTCCCGATCATTCGAGGGGTCCGATGTGCGAACTGCGCGCAGAAGAATTCACCACAACATACACAAGGATAGATGATAATGTGTGACGATACATTTGACATTGGGATATCGTCAATTAACAATTTTGGCTTCTAAGCTTCTCGGGCTCCAGACTGCAGAAGATCAGGATCGAGAGCAAGCTGCTGGAGAATCCACGTCTCACACTCCTGGAGCTCACTGCTAATTCGCTGCTCCTACACTCGTGTATGCCACCCAAGTTTTGCGTCCTCGATAAACTCGGTCTCGAGCACCACCCACGAGGAGTAGGTAATTAAAAGGACGCGACGCCTCAAAACGCCCAGCAGCCAAGCCCAATCAATACACGCGTTCATCCTCCTCCCAAAACGTATGATACAGAAAGCACAGCGCAACGCAACGCAACGCATCCGTCACATCAAGATGACCCCTTTTCATCCGCTCAAGACAGAGCCGACGTAAGAACCTATTTCTTCTTTTTGTCATCCTCGTCCTCGTCCTCGGTATCGGTATTCGTATCACTAGTATCGGCATCCTCTTCATCCGTGGCGCTCTCCTCATCACTGCTCTCTTCATCTCGTCGTCTCCTTTTTGGTGGTGCGACGCCGCCGTTCTTGAGGGCGCTCATTTGGCCGGCTAGGGAATCTAGGAGAACACAAACGTCAGCAAATCATCTCTACACCAAACCCTGAGGAAATGGAGAAACCATACCTTCTTCCGGCTCCGAAATATCGTCCTCCACAGCCAAACTACTCGCCTTCGCCGCATCCTCCACCACCAGCGTAATCTTATCCTTCCAATCAAATCCGACATAGCTATCGCAAATCACCTGCAGCACGAACGTGTACTCGCCTGCTTGTGGCGGCGCCGCAAACTGTGCTTTCAGGGTCTGCATATTGAACGTCGGCTTACCCTCCGCATCGAAAATCTCTTTGTCAAACACGGTAAAGGTAAAAGGCGGGACGGCGATCTTGCCTTGCTTGGAATCGGTAAGGAATACGTGCCAGCGCGGCGAGTAGTCGCGCGGGAAGTACGGTGCGTGTGCGAGAGGAGGCTGGTGCATGGCTGGAGAGGCGGCGGCTTTGATGGCGGCGAGGTCGCCTTCGTCGGGGTCGATGTCGAGGAGGTTGGACTCGTTGATGGGTGGGGGGTTAGTGCCTGGGGGAACAAAGCGGCCTTTCACTACTAAGGTCGTGAGGGACCCGGGGGTGATGTATCTCTCGCCAGTTACTTTGAAGAAGGACTTGGCGATTTCGAAGTTGGGGAGCTGCTTGGCGACGGAGACGGCGGTCTGGTATTCAGATTCCGAAAGGAGGCCTTTGCCAACTGTGAGGGCGCGGCGCTTCTGCTCGGGGATAGCCATGTATTCTTGTAGTGTCAGATGCGTACTGGAGTCGCCTTCGACGGCTTTTGCGATAGCGGGGGTGAAGTGGGGTAGCTGGAGGAGAGGAGAGGCTTTTGGCGCCATAGCTTGAACCAGATTCTGGCCGTTACGGAAGGAGGCGACGATCGGTGCAGTGTTTCCAAAGGCCAGACAGATAGCATTGAAGGACTGGGTGAGAGCATGCGCAATGGGCGCAACCTGGAATTTTGCCTCATCGAGCGCCGCATCATCAAGTTCGACTCGTCCAAGATAAGACCAGAGCAAAGCCAATGCCTTTCTCCGGCAGCCGCTCTCCAGATCCCCAAGCTTGTTTCTATCCTTTGCTGTCATAGCGCCGGCCAGAGGGTTAGCATCATCCTCAGCAAGAACTCTCGATTCGAGCTTGCCCAGGCCGGATTCCGCCTTTTCGCCCTTGAACGCATGTTGGAATTCGACGCCCGAGCTCAAAGCTCCAACAATGCCACCCTCGGAGATGTTATCCTCGTACTCGCGGAACAAGTTGTTTGCGCTCTCGATCAAAACCTTCTCCTTTGAGAAGCGCTGTGTACCGTACCACCACGATCCAACTAGCCACGGCAGGAGAATCATAAGGACAGCCGAATAGACGATGATGACGTATTTGCCATTGCCTTCGCTGACCATAAAACTAGGCAAGGCGATTCCAATACTCGTGCTCTGCTTGCCATCGGGGTGACCAAACTGAATGTAGTTGTTGCGAATCTCATCATCCGTAAGCGCCTTGTAGGCCTTCGTAATCTCGACAAAGTGGTCATTCAGGTCCTGGAGTGTTTCGTTCTTCGCTGGGTCGGGCTTGATCTTGTCAGGATGGAATTTCAGGGACAGTCGCTTGTAGTGTGATTTGATCGCTTTCTCGCTGGCAGACTAATAAAGCATCAGTATGTTTTCTGCGTACTGGTTCGCACGCCCGGAACGATCAGGAACGGCGTACCTCAGAAATGCCCAAAATATCATAAGGGTTCCAGATCTTGGGAATAGTCCTCGCAGTAACCATAATCAAATAGGCCATGAAGCCGATGATAGCCCATCCCACCACCACAGCAATGATCCGCTTCAGCCTGCGCTCTCGCCGGCGCTGCTTCTTCCGCTGGTGGTCGATAAGGTCGGCATGTTCGGGCTTGAAATCGGAGTGTATGCGCGGAGCAGTGGCGCCTGGATCTGAACTCGGTTTGAGCAGCGAGTATGTCAGAGGGATGGTGATGAGCGCAGTGATGGTGAGCACGAAGAAGGGGAAGAATTGGCCCTATTGAGGATCCGAGTTAGCGGGCGTGAAAAAGGCATGCATCTCTCAGTCCCTACCTGCTCATCGTAGCTGTAATCCGAACTCATGGTGAGAGCTAGCTTTCGCGATTCTCAGAAGAGGGACACCTGCGGACGCGCGCCGCTGTAGAGATCCCGAGTAGCCGAATCGCAGCAGGCGTTGTATGAGAGGGCGGCGGGAAGTCCGTTGGGGTTTGGGAGAGGAAAGAGTGTCGGGCGTGCGAATTCCCCTAATAAAGAAGTCGGATAGAGTTCGCTGTCTGTCCTCAGTTCCTCAATAAGGCCAGATTACTGCGGTAGCCTCGCTGAGTCATCAAGAATCAACTCCAAGCTTTTTGAGCTGATCAGGCCTAACCTACCACCTAGTCATTCAATTTTCTGTCAATTATTTGGATTACTTCTAGTTACCTCACCTATGAAACCTTGGGCCCTGGATTTCAACCAAAAGTGTGTCATCAGTTTCCTGGGTGACGAGGTACTCCTTTTGCTAGGTGGCGCGTCGATTGTAGGATAATTCTGGGTTTTGAGCTCCTAATGGAAGCCCAATCTTCTTCAGAGAAACGACCCCAAACTTTGCCAGCTGTCCGCAGTGATATCTATACACCATGTGTCACAGCATTGAACAGAGTACAAGAAGACTGTTCTATTCCTACATCTAATTCTGCCCGCTTGTGTTCGTAGTTCCTCCATGCGCAAGGCAACTCAGCAGACACGACACTTCCCCCCACCACTGCCCACCATTCCATCGCTCGCTATACATACAATTAAAAAACATTATGCACCAACTCCACCCAGATGCTGCCGTACGCCCGCTCTCTTTGAATACGATCGAGCTAGAAGCACTGCCACCTCGCTATTCCTCCCCACCGTATATACCACACACAATACTTAATTTGCATCAGTCCTAGTAGCCTCAAGAGCGGCAGCAAGCGGCACAATCCTGAGACTTCTACCCCGCTGCAAGCCGCCATTGGGAGCAGGCTTCTTCTTCACCGTGACAGTCGGGCTCTTTGCATCATTCCACTTCCTAAACACCTTCTTCATATCCTTGGGCACTCCCTCCAAGACCACAGTCGAGTACGGCACAAACGGTCTATCCTCAATACTGGCCGCCAGAATGCCATACTCCTGCGCAAACACCAAGGCTGTGTAGAAGGCAGAGTATTCACCCTTCGACTTAGCGCCCACCACGATGTAGATTTCGAAGAACGCGTCGAGGATGTAGATGTGCTCGGGCGAAAGGTCGGACTGGCAGAACGGATGCACTTCCGTAATCTGAGCGGTTGCGTTAGCGCTACTACTCGACGACATCCTTCGGTAGAAGGAGCTGCCCCAAATGGAACTGACCGTGCCACCCGTGGAGACAAAGAGCCGGGCACCGTATTTGCTGTAGTTCGGCTTGAGTCTCCAGTGATCTGCCGATTCAGGAATCTGCGCATCTTTGCCGAAGATCTGCAGGAAAGCGGCGGGTTCTTTGCCATCCTCGATCTCCTGAATGTCGCCGGTGCAGCCCATTTCCATTCCAACCAATCTTGCACAGCTCAGCTCGTCAATCCCGCTGCCTTTGCCCTTCCACAGGTAGGCCTTGCCCTTTTCGGACAGGATGAGGTAGGGATATCCAGAGCACAGGCTTGACGGATCAAAGTCGACTTCGTCAAATGCGATCTGGCCATGGTGTCTGCGTCCACAAAGAATAGCGGGTTTCATGGAGTCATACTTTCTGCTGGAGCCGCGTCTGGTTATGATGACACCACCGAAAGCTTGGAAGAATTCGGGAGTTTCTTGACCTTGCTTCATTCTGATCAGCCTGGCACCCGCGGTTCTGGCATCTCGTCTGGCGAAGAATTCGGCGTCCTCGGCCGCATACTCCTGAACATCATCGCCGATCCACAGGTAAACCTCTGTGGTCTTCTTACCGCCAGATATGAAGGCATGAATTCCCAGGTACATATTGCTTTCGAACAAGGTTCTTTCTTGCTGAGACGACATTTGTTGCTTCTTGCCATCATCAGCCAATTCATACAGCTGGAAATGGGTGGTCCTAAGATCTGAACGAGTAGTAGGTTTCGCTAACAGCAGTTTTGCCGTATCGACCGTGAATTCCTTTGACACATCAAGGGTGTCGAAGAAGTCTGCTAGCAACTCCGAAGTATCGGAAGCCTGAGTCTGCAAGGTGCGGATGGATGTAGAAGACTTCAGTAGTAAGGACGGCCTCGAGTCTGCTCGAGGCAAGGACTGAGTGGGGTTGGATGCCGAAGGCAGCTCTGCCATATTATCTGACGACTTGGAAATGTTAGAACCATTATCTGATACATGATTTTGGGGTGGCAGGATTGGAAGAGTAGGCGACAGGGCCGCTCGAGAGACCCGAGAACTGCTTGTAGCATCGATCGGCGTCGCTGGTTCAGGCTTATCGTTTGTGCGATTCTCCCATGGCTTTCTGGCCAGCTGTGGGGAGATCGCGCCTGATGGAGATTTAGCGGCGCTGGATGGCTTTAGTACTGGAGTTTCAATCGTCTCGGGTTTGGTCTTTGGAGCAACGGGAGGTGGTTTTACTGTTGGACTCTCAACAACCTCAGGCTTAGCATTCGATGCAAAAGCTGGACCACTCATAGCTTCAAATTTCGACTTCAAGTCCGCGCTACCAAGCTTCTTCAGGGGTGAGGAAGATCTGGGCTCGGGGCCCTCGGGTTTCGCAGTTTGGCTAGCCAGGGACTCAAATTTGTTCCTCAGATCAGCATTGCCGGTCTTTTGAGGAGCCAATGGCTTGGGGGTAGCTGTTGGCGACGGAGATCTGTGCTCGAGGCCCTCGGGTTTCTTCGCAGCTTGACTGGTCAGAGACTCGAACTTGTTCCTCAGATCAGCATTTCCGGTCTTCTGGGGAATCAACGGCTTGGGGGTAGCCAAAGGCGAGGGAGATTTGAGCTCGGAGCTCTCGGGTTTGGCAGCTTGACTAGCTAAAGACTCAAACTTATTCTTGAGCTCAGCACTTCCAGTCTTTTGCGGAGACAATGGCTTCGGTACAGCCGAGGCACTGCTGGAAGCTTCCTCGAAAAAGCGTGATCGGCGCTTCATGGCGAGTTTCGAAGGAGATGATGGTCGCGAAGACGAATCTTTGTCCACCGCCTTCGTAGGCGAGACAGGGCGTACAGACGGCTCTGGCTCACTTGCCTTGGCTGAAGGCGTTGGAAGGGGTTGCGTTTGAGTGGAAAGAGGCTTCTCAGCGGCCTTGACCGACTCCACCTTTGCCATATTCTTGATTGGCCTAGCAGCAGGCTCTGGCGCCTGGCTTGATGTCGTCGCGACAGACAGAGCAGCAGAAGAAGGTGCCTTTCGCTTCGGTCCTCGAGCGCGTCCTTTCGTGACGTGAGCAATCTCCTGCGCGCCTTGCTTAATCTCATGGTCTGAGCTAGCGGTCACACTGGAAGATTTCGAGTTATCGCTCGCCATCGAAGGAGGCCCTCGAGCGAGGAGTCCCGCTAGAGCTGGATTCAATCGTCCAGCCAGCTTGGATGGCGCTGCATCTTTGCCTGGCAGACGACCCGGTGCACCCATCTCCTTCTGTAGTGGATCAGGCTTTGCGTCGGCGCTCGCCAAAGACTCTGCCTCGGCTCCTTCTTTGACTGGTGATGACGAGGCATAGCTCCCGGATCTCCCGAGAGCTCGGCGCATGGCTAAGGCTTCCGGAATCACCAGGGAATCGGGACGCGCATCAGTGGTGGCTGGCGGAATAAAAGGTATGCTTCCCGACCGTCCAAGAGTATTTCTCTTGGCCAAGGCCTCGGGCAAAGGAGACGAAGTCTTTCCCTTGTCGATGCTGGAGGATCTTAGAACACTTGCGCCTTCTTGCTGAGTCTTCTTAAAATCGTCCTTCTTCTTCAACAAAGCGTCCTTAAGTTCATCCTTGCGCTCTGTCGCCTTGGGACCTCCTGTGTGACTCAATCCGGCTTTGCCCCGGAAAATGTTGTCTTTGAGGCCGTCAGGTGGAGTGTACTGCGAGGTCTGTGTGCGACGAAGCTGACCAAAGACATTCTTGAACTCTGGCTCTTCTTTCGTGCCAAGTCCTGGTGCTGGTTGACGCGACTTGAGGGTCGCCCGGAAGTCTGTTTTGGAGGGCGTTTCGGGCTTAGCGGTCTTGGTGGTGGCTGAAGTTCCAGTCCTCGTTGCAGGAGACTCGATAGTTGGAGATGGGCTTGCAGCGGGTGTGGATTCGGTTTCAGTATTTGGGGTTGTTGGCTTGGTGTCGACAGTCGGGCTGACGGTGCCAGTATTAACAGGAGGAGACATAAGACCAAATCCTAAAGGCTTCGGGGAACTGGTGGAGGTACCCATCGCGGGAGACCGCATCAATCCTCCAATAGACACCTGGTGTTTGTGCGCTGGCGATGGATCGCGACTCTGGTCAGCGCTACCAGTTCCCCTCTGCTTCGCTTTGTTGATCTCAGCCATCCAAGACGGTTGCTGACCAGGCGCGGCTTTCGGCTTTGGAGCATCCGGCTTGCTCAAAGCACTCTCGAGCCAGCTAGACTTTGTAGGGCTCCATCTTCTTGAATCCATAGTCTTGGACGGAGTTGTAGGGATATTCTCGGATGGAGCTGAGGACAGAATCGAGGCTGTATCGTCGGATCGTGAGGCGGGCAATGCGGGTTTGATGAATCCGTCATTGGAGGTGGAGTTTGTGGTGTTACTCGTCATAGAACCAGAAGTTCCTGGCCGTTCATTCTCTTGCTTGACAGTGGCATTGCTGAGGCTCGAGGCGGGTCTCGAGGTGGAACGCGGTGACATCTCGCCGTAAACGCTGCGTGAACGTGCATGAGATGCACGAGATTGCTCTCGAGCCATGTCTGGTGGTGCTTGCTGGCTCCATCTTTTGCTCACGCTGTCAGATCTCTTGTTCATGGCACTCTGAACGAAGCCACCCACTCCTTTCATCGGGGAACGAGGACGGTCGAGTCGCTCTGGAGAGATGCGACCCTGAGCTGGCGACATGGCCAGTGGGCGGGAGGCAGCTGCTTGACCTTCGTCAGTAGAGCTGGCGATGCTAGCAGCTGGTGGCTCGAAGCGCCGTTCAGCAGTCACAAGAAGTGGCGATTCGGTGATTTTGGGCGTTGTTGATGAGTTGAGCGTTGCAGCTCCAGCTCCATAGGTCAGAGCTTGCCTTGGAGCTGGCGCGTGTTGTTCGTTCTGCAGCAAAGGGCTGCTGCGGCCATCTGCTGCCTTTGGCCTGTCTCCACCCATGCCTGGCAACTGCTTGGGATCCATAGTTGCAGGTTCTGGGTGCGCGGTGTTGTGGGCAGTGTCTTCGACTTGTTTTTTCCTGTAAGCTGCAGAGGAAGCTGCTCTGTCGGCTGTTTGCCGAAACCAAGCAGGGTCTTTAGAAGAAAGGGAGTGGGCAATTTGAGAACGGGAGGGTTGTGTGTTTGTGTTGTTGTCGCTTTCAACAGCAGCCCTAGGTGATCGAGCTGCGTTCTCGGCGGTAGCTCTAGGTGAGCGAGCTGCGTTCTCCGTAGCAATTTGAGATAGGGCACGCCCTCTGCCCTGGTCAGCGGGATTCGAAGGTGGTCGTCGCTGCTGCCATGACAGAGTTCCCTTCCGTGACGGCACAGCTGTACCTGGCGGAGGCTTCACAAACTTTGGACCCTCCCCACTGCTCCGGGGACGAACCGATGGCTCACGGCCTACGGACGGTACCATGGTTCCACTGCCTCTGGATCTCCCACCTGTCAAGCTCTCCAACGCATTATCAATAGCCAGTTCTCGTCGTGCCTCCGGGGCTTCGTCTGTGGGGGTCCTGTCCGCAAGTGGTTTCTCGACATGGGAAGGGCCGGGCGAGTCTGGCTTCGAGGGACGCGGTGACCTGCTAGGGGTAGTGGGCGTGGGTTTGGGAACCGCAGATTCCGGAGCAGGACTGGGAGTGACTGCGGACTCCGGGGCCAGGTTGGGCTTAGTCGGCGATAGGGATCGGGCGCGTTCTTGTTTACAGTCAGTTTATGGCAATATTCCAGCAAGTGACAGTCGGCAGCTAAAGGGTGTCGGCGGCAACACATCAAATGGCAGACACATAGGTAGCACTAGCCAGGCAGAACTAACCAGCACGGCGCGCCTGTCGCTCAGCTCGACTCTTGAGGATCTCTTCTTCCAGCTTCTTGTTGCGGTTTTCGTCCTCCTGGTCCCGCTGAACACTGAGTTCCCTCACGCGCCGCAGGAAATCATTGACGTCCTCGGCGTCATCCTGCGTAGAAGCCATGGCGCAAGGGAGGCGGGCGGGGGTTGACGGGAGCCTCTTCAATGGAGCCGGAGAGCGACAAAAGAGAGAAAAGTTGCGGTTGTGGTACGGAGCGTCCTTAATTTGGCGGGGACGTTGCGGAAGTGCTCGCTCCCTCTTTGGAATAGCTTCCCGCTGAACGCTCGGACCACGGTAGGCCGGCCACTCTGCGACCAGGCACATATAGGGCTGTTCAACGGCGTTCCTTGCATGACCAAGACACCGGCCAGCTCTTGTCTGAGACCTTTGCTGTCACTTTATCCCAACCTCAGTCGTGCACCTGGCAACCATCATGTTATTGTTTGGACGATTGATGCTCTGGATTCGCGATTGATCACTGCGCCTGTAATGTGCTCCTCTCATGGCAAGTCATTGAACCCCCTTTGGCAAACTGAGCGTGCATTCAACTCAGAGACAGAGCAAACGCTTAGAAGAACAGCACGTCTTTGGACCATAGCTAGTATCCGCTCCTAGGCCAACTGTACCACTGCAGTCATCGCCGGCAGCTGAAGGCCATGATCTCTCTGCATGATACTTGAATTGTAATCATGGTACATAGGGGCCTACGCCTGAATCTTATAGTATACTTCTCGAGGGTCTGCTTGCCTGCCCCTTTCTTGTCCTACCAGCCAAAACCCGTCTGTTACCAGCACATGTTGTCCCGAGCAAGGATTCAGCTTTCGGTTGGCATAGAGTCTGATTCTCGAACCAGCATGAAGCTCTTCGTGTCTCTCGCCTTTGCAGCTGTTGTTCCTTGCAATTTGGAATTGCCCCCGTAACTCTATCCATCCCGCTCCCAGGCAGTGGCGATCGATCTTCAGTAGAGAAACAGCCGAGCCTTTGCATCCTGCACCACCCATCCGAGCCCCTCCCGCAGATTCGAGCCCGTCATAGCGCTGCATCTCAAGATATGCCATTTGTGAGTTCGGATCTGGTCGAGTCGCAGTCCCTGCAAGGTTGCACTCCGGTTAGCGGGGCTTGGCTCAGGCCACGAAACCTGAGGACGCAGTTTCCAGACCTCTTGTATCTCGCCCTCGTCCATACATCCGCTGACATCGCTTTTGTTCGCGAAGACGAGGAGACTGGCTCCGGAAAGTCGCTGTATGGTCATTCAGTGTCAGCCTGGTCAATTCGAACGAGGGCAGTAGTCGCTGCAGGGAGAAGTACCTCTTCTTGCAGCAGCCCGTGTAGCTCAGCCCTGCAGTCGTCGATGCGCAGTCGGTCGGTGGCATCCACGACCCAGATGAGCGCGTCCGTCTTTTCGAAGTAGTTCCTCCAGTACGACCTGAGCGTCTTCTGGCCTCCGACGTCCCCTGTTCCGTCATCAGCAGTGCTCAAGGCCAGCGCAGCACAATGTGCACCAGTCAGTGCAGAGAACAGGTCTGCCTACAGATGTTGAGCTTGTATCTGAGGTTTTCTCCACGTAAGCCTTGCTGTCCGCAAAGAGCTGGTAGAAGAATGGCTGCCTACCCTTCATACTCAATAGTCTTGATGATGAAGCCTAGCGTGGGGCTGACGCTGTTGACGTCTTCGCCCATGATCCGCTTCACGATGGTGGTCTTGCCGGCATTGTCGAGGCCGCTGCAGTGCGTCGAATTAGTTTCATGCCGCAAATAAGGCGAGGGGACAACAGACAGCATCAGTATTCGCATCTCCTTGTCCTTGAGACGCGCTTTCCTGAGTATGGAGAGCATCGTGGCGCTTGTTTTTGGTTCGAGGCTCGCCGTCGCACATTCAGGGCGCGGGAACGTCAACATTCGCGTTTTCTCTGGTGACGGGCTGTCACGTGACTAGCCCCTTTTCCGACATCGACTCGTACGTGGTCACCTCCCATTCTGCTTTTCGCCTTCAGTACGCTCACTGTGGCCATGCTTAGTTGCCCTGTCTGCTTCTATAAAGCAGGACGAGGTTCCTGTAGTATATATTGTTCTACGACCACGATGTACATCACTAGATGTTTCCTAGTTTCCTGTATTTTCTCTACTGCTGAATCATTTGAAACTCTTCTAGTTAATTGATATACTCCAATCATCCTGCATACTTGCAGGGATTTGGAATATCCCAAATCACCAAGAATTCATCTGGTCACTTGGATTTCCTCCCATCACTCGAAATCTGCTGAATTATTTGAGACTCTTCTTATTACTTGAAATAAATCCCAATCATCCTGGATATTTCAAGGACTTGGGACGTCCAACACCACCAATATTTTCCCCAGTCATTGGAAATACTCCTAATTATTCAAGAATCAAGATTCTTTCAGCTACTGGGAATTTGCATCACTTGGAGTTGGAGGCCTAGTCAATACTCGGCATTTCCCCAATCACCCGAACTTCTTCTAGTCACTTTGCATATTTTCACCAACGTGAAATATGGCAAAACGTCAGGATTTAGCTTGATGGTTAGGAATATTTGAGATTACTTGGAGTTGGAGCCCCTGACTTGCCAGCTTCCCGCCAGTTACTCGAGTACGTGAACTGAAGCTGGATACCCCTGAGCAGCGCGACCAGCAGGTCAGTGTACATCTGCAGCGACGTAGAGATATGGAGTACTTGCAGCGGATCAGAGCATTCCAGCAGAAGAGCGCAGGAAAGCAGACAGCAGCAGGCAAGGAGACAGGAGAAGGCAGGCAGAGAGGAGCTGGCGCTCAGTTGTAGCAGCTCCCTCAGGATGTGCAGCGGGCTCTGGAATCGAGTGATGTGAAGCTGGATTCCACCCGCCCGCCGTGCAGCCCGCTTCGCCTGAGCCCGCTTAGCTGCCAGCCGTCTTTGCCCATCCCCATCGTGGCAAACAAACAGCTCCCCAAAAACCGCACTAGCGACTTTAGCGAGCGAGCGCCGCTGTGCTGAGCTTAAAAGTCTTCGAAGGAACTCGCGCCATCCTCTTCCTTTCTTTTCCTCTCCGCACACAGCAAAGATTCGTTTCCTGCAAACTGCTCACACAGCAACCTTCAAACACTCTTTGTGCCTCATTCAACTTCTGTTTACAGATCCAATCTTGTCTCCAGACGCTCTTACTTCCTGCGCACCTGTCTTAGACATCTTGTCTCGACAGTCAACTTCGCCCTACCCTCACGCTTTCCCGTCTACTCGAAAGCTCTCCTCCAACACCTTCGCAATGCCTGGCACTCCTGTTGAGATGTCGTCGCGCGTTCGCGCCTGGGTTCCCAACCCCAAGTATGGTAATGGACTGTAAGTCTTCCTGTTCCTATTTCTGCGCAGCGCATTGTATGCGCATTGCCTGGCGCATGTACTGACTCAGCCCAGCGTCCATGCCAGCGACGTGCCCCCCGAAGTTCTTGCTTCGTACCTCGCCGATGCCAAGGCCCAGCAAGATGCCATGCCCAAGAAGACCTTGGCGCGCAGCATGATCACCTCCCGGTTCTCCCCCATTGGCACGATCGAGAAAGTCGACGGCGTGTTCTATCTGAAGATTGCGCCTCAGACCAAAGAGTTGACCGATTACATCAAGGAGTGTCACACGGATGGCTTCTTTCAAATCGGCGACACTTGTATCTATGGTGCTGCCTTCAAGTGCACCAAGATCGAGGAACGCACATATGGCAAGCCCAAGGACGACCAGACGACCACCATGAAGGTTGAAACACTTGCTCCCTGGACTGTCTACCTGACTGCTGAGACCAAGACCGCCTACTGCACAGATGGGCGCAGTTTCCAGCCGCTTCGTCCTGTCTCTGGCTCGGACGGTATGGTTTGGGAATGTGACGGGCTTGACATGGCCCCGAAACGCTTCTCCAAGCTGGGTGACACCTGCGAAGCTCTTGTTCGCCTCGATGGCTTCAACGACCTGGTCTGGACGACTGCTACCACGAAGCAATTCTATTTCGAAATCAGCGAGTACTTTTTGAAGGCGTACCCGATCGATTCGCAAAACGTCATGGCCTTCCATCCCGACCTCAAAGTCGCCATGATTGTCAACAAGCATGGCGGCTGTCGCTGCCACACGCCGACCGAGCCCGGCCCCATCTACCTGCATGACGGCACGCTGTTCGAGTTCAGCACCGGCATCCCACTTGTCGACAGCACCCGTGCTTTCATACGTGACCAAGGAATTGAGATCGTTGTGCCTGACGCGACTGCGCCCCCGGGCACGGCGTCGACCAGCGAGAACCAAGCGTCCTCTGTCCCTTTGCGCGCGACGGCACCCGAATTTGTATCCACGACCATGACTACGCCCCCTCATCCCCAAGTGGTCACTGTCAAGGCTTCCAATACCAATGCTGCACCTCCCGACATCAAGAGACCCGTCTTTGACTCGAACAAATATGGTAATCCTTGCGCCAAGGGCCAAGCCGCTTCTAAGCGCAGCCCCTCATCGTCCAAGGTTCCCTCTGTGAAGTCTCCTCCCGTCAAGCCCTCTTCGGCAAAGGTTCCCTCGGTCAAGGTTCCTTCGGTCAAGACATCTGTCGGTAGCCATCCCGCTGGCTTTGTTCCTCCGCACATGCGAGGTCTCGCCAAGGCTCCCTCGATCAAGGTCCCATCCGTCGAGGCACCTGTCAGCCTCCCCGTTGGCTACCCTCCTCCACCCATGACCCTTCCAGCCAAGGCTCCTTCGGTCAATGCTTCGATCAAGGCACCTGTCGGTAGCGACCCTTTTGGCTTCGTTCCTCCGCATATGCGAGGTCTCGTCAAGACTCCCTCGATCAAGGCTCCATCCGTCGAGGCACCTGTCGGTAGCGTCCCCGTTGGCCCCGTTCCTCCACACATGCAAGGTCCAGCCAATGCTCCTGTGGTCAATGATTCGATCAAGGCACCTGTCGATAGCGACACCGTTGGCTTCATTGCTCCGCACTTGCGAGGTCTTTCCAAGGCACCCTCAGTCGGCGTTCCCTCGATCACGCCTCATACTGAGAAGGCTCCTTTGGTCACCAACGCTGCTGCCGACACCCATCCTGGTGGGCGCTTCTCTGTTCTTATCGACAGATCCAAGTTTGACCCGAACAAGTATGGCAATCCTTGCGCCAAGAGTGGAGCCGCCTCCAAACGCAGCCCATCCGCCAAGGTTCCCTCCGTGAAGCGTCCGGTCAAGACTCCTTTGGTTAAGTCTCCTCCTGCCAAGGTTCCTTCTTTCAAGTCTCCTCCTGCCAAGGCTCCTTCGTTCAAGCCTTCACCAGCTGCCGTGGCTCCTTCGGCTCCTCCACCGCATCTACGTGGGCTGCCTGCAGTTCCTGCCAAGGCTCCATACAAGGCTCCTTCGAACAACGGAATCTTGGCCAACGCTCTGCCTACCAATGTCGTCAAGAATCATGCAGCTGCACCCTCCCTCGAGCCTGAAGACAGCGCCAGCAACGGTCCTCTCGACCCGATTGCTGAGCAATTTGTCTGGGATGACCAGCCTGCATTGACAGACGACAAATCAGCTGATTGCCATGACGTTCCGCGGGACATTCGAACCCAGCTTGTACCTCCCCACCGCACCCTCATGGAATTCGAGGGTAAGCTCTTTGCGCCGCCAGACGACTACTACGATGAATCCGCCTTTGCAAACAGCTTGGAACCATTCATCTATTCTTGGATGACCCGCGTCGAGGACCCGCCTGCAGTGAAGCCGGACTACACCGACGAACGCTTCGCAAACGGAGCATACACCGTCGACAACCTGAACCTGCATCCCCCGGTTGCTTATTTCGACGGTCCTCCCTGCCAAGAATGGGACAACGGCACCACCAAGGAAAGGATGATGCATCAGACAGCCGCGCACGAAATGGCTGAGATTTGCAAACGAATTGAGAACGAGGAAGCCGCAAGGATTCGAAGGATGGAAGACTCGTGGGCGGCGTGGAATACTTCCCCCGTTCCTTCTGCCAACAGCAACACTCCCAAAATCCAGTGTTACATCACCCCGGTCTCCCCAGTTCACTATGATGGCGTCGTGGATATCTACAACCTGTACTCGAGGTCCATCTTCACCGAGCATCAAAAGCCGATCAATGCTGCGGATATTCGCGCCCTCAGTTGGGCTATCTCGGATCGACGCCTTCCATTCGTCGTTTGCTGTAAGGGTGCTCCACCCAACAACGGCGAGCAGGAAACCAACCCGATAGTGGTCGGTTTTGCTTGGGTTTCCCCTCTCTTTTCGAGTAACGCCGACCTCAACGCCCGCATCAGTGATCGCTCGCGCCACTCTGCCAACCTCCAGGTCTTTGTGGACACCTGGTACACCCGCAGACGAATTGGCACTTGCTTGATGGATGCAGTTCTGCGCGTTGTGGCACATAACCATACCAGCACCGGTGGATACAACTTCTTCAACCCCTATGCTAAGACCTCGCACGCTTACATGGAGCCGGATGCCGAATGGGCCATTGACCCGAAACCAAAACAGCCTTTGCGCCGCATCGTGCACCAGCTGTTCTTGGAGCGTGGCGTTGAGAGAAAATCGGATGATGCTTGGTTCAAGAACTGGATTGAGAGTAGGTTCTGGTTCTGGAAGGTCGGCAAGCTCGAGGCCGCGGGTCGTTCTCCCATCGACAATGGCGGTCCACTCCCTCGATATGTCGACAAGGTCATCTACCAGATGGAGGCCTCGCCACAGAATCTTTTCCGGGGCCAGCTCTGAGCCCATCGTCTGATGAGCTGCGATGCAAACCAGTTCTTTGGGACACAAGGCTTATGGTGGCACACAAGGCACTCATGGTGGGAACTCGGCGGTCATGGGTCATCGGTGGTTCTCAGTTCACGCAGCAATGGGACGAGGTTGGCACAAGGGTTCGATACTTGGGCCACCTCTAGGTAGATACTGGCATTCCACAGAAACGAATAAAATAATGTTTAATTACACCTTCTCTTCTGCTTGTTCTAAAGTGATCTGCCCTGATGTTGTGACCGTGACTTCCACAACGGATCCAGTCAACTTGGTCTCAACGGTCCTGACTCCTATAGCAAACATACACTGGGTGGAAAAAAGTCTGAATACGGCCTACATTCTCTGAATAATCGCAAATATTCTAAATAACCAGGAATATTTCCAGTAATTAGGAATATGCCAGGTGCTTTGGAATATTCCAAGTAATTTGGGACATTCCCAATTATTGGGAATATTTCTAGTTATTTGGAATATTTACAATTATTCAGAAACTGTAGACTGTATTCAGACTTTTTTCCTCCCACTGTATCTACTCCCTGCAGTGAGACGCAAAAAAGTCAAAATCGTAATACGGCCTGTAGTGTTTAGATAATTTGAACTGTTCCAAGTGATTGGAAATATTCCAAATAATTGTGAGTACTCTAAACAACTGGAAATATCTAAAGTAATTGAAAGTATTCCAAGTGATTGGGAGTGAGTTCCTACTTCCTGGCAGTTGATGTTCGAACTTTGTTAGACAGAACCGACTTTCTCGAGTTCCTGGGTTGTAGTATTTACCACATGACTTCAGATATTCCAGGTAATCGTAAGCATTCCGAAATCCGAAGCATTTGAATTATCCAATTAATCTTGGATATCCGCAATGATGTTGAATATCCACAATGACTTAAGGCATTCACGTTTTTCAATAACTTTAGAAAATTAATAGTCATTATTCTGAGATGGTCATGGTGATTCGAATAGCAAGGGGTGGTGAATGAATAAGTGCTAGCATGGTAGTCACAACTCACAGGTGGTGGTCTGCAATAGCTTGGCTGAGTGGTTCATGGAGGGAAAGGTGCTGCGTGGAGCTCCGTCTATAAAGTTGCCTATCACCAGTCTAACGCAGCGAGTAGCGGTCAAATATAGCCATTTGGGATATTCATAGCGATTCGGGATATTTTTGATAGCTGAGGACATGATGCCACACAGGCCTGCACTGTTCGCCCCACAGTACGCTACAAAGCAAGAACGCGCACACATCACGGTTGGGAAAAACACCTTTTTGAAATTTGAGCTAACCCAAACACACATTAACCGCCCCAAGAACTCCATCCCAATGCCTTTCATGTCTTTTACACACAATCTACTGCAACATGCCCTCCAAACTCTCCCCCAACACGCCCTCAATTCCCACAATCCACCTAGCCGTCTCCCTCTCCACCTCCTCGTCCTCGTCATCCTGCAGTTCTCCAATCACTGGTAGCATTTCCGGCAACATCGCCAACCACTCTTCTCCAAGCTTGGTTGTCAGCGCCTGCTCTGCTTTCACCGCCGCAAGCCTTACTTTCGCATTTCCATCCTTCAAGCGTTGCATCAAATTGCTATTCAGCAGTTTGTGGTGTTCTGCTGACACGGCTGCGGCTGCTAGTTCGACAAGGCATGGAATGAGATGTTGTGTGAGAAGTGAAGGCGGCATGGATGGGGCGTGGGAGAATTGTGCGTCGAGCACCGGCGCGATGGCTTTGATATGCGAGGGAGACTGCCAGAAGTCGTCTTGGTCATGCTCAAAGCACTGTGTCAGCGTGCTCAGGACGCGTGTCCAAAGCTCTCTCGAGGCGGGGTCGGAAATATTGGTGGAAGACAGGGTGGAGGCGGCGTTGTCAAGGATGTAGGTAGCGTATGACGTGACGATCGATTTGAGGGAGGTGAAGAAGAGGGTTGTGAAGGCGTAGACGGACTGGAGGCGCGCGGTGCGGCCGGCACGGTCTTTCTTCGGGAGGGAGGTGGACCAGTCGATTAGTTGCGAGAAGATTGGGCGGAAGGTGGAATCATTGAATTTGTAGACCATCTTGAGTGCTACGGAGTTGACGAGGGGCTCAAGGGTGCTGAGAGATGAGGTGGAGATGGAGGAGGAATGTTCTCTGCGAAGATCGAAGGCGCGTAGGAAGATGCGAGCGAGGGTGGCAGAGTGCTTGGTGATGGTAGACTTGGGGTGCTTTTCAATGGCGGTGCTAAGCGTGTCCAGGTACTCCTGGAGGGACTTTTCACTGTTAGTATTCAACGTGCTGTAAATGGTTGTTCTAGGTAAGCTCACCAAAGGTCCCGATGATGCTGCATGGTCCCAATCTTTTTCGAGAGCAGCCAACATATTTTTTGGGTCCACTTGTCGAGCCAAGAGACGCAGACATTGCGATCGGCTGGCATCAAGCGAGTCTCCCAGATCTGCCTCTGCAGAAGCATTGCATATGGAGAGAACTCTATCCAAGTAAGATCCGGTCATCATGTAAGGCACATGCTGGACGAGCGCCGTAAGAAAAGAAAAGCCTGCATCCTGGAGCTTGGCATTCTCCTGGCCCTCCTTCATACTGTCTTCCATGTATGCGAGAGCACTTGGAATAGCTTTTGGCAGGATTGCCACAACGCCCTCTCGAAGAATATCGACCAGTGATGCAAGGCAGAGGAGAGCCATGATGCGAACACGCGAGTCGCTTTGACCAAGACAGTGGTCTCCTGCGATAGTCTCGGCTGCTGCTGCCACACCCTCGAGGTCTTTCTTGCCATACTTTTCGGCGATCTTGTCAACACAAGCCACGGCAGTGAGCTTGTAGACGTCATCAGTAGATTCTCTGATAATGGCGGTAAGTTGAGGCAAGAAGTTGAGCATGGCTGTCGTCGCTGATGCATCGGACCTGTTCTCCTGTTCGATTCGGACCTCAAACGAGCGCAAGATCTTCAGGCGTAATTCTTCGTTGGGCCGGTCGAGAAGGCTCTCCACCGACTTGACAAATTCAGCTGTAGAAAGCAATCCCAGCAAGCTCTGGAGGACATCGCCGCAAGCGCCGTGGAATGACTTGTTGCTCTTCTGCAATTCTGCGAGTGCAAGAATGCGCGCTAGCAGGTTGGAATACAAATCACGAACCCTCGCAGCATTCATGTCATCCTGTTCAAGGATCTTGGCTGCTTGGGAAACAAGTCGAGGTTGTGAAAGGAGGCCGGGGAGCAAAGTTAACAGGTTCAGAGCAACGTTTTGAGGCTCTGGCTTCTCAAAATCGGCGGGAACCAGCAAGTCCTTCGATATGGTTGGCTTGGGTTTCAAGACATCACCAACAAGGTCGATGTATTTCAGACAAGTCTGAAGCTGAGTCTCAGCACTAAAGTTACCAGACAGGTCCTTGGCGAAGTCTTTGATGGCATCTGTAGTATGGTACTTGTATACCAGCATTGCCAGCAGAGCAAAGAGGAACTCATCCGGCCCCAGTGTTTGGACGAGAGAAATGAATAGTCCCTTTCTACGATATGCAGGAACATGCTCGTATGCAGCAACGAAACTGGACAGAAGCGTGGCTGCGCCGATGACAGGATTGCCCTTCTCCTTTCGAAGAGACTTAATGAGGGGCGGGATGACGTCGCGGATCGTCTGGCTGATAACATGAGAAGAGTACTCGTCGCTCTGCCTCAGCACAGAGTTGCTCATAAACGTGAAAATCGGCATGACGCTGTGTAGCACCAACTCCGGGACAGTATTGGCAAGACTGGCCACAAGTAGCAAGGCAGCGTTCTGGACCTGCGGACTGCTGCTCTTCTGAATACAATCCACGAGAAGGTCTTCTCGAATTGCTGACTTCTCCAGTACCAACGTTGGATCCGCTTTGCAGGCTTTTACGATTGTAAGGAGACTGCTCAAGATTAGAGTCTGCAAATAAGGAAGCTCGGACTCGACGAGGTTCCCAAATTGCTGAAGGTCAGTCAACGTGTTGAAGAGGCTACCGAGAAGTTGTGGATCTTGGGCCGCCTCTGAACCATCGACTAGCTGTAGAACGAATGTGACTTTTCGGATGGAAGCTGCGAGCTCCTTGGGGTCAAGGGGATGCGACCTAGAAGCTGCTTCGTGGCTGATTCGTCGTCGTTTCGTAGCTGGTGGGGTATCTGCGAGCTTTGTAGCCGTTGGCAATTGGGCCATGAAGAAAGCAAGCACTTCGCTCGTCAATGGAAGACTCCGGAGAAGATCCATGGCCGCAGCTGGTGCTGTTGGGGCGGAGGATTTGCCCTGGGAGATATCGAGCAAAAGCTGTGCGATCTGAATGACAGTGTCGCCCCTCAGAGACGACCACAAGGACCGCAGTCTACTGAACGCAGCAGATATCAGCGATTCACGATCTTTGGCGACCTCACCACGACTGATACTCGAAAGGAAATCCAATCCATCTTTATCGCTCGCAACCACAACCGCCACAGCACTGTCGTCAAACTGCTGAACGTTGATTTGCTCGGGAGCACACCGTCGTTCTGCTTCTAAAGAGCTCAAAGAAGCCCACTGTTGTAACACAGGCAGAAGAACTTTGGTCCTGGGATGACCGGCGACAGATTTGACTTGGTTAAGAGCCGCAAGCAGACTGGATTTGACAGTGTAAAGCGGCGAGTTGATAGCGTGGCTGCCCAGATATGACAGAACACCGGATCTCAGAGCTTGAGGTAGATGCCCGGGGTCGTTCTTCTTCTCCTTGGAACCCTTGGAGCCATTGAGAGCCTTTGAAAGGACGAAAAGAACGTGGTTGTTATCAAGTACGCACTCTTCCAGAGCTGGGACCAACAACTCTTGCAGCAGCCGCGGGGTCCCATCGGCAGGCAGCCACTTTGTATCAGCAGTCTCTTCTCCAGATCCGTAGATTGACTCGAAGCCCCATTTAGGAAGCGAGTCGCCCTTCTTCTTGGCGTCTTTGGGTGAAGGATAAAGACCCGAAAGTGCCTTCAGCGCTTCAGCAGCGGCCTTCCGGACTCCTTTGGCTTGGTCATGCAGAGCCACTACCAAATAGGGGACCATGGCTTGAAGGTCGACTTCAGAAAGTTTCAGCTGCTTCAGCCGTCGAGTAGTCATCGTCAATGCTGCTATTCTGGTCAAGACAGGCTGCGGTCCGCACCAAATGTTCATGTAAAAGGTGAAGTACAGAGTCGACCCCACAGCATTATCGCGCTGGAGTATTGGAGTGGAATCAAATTCTTTGAGATGCTCCTCCGACGAAGTAGAAGCAATGAAGGCTTGGCGAAGACCATCGAAGATGTGCGATTGCTTATGAGACAAGAACGATACCTCGTCGACTGTGCGCTTGGGCAAATGCTCGAGTAATTGAGCAAAATTCGGACCAGTAGGTTTCGAATCGTGCACATCTTGCATTTCGACGTCTTCCGATTGGGCTGCTGGCAGCTCCTTTGGACGGATAGTGGTCTGCAACTTCAACTCTAACTCATCCATGTCGACACCAGATTTCTCGATAGCACCACGAACGACAACTCCAGAGTGGCCCGGCAGAGCAGCCACTTTGACCAGCGTAGTTGCTAGGCGCTTTCTTACGTGACCGCTGGCATCTGATTCGTCGTCAAGCTGCTGAGCAGCGAGTAACAACGCCTTGGTTACAACTGTAACCTGTGCATCCCTGAGTAAGTTATTTTCGAGTACCGATTCTATCAGGGGAAACCCCTCTGACTCTCCTTTTCTGCACATGCGATCGATCAGTCCAAGACATAGTCCGTTCGCAAGCCTGTCCATCCGGTGCTTTTTCGACAAGTCGAGGAGGATCGAGGGGAGATTTGCCACCATCATGATCGCTTTCACTGCCGGTTTTGATAATGGCTTTGGTGATCTCTGCTGCGCCAAGACGGACAAGCACACGAGGCCTGGCTGTATGGTAGCCTGGCTCCAGTGCTGGACTACTGCCTCCATCATGGCAGTCAAAACGTTATCCGCAAGTCCACCTTTTGTTGCCATCACAGAAAGCAACATGTAGCATCCCAGATGGAGTTCTGGGACTTTCTGAATGGCCAGCCCCTCATTGAGTACAGGCAGTAACCGCAGAATAACATCTTGATCGTTCTGCATTTGTATGGACTTTCTCCCGGACTTGGATTTGTCCATCATCCCACTTACGGCTTCGGTCATAACGCCAGCCCAGAACGACAAGGAGGCCGAATAATGGTGCTTGTATTTGCATAGTCTCAAAACGTAGTTATTGAGCATAGAGGCAAAGGCGGGGTTGTTCGTCGCCGTATGCACGATGGTATGGCGGGGAGGGTTCGACAGAGATCTTATGTACGGATGAAGGAACTTGTATGCGGCTGGAATCTTCGCGGGAATGATAGACAGAAGTGTGGGAAACACTGGGAGTGTGTAGTAGGGTAGAAAGGTCGTCAGAAGAAAAGCAGTATTGTGCTGATGAATTCTGTAAGCACATTAGCATTTGAACGTATTGCAAATGTATATAATGTGCCAATAGTTCACACACCTGAATCTCCTAATCAACCACTCGACACATTTGATGGCGGGAGTCAGGCGCAATCTCGAGCCCACAAGAGCCAGGAAATGTTCCAGCTGCTGGTCCAGTTCTTCATTTTGCGCAGCGGTCATCTGCGTCCGGTCTTCCTGCTGACTCTGCTCGCTGAAAAGCGTCCTTTGAAAGTCTGCGAATCTGTTGTCCAACAGACACAGCTCCTGGAAGCCCTCATGGCAAATCACGTAGATGGTGTCGAAACTCTGGGAGGCGGCAACTCGGGGTTCGAAGATCAGCGACTGCGAATGAGCAGCCTTTTGCGCCTTCAGGTCGAGGGAATTGGTAGAGTTTGCTGCGATCTGCGCCAACTGCGCAGCTAAAGCGGTCGCCATGTTGAATATCGGGGATTATTGGCAGTCGAATTCAAGTCATGGCGGAGAGACAGTCTGATCGCAATGGATGGAGAAATGCGAGATGCGGGTGAACACTTTTTTCTGGACTTTGGTGGGAAATAATATCGTGTGGCCCGTGCCCAAACCAAAATCTGCGATAAGAAAAGTCGAAAAAAGTCCATCTGCCGTTCACACAACCAGACACAGCCGACGACTATTTTTGCACCACCGACAATGGCCCCGAAATCCAAGAAAGCAGAGGACGACTTTGTGCTCACCATCTCCGACAATGAAGACGACCTCGATGCCCCAGAAGAAGTAGCTCCACCTCCCGAGGCCAGCTCGAAGAAGCGCAAGCGGGACGACTCGACAAAAGCCTCCAAAAAGTCTAAGAAAGCCAAGAAAGACGAAGAAGCTACCGAGGATGGAGACCAGGGCATCTGGGGCGCAAAGGAGGAGGACGACGGCGCTATGGACTCGGACTTCGAGTTCCAGCTGGAGGCTGACGGCGGAGACGCAGCTATGGGCGAATTCGAGGGTTGGGGCTTTGAGGGCGCCCAGAAGAGTCTGACTGGCGACAAGAAGTCGGTCGATATTGACGAGATTATTGCGCGCAGAAGGGCAAAGAAGAACGGTGCAAAGGGCGCGCCAGAAGAGGCCCCTGAGAAGGACGCTTCAGATGAGGACATGGAGGATGCTGGGGAGGCCGAGGCTGAGGATTCCATACATTTAGACGATGAGGACGATGAGGGCATGGCAGAAGATGGCTTTGGAATGGGTGTTGGATCCGACGTGGAGGAGGAAGAGGACGGAGAGGCCGAGGGATCCGAGGACGACGGCTCAGATGATGGCTCAGACGACGATTCAGTGGCCTCTCCTGCTCCTCATCCCGACGATCTCGCCTCTAACGACCCTTCTGACGAGGACGAGAAGGAAGAAGACCCAGAAGAAGCCGCCAAACGAGAAGCATTCTTTGCCCCTGAAGAAAAGCCGGCTAAAGGCGCCAAGGCAATTGGCCCATTGTCTTTCCAGAGCATGTCACTTTCCCGACCGATACACCGAGGTCTTGCAGCTGTCGGCTTCTCGCAGCCTACACCAATTCAAGCGAAGACGATCCCAGTGGCGCTTCTGGGCAAAGATGTTGTTGGTGGAGCTGTTACGGGTTCAGGAAAGACTGCTGCCTTCATCGTCCCTATTCTCGAACGTCTCCTCTACCGCCCCAAGAAGGTTCCTACAAGCCGGGTTGTGATCCTCATGCCCACGCGTGAGCTTGCCATACAATGTCACGCAGTTGCAACAAAATTGGCCAGTCATACCGACATCAAGTTCTGTTTGGCAGTCGGTGGTCTCAGTCTCAAAGTTCAGGAGGCCGAGCTACGCTTACGACCGGACGTTATTATCGCTACACCTGGTCGATTTATTGATCACATGCGTAACTCTGCCAGTTTCACGGTCGAGTCGGTTGAGATTTTGGTTCTTGATGAGGCCGATCGCATGCTGGAAGATGGATTCGCGGACGAGTTGAACGAGATTCTGACTACACTGCCAAAGTCGCGCCAGACTATGCTTTTCTCTGCAACGATGACCTCGTCGGTTGACAACCTGATTCGAGTGGGACTAAACAGGCCTGTCAGGTTACTTGTGGATGCTCAAAAACAGACTGTCGGTACTTTGGTTCAGGAGTTCGTCCGCTTACGTCCTGGCCGGGAAGGCAAGAGAATGGGCTATCTCTTGTACCTCTGTGCAAATATTTACACTGAACGAGTCATTGTCTTCTTCAGGCAGAAGAAAGAGGCGCATCGAGCAAGAGTGATTTTCGGCTTGACTGGTCTCAAGGCTGCGGAGCTTCACGGAAGCATGAGCCAGGAACAGGTATGCATATCTGAACTCAGGCACGAAATGTCGAATCTAACAGTTTACAGCGTATCAAAAGCGTCGAATCATTCAGAGATGGCAAAGTATCTTTCCTCCTAGCCACCGATCTCGCTTCCCGTGGATTGGATATCAAAGGCGTAGACACCGTCATCAACTACGAGGCCCCTCAGTCCCATGAAATCTACCTCCACAGAGTTGGACGAACAGCCCGTGCCGGACGAACTGGTCGCGCATGCACGCTTGCCGCCGAGCCCGACCGAAAGATCGTCAAGCAAGCCGTCAAAACCGGCCGCTCCCAAGGTGCCAAAATCGTCAGCCGGGTGATCGAAGCCGCTCTTGCCGATGAATGGGCCACGAAAGTCGAAGAAATGGCCGACGAGATTGAGGAAATCCTGAAAGAAGAGAAAGAAGACAAGCAGCTCGCCCAAGTCGAGATGCAAGTCAAGAAGGGCGAGAATATCATGAGCCACGAGGAAGAGATTATGGGACGTCCCAAGAGGACGTGGTTCGAGAGCGAGAAGGAGAAGCAGATTGCGAAGAAAGCGGGACGCGCGGAGCTGAATGGACCGGAGGGCGGCAAGAAGAAGAAGGTGAAGCTGAGTAATAAGGATAAGAAGAAGTTGGATGATGCGAGTTTGAGGAAGGAGGGTAAGGTTTGGAAGAAGGGCGCGGCTGAGAGAGCTGGAAAGGGGGCTGTCGCGAATCTCCCCAAGAAAGCGAAGGCGAAGAAGAGTGGTAAGCCGGCAAAGAGTGGACCAAAAGGTGGTAAGAGGCGATAGGTCAGAATATCAAGGATAAGGTATGAATATTCTCAATCACTCGGAATGCCTTCAATTGCTTAGAATATTCCAAACCACCTGCAACGTCACAAATTACTTGGGATTTCAGCCCCTTCTGGTATCCATCAGAAAACAACCCGAGCTCCATAGAATCCTGCAATTCTAGTTGGCTACTGATTACAGTCTAACACGCTACGCCGCCGCACGTGTAGAGAATGATGGGGTCGGCGACCGCATCGTCCCTCTTCCCGTTTGTGGGGATGTAGATGATGGCGTCGGTGACCGCGTCGCCTCTCTTCTCCCTCGAAATCTCGCCGTTGATGATAGCATCGCTAACCTCGTCACCCCTTCTGGCCTTGTCTAACAAAACAGTCATCAGTCGCCATTCTTTTGTACTTATTCCGGCACCATAACATACCACTAATCGGCGAGGCAGCGGCACAGGCCCAGAGAGCTGCCAAAGCGGCAACTTGAACGTTGAGACGCATCGTGGGAGTGGGTTGTAGATGTGTTGGTGGTAACAAGTTTTTGATGAGAGTAGCGTTGAATCTCTGTCTTCAGTCTCGAGGTTCTGAGGGTCTACAGATATACACTGGGCGGCCACATGGCAGGTTTTATGCTTAAGTCTGCCTTACATATTATTTTGAGGTTGATGGGGCTATAACTCCGAACTTCCGCTGGCTATACTATGTGACAATGAATGCAACTCAGCGGGACCAGACGAGGAAGGTAGGGGAGCGATCAAACGTCCGGCCCCCAATTTCTTGACCTCTTAAAAAGGAGCGGTGACTGGGACTTCCAATCAACCCCTGAATGAATCCAGACTGTCACCTCGAGCAGCCATCCAGAGACCCCAAAAATCGTTCAATGCTCGGAATCATCATACTGCGGCAGTATGAACGACCCCGATCTCCTTGGACTGCATGAGCAAAGGAGCTCGAGCGACCACTGAACAGGCCGCTTGCGGAGGCACAGCATCGCCGCTCACCGGCGTTACACTTGATCCGAGCATATGACCGGATATTTTATTCCGGCTCTGTGGGTTTGATCTTGAAGCCTTCGATTGTCGGCGAGAGACTTAGAAATAAGTGCGTAAGACGGATTTGAATACTCCGCCTATTTTATTCCCCCCCTGGAAATATCGCCCTAGGATTTTCGTCTTGAGAATATCTGAGTCCCTAGCATATCTCCAATTACTTTGGATTCCCTCTATGGTCCAGAGCATTCCTAACCACTTGGGCTATTCCCAATTCTTCGGGATATCTTCAATACTCGTAGCATCTGCTTCGAACTCTCTTATTTCTCATTTTTCTTGTATTCGAGAGACGACGGCACTCTGATTATTAAACATGTGGTGGAAATCACCAATCTCACCAGATTATACTGTCCTGAAGTCGAACGGTGGAGACTTGATTGCGGAAGACGTCGAAACTGAAGCCCAAATTGACTCTTCTCGCTGTCAACGACAAAGACCCCTCTACCGGATCGCACCTTGGCTTGTCCACCTGATCTTTCTCTCGATATCAAGCGCCTTGCTCTTCAAAGCCACTCAGTTAAGTTCGAAAAAAAGTACATCTCTCGCTCCATCTGTAGCTCAAGAGCTTGGTACGTCTTATCATCATGATGATACCCCGTCTCCGTCTCATACAAGCAACTGATAGTTTCATTCCATGAATAGCCCAAGCAGTAGCAGATGTAGGAGCCTATTATCCTCATACGTTATCTGGGGATTTCTTCGCTTCTTCGATCTACCGCGGCGCTCCTAGTCCCGAGCTAGACGCAGCATGGGACAATCTATGGGAAAGTAAGTCATACCTTCTAGGACAAAAATCACTCCGTCAACCAATTTTTAAAAGACTTAGAACTGATTGTAATTAGCTGGAAGCATGGCAGTCTCACGAGAGGACATGCTTCGGATCCAAAAGCTAGCCCCCAGCTCCGTCAAGCTGCCCGAAGAGCCCGAAGAATCATACCAAGCAGGCTTTGAATTTGTGCATCAGTTACACTGCTTAGTATAGAAAACTTCCATCCATATTCATTCATCCGGGATTAGCTGATGTGTCATAGAACATGATTCGGCAATATACATACTATGACTACTACTCCGCACTATCCCCCGAGTCCGCTAGCCCCATGAAGCGCAGACACACAGGTAATCTGCCCGAGTTCCCCTTTCCTGACCTCCCAATGCCCAAGCCATCGTCCGCTCACAAATATGCTCAGACCATTGCATCGAGCTCCTCCGCCAACACCTGATGTGTGCCGCTGACCTGCACGTCTTCACGTACAACTGGAACGACAGAATCGAGCGCGCGTGGCCTGACTTCAACACCACAAAGATGTATAGGAATTTTGAGGATGTGAGAGCATGGGGAATGGCACATCATGCTACTACCTCTGCGGAGGGTGGGCTTATCAGAAGGCCAGAAGGTGTTGAGTTACTGCATGTGCCTTCTGATGAAGAGCCTGCACCAGACGCTGAGTCTCAGGGGAAGGAATGATAGAGACAAATGATATGTATTTCTGCAGGTGTTTCACACTTCATTTTTCAGCCCAGGCGCTTAGATACCTATGGGCTCACGTTGATATTTGGGAATCGTTATGGTATCTGGAGTTTTGGCATACAGACTAAACCTGTTCGGTAATGATATTACCAGTCACTTGGAATTATCCCAGTCACTTCAAACATTTCGAATTACTTGGAATATCTGTATTTATTTGAAATGATTTCATTCACTTGGAATACTCCCCGTTATTTGGAATACTTCCCAATTACCTATTTAAAATACTCCCAGTTACTTTGAGTATTCCAGATTACTTGAAATCTGTCTAAGGTAGTCATTAAAGAAAAGAACTCAAGCGGCGGCAGAGCTAGGGATGTTTGAATATACTTGATCTGTATGCGATTCCAAAACTCCAGAGGCGATTTAGCGATTCCCTAATATTTCTATTCAGGTAAAAAGGCAATATCTGCCTCCTAAAAGCTGTTCTGTACTCTCCTCAAATTTGAACCTCCCCCAACTCACACTGCTTCGCCGTCTCGAGTATCCTATCATGACTTCACCAAACTGCGAGGAAAAGGTCAGTCAGTTTATCATCTCCTTGGGTTTCTGGAATTGCCTACCAGCTTGCTGTAAGTATCCGCCCGGTGTTGAGCCGTCGAATCCATGCGAGCTTGCGTCGGCCACTGAGTCATTACCGTGTCTTGCGTGTACTGCGTGTCTCTTGAGAGCGGTCTCATTGCATCTTTGCGTGGATTGCTTCCGGAGGCAATGCCGGGCTGCAAATGCAACGGTTCCGGTACGTACGTTGCACGAGAATAGACGCTTGATGGTGTTGGCGCACGGGGTCTTGGTGGCAAGTCCTGTGGTAAGTCCTGTAGCAAGTCCTCAGGGTCCTCATGATCCTCGGGGTAATCAGATTCAGAGTACTGGACATACTGGGAATTTGGGAGGGAGAGGATGGAAGCACGAAAAGCAGGATGGATGCTTAATCCCGCTTCGAGAGTCTGACGAGCGCTGTTGGGCAGAAGGCTGTGCGAAGATGCCGTGAGGTTACCGTAGTAGGATATTAGGCGACACTCATCGTACTCATCATCTAGCTCGCGGTCTTTGTCTTCGTGTTCGACCTCGATCAAAGGCACCTTGCTTTTCCCTTTTGCCTTTCCGTTGTCGACAGGCGTTCTTACAGGCTCGTCAAACTCCGACTTCCGAACCATCAAGGAGAAGTCTGCTTGTCTGTGCTGCTTCTGTGCTTCCCTTTTCAGGTGCCGTTCCTTCTGCAACGCTCGCCTGTATCTCCTGACAATCTTTCCAAAAGACTTGCCAACCACTTCATTGGCAGCCCTCTCTCCTTTCCAGCTGATCCAGCAATCCAACAGGTCTTTCAACTCGCTGTATTCTGGTCCAGCTCCCTTCTTCTTTCTCGAGTACACACTTACCCACAAGTCCTGCAGGATGTCAATGTTGCCACCGATCATAGAGAGTATGCATGCCTCACAGCCACTGGCAACTCTCTCATGTCGCGCCTCGTGGGGAGGGACTTGGAAAGCTACTCGGTAGAACTCGGGTTCCATCCACAACGAGTTGACAGCTTGCATACGCCTGATCCACATAGAAAGCTCCTCCTGAGAGAAGTAGTCTGGGCAGACCGTAGACGAGATCTTGCTGAACTTGCTGGGCGGGTTTTCCGCGATATGCTGGAGATGTACAGTGACTTCAGTTGTGACAAGAAGGAAGATGTGATGGATGAGAGGTGAATACAGCGGCTTGTGGGCCAGGCATAGAACGCAAGCTGGACGTCTGGAGAGACTTCCGTTGCGGCGAAGGTATTTGGCTGCGCTGGCGATCCGCTGCAAACAACTGGGTTTCTTGGTGGAGGAAGATCTGGTCAGAGCTTTCTTGTCAAGGAAGTTGGAGTGCTGGCGTGCGGCAACCGCTCTGCTTTGGTCGTGAAGCCATGCTTCGGTTGGTTGTAGTTCTGGATTTGGAGTGTAAGCCAAGAGGCGTGTCATGTTCTCGACATCCACGTCCGAGAGTTCCCGGACATTCTTCGCGGGAGCAAATTCTTCGGCCATATTTGCGATAGATTCGGCTTGTTACTGATTTTTCGTTCGAGTTTTGTAATGCGGGCGTGTAATATTGCGTTTGGTTTGCGATATTGGCTTTGGTATAGTCCAGCTAAACCAAAATGTTCTCGGGGAATCAGACATTTTGGGGTCTCTGGATATGTATATACTTCCCCAGCTGAAGTTGTTCTCGCCATGTTCAGAAGGACGAAGAATGAACAAGAGATGGTACATGTGTTTCTGGAAAAGCCGAGATGCTTTGTTTGGCAAACGAGTCAAAGGCGTTCTTTATCCGTCTTTGTAAGGGCTGCTGCATAGACAAGAGCATTGTTGACAGAACATGAAGTCGATGTGACAAAGAAAAATTCCAGCACACTCGGGCTGCTCAGATTTCGCGATCTTCTCATTCTAGGTATTATGGAAGGTGACAAAGCAATCAAGGGGGTGAACATTCAGCCCAGAACTCGTGCGAACTATCTGCATTGACTTGGTATGCGAGAAACAGTGTTCTGTTTCAACCCCCCAAATAATTTGCAGACCCGTGAAAAAGGTCGAATACGGGCTGAGATTAGTTAGTAATAATATTCCCAATCATTCGGAATACTCTCAATTCCTTGGAATACTCCAATTCCAAATCACTTTAGATGCCCGAGATTACTTGGAATATCCCGAATCACCTGGTGTATTTTTAGTTATTTACTATGGCGCGACTTACTCGAGGCTAACCGTTACGTTTCCTAAGTCGCTGGTACCGATAAGACGTGAAGTCTCGTGACTCAGGGGCGCTTGTGTCCAAGTCGGACAATACTCGACGTACCTGCTTAACCATATTGGTGAACATGTGAGCTCTGTGCAAGATTCCCGCTGACAGTACGTTCCATAGCTTCTAGACTAAGCCGGAATCTTGATTCATGTCTCTTGCAGTAATCGTCGCGCTTTCTCGTGGCCTGGAGAATATACAAGAATAAACATCGAGACTGGGCTAGACGGATCTTGAGGATCGAAATGGCTCATCAGTCTGTGATAAAGGGATGCAGAAGTTTTCCGTAGATTTCCTCTTCCCTTCCCAAGGAATTGTCCACGAGCAGCATACGTTTCTCGATCCGAACGCAAGAGGTACCTTTACCATCTCCACGTCATTTGGTGTTTCAAGCAAGCAACCTAACAAACAAGTTGTAGGGGCGGTACCAAAAGACTCACCATGCCTGGAAGAACCATTGATATCCATGAGGCCTGGATTCTGTACGACTGTCAACACTGGGCCCGGAACCGAAGAAGACAATGTACCCTCACCGATGAACCACAAGCTGCCACACAACACCACTCCTCCAAATCCGTGCGTTATTCGCAACTCACCTATCACGACTTGTGCCCTTGGTGTAAAGGTTACGAGGTTTGGTCTTCACCATGGGATACTTGGTGGCAATTGGAAGATGATATACCAGTCCCACTCTTTATTCTAATGCTCATGGATAAGGAAGTGTTAGAGACTATGTGGTAAATGGTTAACGGGAGAATGATTGCCTACCTCGAGGGAAGAGAGCAGTAGCACAAAGCGGGTTTCTACGCGACCCTGCGGCAGACATCTGGGCCACCCACTCCCAGATCTAAATGTGCGACAAGAGATTTGATGTCGTGAATGAAAACATTCATACATGTAGTCAGCAGAGTGTCCCGGTTATCTCCTAACTCCTTTGACCTGGTCTATCTCTGAAGATGTGTCCAGCATTGTCTCGACAGGGGTGTTCTGCAGGAAACAGCCATCAGTCTAGCCAAATAGCAACATATGTTTCAGTAGCTCCACTCTCTTACCATTCCCAGAGCAGCTGCAGCCAAGGAACAGCTTAGAAATCATTGTGATATGAACAAGAGCTGATTGCAAAGCAACAAAAAACTGTCAAGTTTCACAAGGAGAAAACTGACAAATCAGGGAATGAAACAGGCGCCGAAATTCCGGTCGGAAATGTCTACATTTGTACAAGTATAAAACAGCCCCGCTAACTGTAGCTTGAAGCTAGATGCGCACATCTTCTCTCAAGTGACTTCCCGTCTTCAACCTTAGGGGATTCTTAAAATTTTCTCATCCTCCCACGCTCAAGGCCGACATGGCGCCAACCATCGTCCTGATCACTGGCGCGAGCAGAGGTATTGGCAGAGGCCTGCTACAGCTCTACCTCAGCAAACCCAACCACACCATCATCGCCGCCAACCGCAACATCACAAACTCAAACTCCAACGCCCTACTCGAGCTCCCCAAGGCCCCAGGAACCTCCTTGATTCTCGTCAAGATCGACCTAGTCAGCGCAACCGACGCCGCCGACGCCGTCAAGGAGCTTGCGTACCGAGGCATCGACCACCTCGATATCTTGATTGCCAACGCCGCGGTGGCTTTTATTTGGCCACGAGTTTCCGAAGTCAAGACTGAAGACATTCAAAAGCACGTCGAGCCGAATATATATGGAAATGTACGTCTTTATCAGGCTATGCTTCCTCTGCTGAAGAAAGCCGAGAACCCGATGTGGGTGAGCATGGGGTCAATAGCCGGAATGATCACGGTAAGTGTGCGCCGTCATGACCATCTCTGCGTTTGAAATGTGCAAGTCGCTGATACAGTGGACCAGTGAGTCGCCTTTAGCCAGTCCTGCTAGCAACTACCCGCTAATGCCGTACAGGGACATGATCCCGTTCTCGAACGCGGCTTATGGGCCTACGAAAGCCGTACTGCATTGGCTCACCAAGGCGATGCAGATCGAGGAACCTAAACTCAATGCATTTTCAGTACATCCAGGGTAAGACATGTATGCAGAAAGCGTGGTTATGAATACTGACTCAGATTTGCATAGCTGGGTCAACACAGCAATGGGCGATGAAGCAGCGGCATCTTTTGAAAAGCTAGGGTTTGACAGTAACAGTTACATGATTGGCCAGGACGAAAGCGTCAACGGGCTTATCAAGGTCATCGATGCTGCCACGAAGGAAACTCACAGTGGAAAGTTGTTCCAGTGGGATGGTACCCAGTTGAACTACTAGACCGTGAGACAGACACTTATGCTGAGGATACCGATCTATTCTGTACCTACACAGCCAGGGGAGTCGAGCGAAATCACTTGGAATATTCCAAGTAACTGAGAATATCGAAACGGACCTGAACAGTGTCTCGCTGCGCCAGGCTTGTGCTGTCGCTGTTCCATTGATTGCACGTACAGCAGCCAACATAGTCCCGAATTCTTTCAGAGGTCAAGTACGCGGACAACTCTGTGCCCGTGGTTGGTGTTATTGTCTCTTTGTTCACAAGAGTCAAGACATGCCTCAATAGAACTGGCCAGAAACAACCTCCGAACAACAGGAGCTTCCACCGTCCAACGTATCTCCTAGCCTTTGTCTGTGCTCGAAGTTAACATCCCATACCGCGCAGAAATTCTCGTCCCTGTCAATCTCGGCAACAAAATGACAACCTCTGAACATACCGCGTACAGCCTCAGTACAGTTCGACAATGGATCTCAGCATGAGCATAAATACAGTTGTCAGTCACAACAACTTTATCTCTCCACCTGTCCACAGGCTGATTGAGATCCACCGTCTCGATCAACAATCGAGACTCCCGCCCTCTTGATTAACAGTCTGCCAACCGTTATACCCAACCAGTTCAAAGCCACGATCAGCATACCACCAAAACCAACCAAGCGTCGTTTGAGAGAAGTCACCACCATGCCTTCTCTCCTCCGGAAAGTGGTTAGCCGCAACGTCCACCAGGACAGACCGTCAACGGCTAACCCTCTCTCCAGGTCGTCGACGCAGAGGAGCGCGCGCCCCGGCTCTCGCCTCGCCAAGCTCTTCGGACGGAGTCCCTCTGTCGCCTCCTCGACAGTCACAACTCCACCTCCGTCTGAAGAGACCTTCTCGAGGCCCCCGAGCCAAAGAGAGCGCATCCCCGGTGGCCCACTGACCTCAAACCCCAGCCAGCCTCCCGCCAGCTCCCACGGTCAGCGCCCAGTGCCCAACTTCTCCCGCCCGGTGCTAACAACCCGCCCCTCGCGTCTCCGCACCAGCCGCTACCTCGACCTCAACAAAGACCTCCCAGCGCTCCCTCCCGTCTCCCTCTCGCCCGAGTTCCGCACCTCGCAAGTGCAGATCTCGCTCTTCTCGCCGCCGCCACAGCCCCGCAGACGCTCATGTCCCGCCATCGTGCCCGGCTACGCTTTGCCTCTTCCACGCCCTGCCAAAGTTGCAGTGGAGGAGGTAAAGCCGGAGCCGAAACCGCGCGATGTCTGGAATGAGGCGTTGCGGGTCATGCTAGCCAATGTCCGCAAGGCGCGCGAGAAGGAGATGACGGCGAAGAGTTTGAAGGAGGGGAGGCCGGAGGTGCAGAGGTCGGAGACGGCGCCGGCGACGGAGCCTGGGGACTGGGCCGGGCATCGGTATCTGGGGGACTGAGCGCGGGACGCTGGCCCCTGGGTGCTGGTGAGGTGGGAGTTGGTATGGAAGTCAGCTGGTTCTGATTTCCATCTTTCTCTTCTGGTAGGTATGTCGGTGAGGCTGAAGTTTTGTTCCATGGTAAGTCAGCTGGTTTCTGATTTCGTTCTCTACCAGATCCTCTTCTGGTAGATCGTGAATCTTCCTGGGTCCCTAGGTCGCTCTCTCTCTAGGTAGGTCATTTTCTCTCTGGTAACTAGGTCTCTTTCTTTCTGGAGTCTGGAGTTTCAAAGGCAAGGCGGAGGAGGCTTTTCACTCTTCCTAGGTTCCTTTGGTCTGTCTTCAGCATTTCTAGGTTCTGTTTTAGGTTTCTTTCAGGTATTTTGCAAATAGTAGATTGTGTGGTTCTTTGGCGAAATGGGAAGAAGGCTCTTTCTTTCTTTTTCACTGGATATAGCGGAAATAATAAAACCAGCTCTAACCAGTAAACTTCAAGTCGATCCTATCGCAACTTCCATTTGATCGTGACACTGTAGCCTGAAGCGGCATGTAGACTGTCTCAAGGTGGAATTGAAAAAATACAAGTCATTGAGAGAAACCCAAGTATTTGAGAGAAATCCAGATAGCCGAGAAATCTCCAAGTATTTGAGAGAAAGGTCAGGCTGTCAGCGATTGACAGAAAGCCAAATAACCGAGAAAAGCCCGGGCAAGTAGTTAAAAAAAACGTTCGCCAAAAATCAAAGCGTTACACTACCTAGGAATTTACTGCCCGGGTGACGAGCTACTCCCTTGCGGAGCAGGGGCGTGAGAAAAACCCGTTTATAAACTATATCAAACCTGGTAAATGGTAAAACCGCCAAAACCCTGAAAAACCGTTGAAAACTCTGGTAACCTTGGAAACCGTTGTCTAATTTTGACGTCCCTTAGCGGAATCCGGTGGTTTTTACGTACCGTATAAATACCGCATTAAAAAAACGTACCGTTGCGCTAGGTCAGACGATAACTTAACCGTCTAGGTATTCGATTTTGCGGTCTATCTTTTCGTACCGTATTTTTATACGGTATTAAAAAACCCCCACTTTCCGCTAAGGTACTCAATCAGGTACCTACCTACCTAGGTAAGGTAGCGGTACGGTGATGTGCAACAAATTCCCGGGACCCCAAGAAATTGCTCGTTAGTAGTGCTATCAGTTCATGCTTTGATCTAAGGAAAGCCTGGGTGGGACATAGACCTCAAAAACCATCTGCTTCATTTCACGGCCGGTGAACAAAAGTGCTTCGAAATAGCCTGGTGTCAGGCTGGTGGGGGCCGGGGAGGGGAGAGGGGGAGTTGTTCAAACAAGGTTGATCAGTGCCCGACCGTAGGAGACGCATCGTGTTAGCGGAACCAGCTGAACGCTTCAAATACAACCGCTTGCAAAGATGGGAACGACGGGAGGAGAACGAAGAAGCGTCTAGAACCCTGAATTAGGAGCCTGTAAACCGTTCTGCAAAGATCGTTTGATATATCCAATCGATTCCATAACCACCTCACTTGCGTAGGTACCTAAGTGTACTGTACGCGGACAACTGCGTCGTCAAGCCAAAGCACGGTGAAAACGGGGAAGTGGCGTACAAAGAGACATTGGAGAAATCCATGTTGCTGATGTGCGGGCTTCACGAGAAAGAGCCCACGGGGAATAAGTCGAAACCCCTTTCTAACTCCCCCTCCTGCACTACCCTTTCGCCAAAGTATTGCCCCCCCCCCCACCCCGCTGACTTTCATAGCCGCACCATGTTTCTAGGAAAGGTTGTGACGATGATCCTAATACTCCTGCTGCACCAAGTCGTCGTTTTGCTGCCCGGACAAAGCGCAACGATGGCACGCATGTGGTCCCCCGAAGTAAAAAGAATGGGAATAAAGTACAACAGCGATGGAAGAATCAAAAGAGAAGACCCAAACGCTCGAAAGGAAGGATATAGTCCCTCAAATATGTGCCGCTGGAACCACTCATGCACCTCGCTTCTCTATGCAAGCAAGCATAACGTGATGCGATGTGACAGTTGACTAGTCCCCAATGCGTCGATTGTGATCCACTGGAGATATTTCCCTCCTATTACCAGCGCCATTCACCCCTTCCCTTTAATGCGAGTCATCGCCAAGTTTCCAGAGAGCAGGTCATCGTCTGGATTTCATCCTCAATAGCCATACTGCCCCATCGTACCCTCCCTTGCTGCCTGTTCTCGCTCTCGTTCTCGCTCTCGTCGAATCTTTTGAGCTTCAGTTCCATCATCTGGACCAGCGACCTCCCTGAACCAGGGATGTTGAAGTGCTTCCTTGGCGGTGATACGCTCAGCAGGATCATAGACGAAAATCCTGCGCAAGAGATTCAAGAACTCGGACATGAAAGCATTATTTTTGGGTATGATGTCCTAAGGATCGTTAGCAAGTCTTTGCGAGATGACCAGGCAGGAGGGTATGCTTACTTCTAGCTTTTTCATTGCTTTGACAAATCTCCGAGAAGCCCTGGAAGTGTCTGTGTTTGGGTAGTCGAGCTTCAGGCGTTTGAAGTACCTATATAATGTCAGCGTGTGTTCGACAAATATCCCGTTGAGGCTTACTTTGCAGCTGCGTTGCCATTATTTCTCGCGTTCATCTTATTGACTTGCTGGACAAGCTTTGTCGGCATCTTCTGGTCAACGACAGCTTCCATCATGGCTAGATGCTCGAGATTGTCGTGTGTCTGGAAGAGAGCATCGCCAGTGTAGAACTCGACCAGAATGCATCCAATGCTCCAGATGTCGCAGGGGAAGGACCACCCTAGGCCAAGGATGATCTCTGGGGCGCGGTAGTGGCGAGTAGACACGACGGAAGAGTGGTACTCGTCTTGGAATGTGGCAGAACCAAAGTCAATAAGACGAATCTCCGTATCCAAGAGCACTCTCCGCTGCTCGGCTTGCCTATTGGTGTTTGAACACGACGAAGGGATCCTGCGGTTGTATGTAAACGTCTGGTAGGCACTGTTGCAAAGGAGAATGTTTTCCGGCTTGAGATCAGTGTGTATCAAGTTCAAATCATGAAGAACTACAAGACATGTCAGCACTCTTTACAAGTATGGTATTTGCAGGGGCAAAACTTACAGGCGACACTTGTGAAAAGCTGTCGGGCAAAGTTCTGGATCTGGCTGTTTGGGAAGGGCACGAAAGCATTGCTCTTCAAGAAGTCGAAGACGCTGGATCCGAGTAAGTCCATGACAATACAGATGTGGCCTCGGTAGTCGAAACAGTCTCGCAGGTGTATGCATCGGTTTCGATTCTCGGCATCGTTTGCCTTGAGAGTCGACAATACCCGCAACTCAATGCGTGAAGCATCTCGGTATTTCTGTACGGAGCGGATGATCTTGATTGCCACGTAACCGCCCCTTTTCTTGTCTGTGGCTTGGACAACTTTGCCGAAGGTCCCTTGGCCGAGTTGTTTACTCACTCGGTCTGTGTAGTGTCAGCAGTTGCAAGATCGATGGGTGATGAAGCGCCGGAAGAACTTACATCGATCTGTGAGGTCACTGTTAGGTATGACAATGTAATGTCCATCGTCGTCGTCAACCTTGGTGTTTTTGGTGTAGGAAACCTGGAATGTGTCAGTGCGCATTAGGCAGACTCGGGATTGCGGGACACTCACATCTGGCATGACCTTCACCACGACCTCGCCGGCTTTGATGGGAGGCTTGGGAGGCGGTCTGTAACTGTGGAATGCATCACCGTGGATCTCAAGCTCTCTCCTCTTGGCATCATTGGCAATCTGCTGACGAGTGGTCCTCTTCCTCTTTTGGCCTGGCTGGACATCATCATCCGCGTATCCGATGGTGCCGTTGGATAACGTTACCGCCGAGTATTGCGAGCCCAGAGATGTTGCGGCGGTAGTGTGAATTGCGGACGTCGTCCGATCAGTCGAGATAGTCGAGCCTGATGAACCACCGTGGTATTGGGGTGAGTTGTGGCCCGAGTATGACTGCGGCATTTGTTCGTACGCCGGGTTGGCATCGTCACGTTTTCGTTTTTTCGCAGTGTGGCGACTGCTGCCAGCGACTGCTCGGCCATTCTGGGACCGCGCTGCTGGGGGCGCAACAGCTTCGACGGAGGCGGATTTTGGAGGAGGGGTGTCATCTATGACAATGACTTCTTTTGGGAGGCCATTCTTGTAGAAGTCCTTCCAGTCAGGCGACCGATTGCGTTTCTTGGAGGACATCTCGGATACAGTCCTTGCAGCAGAACTCCCGATCCTCGGATTGGAGCTTACGACTGTGGCAGGGTGTTGAGCGGACGCTTGGCTCGCTCGTGAGGAGACTGGAGGAGGAAAGTGGCCGGAAGGTGTGTTGTTCGAAGCGGCCGGGTAGTTGTAAGTGCCGGCTAGTCGGCCAGAACCGGGGTTGAGCAGCGAGTTGTTGCCGCGATAGGATTGCGGGTTTGGCTGGTAGTTCTGGTGGTGCGAGTATCCGTAATGGGGATTGTGAGGCGGCAGAGTAGCTGTCGCAGTCGATGGAGTCGACATCACCGCTCACGGGGGAAGGATAGGATGATCCGCACCGAGTTCGTCGGTGCGGAGAAGGAAGATTCGACGGTTTTGCTTGTGAAGCAATCGACCCGCGCAGGCTGTGGGCGAGGTGAAGAGCGTCGAGTCTTCGCCACCAGGCAGCGTGAAGTTCGTAGAGGCTTCCTCACACAGCGTGAAGATCGGGGAGAGGGCTGATTGCAGGGTGCAAAGTGCCCCCGTCGGAACGCGTTGAGTGACTTGGTCGACGGAGCGAGGGCTTAGACTCGGCTTCACCTTGGCAGACCCAGGACTCACAGTGGCCGGTCGGGCTCGTTGAGCATCGAGTAGGCGTGCGGCAAAGAGATCATCGAAGCCGAGGAAGATGGGCAAAGCAATTCGACATTCGCTCGTGTGTGGGTTCGGGTATGGAGATGGGCAGACGGGGTGGTGTCGGGTTGGGTGGGCAAGCGTGAGGGCACGACGATGAATGATGCTGTTGGTGCGTATTCTCCGCCGAAGAGGCTTCTCGTGCAGCAGCGAAGTAGCCGTAGCCTACAACAGGCTCATTCTCAGGCATACGCGCACTAATTTTGCGAGGCTGCGCCCTGAACAGTCCCTAAACCACCACGCCTTCTCAAACTCTTGCTACTTAGTCTCGCCATAGCAACTCTGCTGTTCTGCCAGCAGCACATTATTTTACGCACATTATTCTACACAACTCCAACATTTTACACACAACAATGTGCTTCTTCTGCCTTGCTCGCCTTCCAGCCGCCACCACAATGTCTTGTCTCTGGCCTTCCTCCCCCACCCACAGCGTCCAGCCTTCCAGTGGCGGCGGACACTAAAGGGCTGGCCTCACGAACACCCCCTGGGCCCGCGTGCGCGTCGTGGGAGCTGATTTGCCGGGCCATCTCAGGCTGCTGCGGGCCTTTCAATTAAAATGCCTCGCGTCACCTGGGCCTGATGTTCGAAAATCAATATTCCGGGCCCTGGGGTGTGATACAGAGAACCGTGCGACAGCGACGAGGGCCACTCGTCTGGCCTCGTGAAGGCGGCGAGCGACGGTCTTGTCACAGTGCTTTGAGTTTGTGACTGGAGGTCGCAGAACAAGCGCCAAGCCGAGCGGAGCGTGGCTGCCAGCAACGGCCGGATCGAGGATCCTTCGATCCACGGCACCATCTTTGCAAACAGAGCACATAGAGCCAAGTTCAAGAAATTCGGAATATTCAATATTGAAGTCTCGGTCTGATCTGGCTGCTCCAACTCGCCGCTGCTGATCCAACGGTCTCGCAAGCCTCAGCACCAGCGCTCTGTCAGAAGTAAAAGCAGTGCTCTCCCGGCCCCGAGCGTGATCTGACTTTACACTGACTCCAGAAATGCGCACGTTGAAAGGGCAACGTTTGTATGTTGCCATCCATAACAACAAGGTTGACTTTCGAAATACGTACGATTCAACAAGGGCTTCGAGTCCCCTCCAGTCCGCATGCATTGACCCCAGCGCTGCACGGCTCGTCTCCACACTTTCAGCCTTCTTTTGGCCTTCCATGACCCTTTTGCAGAACATGATACAGGCTCAGACATTCCCTTGAGATTCAGTTGCTATTCTGTATATTCTCTACAATTGAAACTTTCAAGACTAAAGGCAACAGAATACCAACGAGAATATCCCGCAGAGCACGACGAACGAAACACCGGCAGAAAGCCGCATGTTCCCACCTGGGAACGCCCGCCATCCATTCCAGCGAATGTTCAGGTGCTTTCCCGTCTGTAACGACAAACCCAGTCATTTTCTCACCTCATGAATCCCGCGATAGGGATTCGAACCGCAACTCGCCTGCCAAATCCACGTAAAAATCGACAAGGCGTCATCATAGGAATGCTCGACATGTTCAACGAGCAACACCTACTGTTGACGTGATCGGGCTGGATGAAATTTCCCGAATCTTCCTGAACCTTTCAGAATCCCTCGAAGGCAACTTTGACGAACACGCTAAGACGACTATGTGGTGTGCCGCGGATCGCTTCCCACATGCAGCCTGTCTGCCCGCCTCAAACCGCTTTTGGCGGTGGCGACGTCTCACTCGAGCATCCGCGAAAAAGGCGAAAGGCGTCGCTTGCCTACATGAAAGAGGGGATCTGCACGTGATGTCGAGATGACGATGTCCAAGATCGAGAAGTGTCACAAGTAGAGGTGTCCATTGCTTTTTCCTATTCCTTAGAGTTAGTGTAGGGATTTCGATATCCCTACGGGAGTCTTCTTGGCTGTCTCTTCGTTTGCCTTCTGCACACTGCAAGGGCTGAACCTTGTTTCAAATATGAAATGACTTTCGTGCCGTTCCCTTCCACTTCTGATCTTTCACTTGCTGTGCCGGCTGGCTGGACGGCTAAAAGGTGACGAATCTCCTGGTATCTCATTGAATGCTCTGAGCATCATCTCTAATCTACGTGAGAAAACCCTTGTCCGCGCCGCTGAAAAAAAGACTATTGCATCGCGTTTCTACATGTGTGTGGAATTGCTCACCGAAGACTTGTCCCGTTCCCTCTCCTAGTTCCCTCGCAGGTACTTCATATTCCACGGTTGAAAGCCACCTTGCCATCCAAGCCTCCCTTACCCCTGAACTCCTCCTCCAAACTATCCGCCGCAATCTCCTGCCTCTGCGGGAACGCACCCAACGCCAACGGCAGCGCAACCAAACTCGTCGTCAGAATCAAGCCCAAATTTACCGGCAACACCAAACTCGGCCTCCTCTTCAACCACTCCATCCGTTGCAGCTTCACCAGAATCAACGGCGGCAGCACCATGATCGGCGTAGAATTCAACACCCTCGACACCGCAGTCTCGCCAACCGCAATCGTCGCAGCCTTCTTGCTCTTTCCCAGCGACGGAATGTCATTTTCCGATTTTCCTGCTGCGGAGAGGGCGGCTTTGTCGGCGGGGCTGAGGACCGGGTACACGTCGATGCCTTTGCGGATTTCCTCGCCGCGCATGAGGAACACGTTGAGAGCACCGGCGCTGGCTACGGCGGCGAAGGGGACGAGGCGCGTGAGGATCGTTTTGGTGGCAGGGCTGACGCGCTTGAGGCGGGGAACAAGGGCGTTGAGACCGAGGGCTACGGAGCAGGAGGCGCCGACGGCGAGGAAGTAGGATTGCACGATTTGCGACGTCTGCAGCGGGGTGGACTTGTTGGCATTGGAGCTGTTGATGGCTACATTGAGAGACTGGTTGGTGATTTGCCAGAGTAAAGTGCCCGTTGTCTGTAAGTTCCCCTATCAGCCCTGAAACGTTGTAAATTGTGGTCGACGATGCTGCTTACCTTGAGACCTGGAGTAAGCATTCCAGCCGTGACAACTAGGTTGGACAACACAAAGGAGGACATTCTGAAGGGGAGGAAGACTGGCTCGCCCGTATCTATGGGCAAATCAGTACCTCCAACTCGTCCAGAAGCAGTGCCAGACCGTACCGGGGTGTAGAGTGGAATCGACGATCTTCTTCGCCTCCCACAGCTCCGGCGTCATCTCCTTCACCTGACCCTTCTTGTAAGAACTGATGAGAGACTTGGCCCGCTCCAATCCATCTTTCGAGACCAGGAGGGTCCTAGAGTGGTCAAGTGAGCAAGCTTTGTCCAAAACGGTGCACAAAAATGGAGAATGAGTAGCCAGGAACTGGTCAGGGTAGGAAACGCGAATCCGACTGTGAACAAACACAACAGTAGAGAAGCATCCAAGAAGAGAATGAGTGGTCTCGACCAGCTATGAAATCTTGACTCATCACTCACCTGGGATCAGACACATCTGCAGAATGCCTTACTCTTCCCCAGTACGTGCTCAGATCATACTTCGAGGCAGGCAATTCCCTATTGCCTGGTATCGAAGCCGACATCTTCACTGGTAGTCTTCAAGCTCCTTGTTCAGTGTACGAGTCAACCTCACACGGCCCAATTTCTCTGCGCTGCGAGGCTAGGAACAGAGAAAGCAGTCAATTGAGCTGCCAGCTGGTAGTTCGAGGATATCGGAGATGGAACACACGAAGAGCAGTCCTTGGGATTTGCAGAGAGGAGTTTGTGGCCGTTGTTGCTTGGGAGTCGATGTAGGTGTGCTCAATAATATTATCTCTCCTTGGAGGCTGCAGCCTTTGGCGCAAGGCTGAATTTATTTTGGGCTGGAGAGCCGATTATCGGCGCGGGAGATGGCGGCGATTAAGCGAGGATATACATGCTCTTCCGGCACGTCTCCAGCTTCAACCTTTGATCGTACAAGTACATGTAGAGTACTGAATCAAATTCCTGAGATCGTCGTCATAAGAACTGAAGTCAGCCTGATTCGATTTCTTAAAATGTTAAGTTCTTCTCCTAATGTCGCGACACCAGACTTCCTGTTCCGATGTCCAGTAAATCCTTGGCATCTGGTGTCCTCGAGAGAGCATTCATGTCCACAATGCCTCTGAATCTCACCTTCACGCTGGCCAGTCTCCAAGACCATACCTTGGATGCAATGTCTGCCCAGCGGCTTCTCTACCCGTAGCACCGTGTGCTCAGGATCGCAGCTATCCACTTTCAAGTGCCGATATATATTCTCAGACGGATTTAGCACCTTGGTTTTAATGTTCTACCCACCGGCCACCAAGCTTCTTCGCTGGGTCTGGTGTGCCATGTGCTTTAAGGGCTATAGCCGCCTTTTTATTTAGCCATTTCAGAGACATAGACTATGTTTGGTAAGGAATTATCTAATCATAAGTTAGCTGGACTTAATCTTTGGTTAGCGTTCTAGCTCTTTCATACATACCCTCCCGTAGTTCCCTCTGGTGCAACCACCGCAATTACATGCGGATGTATATGAATCTGAAGGGTTAAACACTAGATAACACTAGTGGGCCTCGTGGCCTAATGGTTAAGGCGCTAGATTTCGGTTAAGGCCATTCTCTAGAGATTGGGTGTTCGAATCATCCCGGGGTCGAATAGCTTGATTTTTTTGAAGCTACCTCCTAGCCTACCATGTGAGGTAGGGAGCGCCGGAGCGGAAAGACTCCAGAAGAGGGAGTTGCATTTTGTCGGGAGCGGTGTGTTTTGGATTTTGGCGACAGTAAAAAGACAGCCGATATATAGACTTTTTAGGCTCATTTTTAGGCTCCGTACTTTCAAATGTCCTACAGGTATTCTACAGGGTAAAAGCTGGCTGGATATCAAATGGGTTGCTTTACAACCGCACCCTGAGTGAGCTGCGAGCTATATGTACATTGTATGACGCTCTTTTAGCTGCCGCAACGCCTCTTTAATCCTCCTTCTCCTCATAAAGTTTCAGCAGCGCATCCCTGAACTTCTCGATCTTCGAAAAGTCGCCCAGCTTGCACTTCATGTAGTCAAAAGCCACAATGGCCACCTGATCCTTATCACCATCTCTCTCCATCACCGGAATCTTCTGATATCGCTGACTGAAATGTGTCAGCAGAATCCTGCGCGCGTCCATCTTCCTGCCGACCTCCAGCGCTTCCGATGTGGTAGAGTGTTTCTTGGCAATAGCATCCATGCTCAATTCGTCGTCGAAAGTGGCTTCGTGAATCAGCAGCGTTGCGCCTTGGCCGATCTTCGAGAACTGATGGGAAGGGCGGCAGTCTCCTGAATAGGCGACTTTGAAGCCGTTGGGGAAGTCGAAGACGACAGCGAGAGCGGCATGGCAGTGGTCGACGCGACATGCTTGGATAGAGTTGATGCCGTATTCTTGGGCGCGCTCGGCGTCAAATTTCTCATGTAGTTGGTTGGATTCGGTGGTCATGGAGATGGGCAGGAGACGCGAGTAGCCGTAGTCTTCGATCTGGGAAAATTCTTTGAGCCATTTGAGCATGGATTCGTCGGAGGCTACTATGAGCTTTTTGGAAGCATATTCGCCATCAGATTTGGTCTGGTCATGCCATGCTTTGATGACCGAAGCAGTGCCTAGATGATGATCCGCGTGCAAATGACTTATCCAAATAGACTTCAAGTCGCGAAGAACTTGTGGAAGCTCGTCTCCTAGAACCCGCTTGAGCTGACCGAGAGTACCCTCACCACAGTCAAAAAGGTAGTTGCCTTGACCAGGCACTCGAAGGAGCGTGGCGGACACGTTGCGGTACTTTGATGGCAGTGCTGATCCAGTTCCCAGAGTGATAACTTCTGCATCCCGACCAGGCAGATCCGCTTGTAGCTTTTCGAGCTTTTCTAGATACGCTGGGTCTGTGACCTGCTCTCTCGCCCGTTCGGCGAGCTTCAAAACTTCTTTTTCTGCAGTCCGAATCACCTCCGAAGTGTCGAGGTAGGGTACGATGTCCTTGGTTTGCACCGAGAATGTTGGTTCCAGTTGTAAAAGACATCCTGCCCTCGCCCTGATTAGAGCCGGTGCCTCTGGTCGTGTCTCAACAACGCGGTTATCGTGAACCGGTATAGGGAAGCGCTCGGAATCAATCAAATGCAGGCGAATGGCAGCCGCCGCTGGAGATTCGAGAGCCAGATAATTTGGAGACCAGTCAGGTGAGGACACAACATGCTGCCATTCGGTATGAAATTTTGTAAACTTTAGGAATCGATCATCATTGAGAACGCCGGGACCCAGGAGCCATGTGATAGCGCTGACACCCTTCATGATCTCCGGTACAGACCATTCAGGCCGGGCAAAAAGGGGTTCGAGATAATGCACTGATGGAACGTCTATGACAGCGAAGCCGGTACCTTGCTGAGTAGGACCTAAGACCATGTCGGGTGTAATCACACGCCCATCTGGAAGGGTAAGGCTTTGTCCTTGTGTCAATTTCGAAAAATTGGGACCAGGAGTCACTCCCAACTTCTTGGCTTCTTGGGGGTTAAATTTGCCCCGTTGGTCATGGTTCTTAATAATGTAGGACACCGAACTCTGCGAAGGTGTCGTCGGAGGCAATGACTCTACTAATGCGCCAGGCCAAGGAGTTCGGACCAACACTGAGAGTTCGGGGTCGAATCCAGGACCTGAAAGGGGCCCGGTGTATTTCTGTATCTTTCCCGCATCGTCTCGAACGAAGATTGCAGCTGGTAATTTCACCTCGCATAACCTCGTGGTCTTCAGAGCGTCAAGACGCCAATCCGAATCGAACATATGACCCACCACCGCTTTCCGAAGCTGATCGTTTCGTTGTTCTTCCTCGGCCCGGGCCTTCTCTGCATCCCCATTGCTGGAGGGTTTGCTTTGTTCATCCTCGGAGAACTCTTCGTGGCTTCTCTTTCGAGAGCCCGTTGGGCGCTCTTCTTCTGGCGATACAGACATGGCCCAAACCTTGATATTCCGGTCACTCCATGAAGGATCCCAATTCTCTCTCACGGCTCCTGACTTTTCGTCTGGAAACTCGTTCGTCCTCAAGGGCAATCCCTTCCTGAACACAAAACGCCTGGCAGTGCCGATTAATTGCGTCAGATTCCTGGATCCATGGATATTCAGAGCGAGCTTTGTCGGTCCGGCAGAAGAATCTTTCAACCTGCCCTGTCTCAAGGCCTCGGCGGCGTTCGCAGCAGCAGCGGACCTCGAGTCTGCCAGCGTCAAGATCATGCCAAAAAGACCTCCACAGGTCTTCCAATCCACCTTGCCAGTCAGAAAGATATCCTCGACCTTGCCCAAGCCAGTCTTCCGTTGCACGCTTGCTCTCTGTGTTCCCTCGGCGCAGTTTCCGATCAAGTAGCGTTTGCTGTCGAAGTGCAACACCAAGGTGGTGCCTGGCGTGTCCGCCGCCGGCGTCGTCATGAACTGGACCCAGTTCCTCATCTTTTTCGGGATGCCGAGCGGATTGCCAGAGGCGTCTAAGTAGTCGCGATCGGGGCCTGGTCCTAGGCTCAGAATATTACCCTTCTCCTGCGGAGGCCGAAAGAGAAGGTGCCAAGGAGCGGATGTATCGCGCAGGCTCCAATGAAACCCGAGGGTTTTGTTAGTCAATGGAGGACCAGGATAGGCATGACCGTCGTAGCGATTGAGGCGGCTGTGTTCTCGAGGCGCGTATGCGGGTGTGTAGGGGAATCGCTTGGTGCGTTTATCGAAGAGGATTTGGGATTTTGCCTTGGCCACGCCGGCGCTGGTGGAGGGTGTCGGCTTCGCGGGCTTTATGCGAGAGACATGCGAGAGAAGCTTTCTGGTGACGGAGCCTTTCTCGGGCATGGAGCCGGCGCAACTCCTGCTTGATTCTGAGCCAGCGGGCGCGGCTGTTGACTGAAGCTGGAAAAATCGGCGAGGCTGCAACTTTTGGTGTTGGAGGCATGCTGAGTCATCTAGTGATATCTGTATTCGATTTGCCAAGGGTTGGGCTGGGGTTATCCAGAGAACGACAACCATGGATCACGGCTCACGCTGGGAAGAGGGCACATCTTTATGCGGCTCAGACCATACGGACGATAAGGCTTGTGTACAATGCCATGTAAAAAGTCTGCATACGGGTGAGATCAGTGAGGTGGGGGACATATTGCCACTCGGCTCGGAGTACTTGCGATTGTTTGGAATATTCTAAATCACTTGGGATGTTCCAATCATTTTGGATATCCCAAGTTACCTCTGGAATATTTCTAGTTATTTGGAATATTCAAAATTATCCGGAGATTTTAGACCGTATTCAGACTTTTCTCGTCCCACTGTACATCCAGTATGGCACTACTGTTTCTCTTCAACCTACACGCTTGGTAGGATTTCACGGCTACTTGCACTAGATTCCTTTGGGTCAATACACTAGCGTCACAGCAGACATGTCAGATTGCAAGAATTGATGATGATACTTCCACTGAAGCGTAGAAGACAATTGTCTGCCTACTGCTAAGTTTCAGATGCTGTAGCTATCCACTTGAGCTGGTCTCAATAACTGAAACCATACCAAGTGAGCCGGGCAGTGATGACTAGAGGCAACCCAGTTTACTGGATGCTCTTGATGATCGAAAACGCCCTCAACCATTCTTTTGTCCTGGGGCCAGGATTGAAGCTGCGAAAAAGCCACTCTCAAATCTCATTCCCCTGGGACATTGCCTCCGCAAACTTGTTGTTAACAACAGCATCCGCATAGGCACTGCTCTGAATACCCGCCCATCTCAGCAATTCAGCTTGCTGAGTCCTGACCAGAGCTTGCTTCTCGGCCATCTCCGCACCAGTACTCATTTTCTCGCCGTGCGCTTCGAGAACTGCTTTGTAGTGTCTGGCCATCGCCTTCGTAACGGCAGCTTCATCACCCAGGCACTTGGTCATATCCTGCAGGAGCACAAAGGCATACAGAACTTGAAGGTTCTGGAGTGCTGGGAGGAATTGTCGAAGACTTTTATCTTCTTTCCTAAGACGAAGTCTGGAAGTTCCCAGGATCTTCGCCTTGATTGTGTGCATAATGTGCACCAGTCTGAAGAATAGTCTGACGCGCGATATGTCATGTTCGATGGGGTAGATCTGGGGATTGGTTTTGAACAAAAATCCCAACAGCGTCTTGAGGGCCTTGCTGTCGCTGCAGTTGCCGACGGTCAGCTGAGCAAGCACAAAAGATGAGGCGAAGTTTGTCGAAAAAAAGTCATTGGCTGGGGCTTGAATGTCCATCTGACACTTGGGACAGCTGCAGCACTCAATAAAATGTTCCTGGTTTAGCATAAGTCGGCGCAAGGCAACAGGTAGGTTCGGGTCCGTATACGCGATCGTCAGCTCATCTCCTGTTTTGATAGAGCGGTATGAACGCATATGCAGTCCTGAACTGCTATACTGGTACACGGAGTTGCGGTCACAGGAATGGTTAACGGTTGCCGCCATGAGATCCAGAACCATGCTCGCAGGCCTGTAGAGATTCAGTACTTCATGAAACTCTTCGATACCCATCTCGCAGATCTTGATCTGGCAGCGCACGAGCAGAATAGCACCAATTGTTTCGTCACTTCCCGTTGCGACCTTTGCTAGCTGGGCAATATCGCTCCATTTGAGCATTTGGCTGGAGGCGCGTTGAAACTGCTCTGTGTTGCTACGCATGCGTTGTAGAGCAGCCCACATGACATCAGGGATAAGTCCCGCTTTCCGTTTGAGAAGCAGACGAAAGATCATGCGGTATGAGATTTTGATCACTGGGTACTTGCGGATCATAGGGCACTCATATTTGTGGTGTGAATTCCAGGCGGAGATCTGACACCCCTGAACACATATCAACCAGTTAGCCGGGCTTGATACAGAGGATCAGAAAACTTACTTTAGAGCAGTAATAGACGAACTTGCACCTGGAACACTTGGAAAACTGGACTGGACGACCATCGTCATCCGACTCCTCCCACTTGAATCTGCCAGAGCGATGGACGAGACTTGTGACTTTGATGAGGCAGTTATCGCAGGTTGTGGGGAGGTCTTCGGGAGTACTGCTCGTGGTGGCAAGCGGCTGCTTGGTGCAGAAGATCTCTACACCGGCGGGAATGTCCTCAAGGGCAAAGACACCCCATCCAGCGCCTGGGATGCTCGAAGGAGCGATGCGGAGCTTGTAGTTCGACTGGACACTATCGAGCAGGGCCTTATTGATCTCACCATCGGTGAAGCTGGGAACCGAAATAACCGAAGTGTTGATGCTCACACTCTCGAATGGGGATTCGAGAGCTTCAGCACCTGCGGCCTGGGCAGCCTCGGAAGGGTCATTCAAAGCTGGATCGGCCATCCCGTAGTATTTCGTTGGAGATACAAGACGGGGAGGAAGAGATGCAGTCGAAGAGGAACCCAGTCGTGGTGGCTTGGTGGTTGCCTGGGTGGAAGAAAAGAAATTGCGTGCAAGGGTGAAGGGAAGAGGTTGAAGGACTTCTAGAAAATAGGAGAGCCGCTTTCGTGCGAATCTCAGGAGCAAAGCAAGTTTGTTTACTGGATCAATTTTCCACCATAAGAAAAGTCTGCTGCTGAAGTAGAAGCTTCTGGTGTTTGCTGACCCGTTCAGTGCCGTTGGCCAACACTCCCTTTGATCAACTGTAGCTGCAATTGGTCAACTTGGAACCAATGGGACGTGCCGTTGATCAATTTTCTCCGTTGATGAACGGCACGGAATAACCTGTACATGGTCTGCCTTTGATGGTTTAAATCATCCACACTACTGGGCTTGCCCTCAATTCCTTCAGTTCCTTGGAAGTCCAAAATCGCTTGAATCCCTCAGTTAACTGTTAAAATCCGTCAGATCATCTCCAACAACCCAAGGTCGGACAGAAAAAGTCTAGATGCTACTGGCAGTCCCCGTGATATCGATGATATAAACAGGGTAGATCTTTCTTTCGGTTTCGAAATCTACAGTGGTCCAAGAAAAGTTTACCGCTTGTACACCCCCTTGTGGTGGCATTTCTTCTGCGTGAAACTTTTATGCGGACTCCGTGCAGGCAATTGAGAGAATTCCAGGTAATTGAGGGAATTCCAAATATCTGGAAATAATCCATGTAACTTTGAAAAGTTCAATGTTTAAGAAAGCTAGTCTGGGTAGTAAGACAAATTTCTTTGCACACAGAAGAAAGTCTACCACGGAGACCCCTTTTCCTGGCCCAACTTTGTCCCAATAGAAAACAGATCATGACAGCAAGTCTCCAGAGTCCTACACAAACTACCTAGAGCATCACCTCGCCTAAGTCACACAAATGATCCCTAGTACCAGCCTACCAGGCCCTCACTTGGCACCACAAGATATTTGTGTAACCTCACACTACCCGCCATCCCGGCCTCGGACCTTCAGAACGCTGTGCTCTCGTGGTGACAATTCTTGTGCGCTCAGCTACGACTTGAGAGTGTTTCAATTACTATACATCTAGCGATTCGAAAAATTTCCAGTTATTCAGGATACTTCTGGACACTTGGAATATTCTTAATAAATGGAGATATTCTCAATCACTGGGGCTATTCTCAGTCGCTGGGGAATGGCGATATTCTCAATTATTGGGGATATTCTCAATCACTGGAAATATTCCTTAGTTCTGCAAAGGGGCTAGGCTGAGCGCACAAGAAATGCCACCACGTGGTACTGTAGGTAACCAAGCACAACATCGAACTCTGCCAAACCTTACACAAGATCTTGCATAAGGTAGGTAGATTAAACTCCGACTGACCACCAAATACCTCATCAAGGCCTTCTCCTCGAATATTTTTTCTCGTCATTATGTGAGTGTCGCCTCCTTCGCCTTCGTCTCCCGCCACGGTAGTTGAGGTAATAATGGCCTAGAATGATTACAGATATATCAGTCACAGCTCTTATTAGTCAGATTCTCTCGTAAAATGTAAATAAAGTCCAGTAAGAGAAAATCAAGCATTCGAGTCTCCTCGGACTTCGATTGGCATCAAGCTTCCCAACGAGTACAAAAAGAGGTAGAAACTCAAAAGTAAACAATGTATCCGCCGCCCCTTTTCATCTCAATTACCAAAAGAAAGAAACGAAAGTTGAGTGCCTGCCCGCAAAACGCCACGGTCCAGAACTGAGAAGAAAACAAAAAACCCGCCTGTAAACACGAGGACACACGGAAGCAGAAACCCCTTATAGAGAGCCGACTAACGCCGTCACACAGGTATTCTTGATAACATTCACGCTCCAGGCACGCTCTCCTCTTGGGCCTGCTCGGCAACAGTCTGCAACATACCAGTATTAAGCATCAACAACTGCCTTTCGTACGGTCCCAGGGTCTCCTCGATTAGCAAGGTCACCTCAGGCGCCTTCTTCTCCGGCCCATCGAACTCCCATACCCACCTGTTCTCGCCCATGTCTAGATCATGCGCCGCGCGGGTCGCATCCCCATCCGCCAGGTTCCCACCCCCATTCTCAGTTCCTGCCGGTGCCCAGTCCGCGTCTTTGGGGATCGGATCAAAGACTTTCAATTTCATCTTGGTGAGTTTCCACGGACCGTTTTTCTTAAGAGCGGGACATTTGTATATGCCTTTGTCGTCTTGGTCTAGGCCACCGAGAGCGAAGCGGAGACGAACGGAAGAGTGAATGCGCTCGTTGGTGTTGCTCAGTGGAATCTTCGTCGGCTCGCCGCTGCTGGGATCTGCACGTGTATACAGTCCCGGGCTTCGGATCTTGCTGCCTGTAATGGTATAGACGGCAGAATAACTGTCGTAAATCTTACCCAGTCCCCAGGGTCTGACAGGTCGATGTTTTTGGTACACCTTCTCAACAGCCCAGCGCTTCCAGACATGACCATAGCAACTAGACGTGCTCTTGCGTTCCTTAGGCGGATGTTCATAGTATTGGACGGATTGCTGGAAGATGTTGTTGATGGCGTCGGACTTGAATGTAACGCCGATGGAAGCAAGTTGGTCCATCATCCATGCCATGCACACGTTCGCCATTTCTTGGTCATCATAACCACCGCCGACATTGGAGTGTGCACCGGGGAACCAGACTTGTCGGAGGTCGTTAGTGCTTTTATCCTCGGGACGGCGCTCCCAAAGAGCTGGCGTGAAGGGGCCGCGGTGTTCATCTAGGGCAAGGGCGTGGAAGGCGTGTTTGATGCTGGAGTTGAGAGTAGTGTCGTAGAACTTCAGCTCGTGTATGGCGGAGGGGAAGCCGATTTTTTGGAGGGCACCGACGGTGGGGACACCTAGGGACCCGACTGTATCCCAAACTGCTACGGCTTCAATTGTGATGGGTGAGCCGTCTTTGTTGGTTACTCGGGTGAGTTTTCCCTGGTCAGGTTTAGCGGGAGCAGACGATTTGAAGACAGACATACCTCAACTAGCCTCCGCTGATACTCTGCAATAGCATCCGCACCCCCTCCTCTAGGCTTGTTCGCGAAAGGAGTGGCGGGGAAGATGTCCTTGTATTTCGGATTTTGTGAGTTTACATAGTCCTTCCAGATTGGATAAAAGTAGTCCATTCCGGTGCGGGTCAGCAACCCAACAGCATGGATGAGGCCAGCAATGCTTCGTGCCGTATAGGCACCTCTTGAGAAGCCGATCAGAATGATCTGATCACCAGTCATGTAATTTGACGCGATGAAACTGTAACATTCACGGATATTCTAAAACTGTCAGGATCGAGACATTGATTGACATGGTTTCTCTGGCCTCACCTCGTTGATACCCGTTCCCTTGACTCCTCCTGAAATCTTGTCCGTTATACCGCCTTCGCTGCCGACGCCCGATTGGTAGTATTGGATTTGGTGTCTTCCATCATGCCCGGAGTGAGTGAATGCGCGGCTGATACGAACAACATTAGATGGAACCTGAGCACCACTACGGTCAGAAAGCTGTGAAATCCATCTTCGTGCGTTTCTCTACACATACCTGGAGTGTAGCGACCGGGTTCGCGCATGTTGGTTTTGTATATCCGGAATCGGCATTTTGCCAAGTTCTGTAGGGAACATAAGCCAGGCGAAGATAAGACGTGAGATGTAACAATCGTGAACACTGACCCGTCACAACAGATGATCAGTCTCCTGCCTTGATCGTTTGAGGGCATGGTTGAAAAGGATCGTTTCAGTGCTACTAGTCCCGAAACTCTCCTAAAAGAGAGCAAAATATATGAAGAATAAGAAGATACTGCAAGGTTTGTAGGTGAGTTGTAAATGGAAAGGATGACAGAGAGGAAAGAAGGACGCCAGATGTAGGGCGGAAGACACGCATAGACATCAAAAGAGAAGGCACACATGCGAGTTAAGTACGAAGGCTGAAGCCAGCCGAAAACGTACAGAAGGAACAAGCCATATCTTATTCTGGAACCACAGCTGTGTTGCCTGGCGAGCCTTCTTCGTGCGGCGCAATTACTACACAGCTGGGCAGTGAATAGGATATGTAGCAGTGAAGGAAGGCTGGAGGGTCTTACTATGCCGCCATTGTCATACTTCGGCCGTAACACGAGGAAACATTGGCCACGGCTGCTCAACGGGATGATTTGACTTGGGGCCTCGAGCCAATTGAGATTCGTGGGATTGAGTAATAGTTCGGAAAAGGAACCAAAAAGCCACACCACGGCAGACTATGAGTCTATGAGCTCGAAGACTGAGAGGCTCATATCTTGGCAGCTTTACCTAGTCGCATGATCGCTTTCGGAATGGGAGCTGAATCAAGCAGAAGTGGGAACGATCTTGGTAAGAACAATGAGATTGATGGCCGCAGATATAAGAATGTGCGTGTAAAACCAGATTTGGTGCCAGCCCTACGGCGATTTGTCAGTACTACTAGTTTCTCGAGACTCGGAGACTTGCTCAGGGGCGAGGCACGAAATAATCCGAAGTAGTTCAGGTCGGGGTCGGTTACGACTGACAGAAGTGACAGCGCGGCCCGTGCGCTCTGTTGTGGGGCCATCGGAAACGCTAGTGCCTAATGAGGTATCGCGCTACTACCTTATATTGAGCGCCATCGTTTGCCTCAAGCACTCCCCTCCTTCGAGGTTTGCAGCTGAAAGCTGGCATCACTCCCTCCAATCCTGACAGTCACAGTATTCACGTGGAGTCTCACGCAGCCGCCAGACTCAGCCTCGTGGCTTCAAAGATTCGAAACGGCATCCCTCAACGGCTCGGACTGAGATCTATTTCCTGGTTCTTGCGAGCTGCGAAGCACCGACTAGAGTACGAGCCACGTTGCGGCGTTACTCGAGTTCGACTTTCTATCTTTTGTTCAAACATGTATTTTGTACAGTCGGAGATCCGCAAAGCCGGGAGGTGGGAGACACAGGCACACCTTGCCTCGCTGCCCGCGCCCCCGCCTGAGTTTTGTTCGCCCTTCGGTCAAGTGGCTGAGCCGACATAGAGCATTCAAGGCATACTCGTGGGGATCACGAGTGAGCCGAAGGATGAGTCTGGACGAAGTTCGAGTATCATGTTCCCTTGCAGCCCGTTTCCTTGATGCCTGGTGGATTTCTCAACCTCGAATCGACTTTATCCTGCTTTCTAGCCTCTTGCGTTGCATTATTCTTGGCATCAACACTCCTGCGTCTGCCAGGCTCAAAGGACTGATTAGCCGGCCTTCTCGGCACGTGGTTCGCGGCTCGCCTGATCTAAAAGCTGGGATGGAAACATGTGCGTCTCTTATCGCCTTGCAGGAGTGTGGGGAACAGCCGTCCCAACGATCGATGGGATCAGCGCATGACTCCATTTGGGACTGTATTACAGGCTACCCCTCCCGTTCGGCTTGTGTTCATCCCACTTCTCCTCACTGTCGAGCTTATCAGTCACCTTCGGGCCTTTCTCCTCAAGCTTCATCATCATGAACTCCCCAGACGACTATGGCTGACGATCAGGAAGATCTTGACAATACCATCAACGATTTCTTCCTTCGTTGTGGCCTCTCCGCCAAAGCGCGAGACATTTGCCATGGGTTCATTGAGCTTCAGTTCCCTGGGCTGACTGTCCAGGCTTCCGGGTCGCAAGGGTTTTGCTCTTACACTGCTCTTGTAGGCTCGGATGCTATCGTGCAATTTCGTCCAGAATCATTCCAGCTTGACACGCTGGTCACGAAGTCTGCCAAAGCTGTCTATGGGGCCTTTGCCCCTACGACTCGATACATGGGTTCCCTGGACCAGGCCCACTTGTTCGTGTACATCATGGACAAAATGCCAGGCATCGACCTACGGCGATTTCGAGAGCATGAGTCCTCCATGCATCCTACCGACGCATTCGCATGCCGACAAAGCCTCTGTGAGGACTTTGCCAGTTTTCTTGCTTGCGCCTGGCGAAGCGACTGTTCTGCAGGACGCCCTGATGGACGTGTCGGCCTGTCATTGCCCTTGCGACTTGAAAAGCTGTGCGAATTCCTCCCACGTCGCTTTCAACCTATCGCATCATACCTACTCCGGCACTCAGACCTGATCCAAGAGTTACCTTGGGTGCTCTCGCATGGTGATGTCAACGCCGGGAACATTATGCTCGATCCATCGACCGGACATCTATCAGGTCTGGTAGACTGGACAGAAGGCGAAACGCTGCCATTTGGGATCTGCCTGTACGGGCTCGAAGAGTTGCTTGGAGAAATGACGCCTAGCGGGTTCGTCTATCATCCGCGGGAATCTGATCTCAGAGAAGCGTTCTGGAAGTCCCTGAAATCGCAAATACCCGAGTTGGAGAATAAAGAGACCCTCAAAGCTGTGAGGATGGCTCGAGATCTTGGTGTCTTGCTGTGGCATGGTTTTGCCTGGGATGACGGAGCCATCGATAGGGTTGTTGAAGATCAATGTGAACGAGATCGTGAGGAAGTCCTTTACCTGGATGCGTTTCTTTCTCCGAATTACTTGTCGACCTTGTCTGAGGCGTTGCCCAAACTTTGAGGCCAGATTGGTCCATGGTTCATCGTCTTCGTTGCGGCGAAAGACATGTGTGAGTCCAGCAGGAGCTTGACTCGGTATCGTACGTACGAGGTGGTAATCTCCTTTAGTATTTGTTTTTTGATACACTTTTGTGTGGTTTACCCAACTGCAAACAATAATACACCTCCATCTTACTGTTCTTCATATATCCTAGCTATGCTACTCGAAGTTACTTGGAGTATTCGCAATCACTCGGAGTATTCGCAGTTCGTAACGAGGTGCAAGTTCTACTGATGTCTCAGATCTCAGGTTGAATCCGCGGCCGCAGTTTTGCCTTGAGCAGTGGACTATATTGATGACTTTGCATCAAAGTGACACCGCGATCGAGCACCGGAAAGATCAAAAAAGTTGTTGTCACATGCACTCATACTTTCAGAGTACACCAACACGTGAGCATCACATGGTCGACGAATGTTGGTTTATGACACCCAGATATCCCGTTTCCAGGTCGCCTCGGTCCCCAAGCCCCCTTCTCGAGATGCACTTCCGACTCGGCCTTTCCGACAAACAAAAAAGTGACCAAGCTACTGTACTGCGACCGAGAATCCCAAAAGCAAGACAATACACGAAACCCAGACTCTATCGCTTACAGGCACGCCATTTTCCCACACCCATCTCATACAGATGACCATGCGCCGATTCCCATGTATACCGTCCAAAACGTTATTCCATCATCATGAAGTCGTGACACAGACTTTATCTTGACGGCACCGTCCCGGTCAATCAAGCCATCTCGAGCTCCGGTTCGCCATCCTCGAACTCTCGGTGTGCCCAGCCAATCCCATTCATACGACCTTGAGAGGCCGACCCATTTGGCGAAGAGCGAGAAGGGCTGCCGTATGTTGAATTTGCAAAGAAGGGAGAAGTCCGGTCGACCGAGGGGTAGAACTGATAAGTAGAGTTCGGGAGGTGGAATTGGTATGTTGAGAGGTGGATGTCGAATTGTGGGAGAATGGGAGCATGGGATGAATTGGTCCGGCCTGGAGAGGATTTTATGTTAGTGCTGAATGTGAAAGTGGAATATTGAAGAGGGGTCTGAGGAGAGAAAGCGGGATGGATAATTACCTCTGCGCCGGGCTTGTTGCATGTAGCGGACGGTAAGGTACGTTAGGATGAGGCTAATTATGCCGATGATGGCGCTGGAAATCCCGAAGAAATCGTTTGAGGAAACTGCTTTGTAAGGACTCGTTGAAGCTTCTAAAAGGGCTATTTAGACTCACACATAGTCACGCTGTATGACTGCAGCGTTTTTGGAAATTCTAGTCCGGCGGTAGGTAAAAGTCGGGAGAATTGCGGAATTGGGGGGCAGCAGCCGCGTTGACTGGATAGGTACTGATAGTATCCCTGATGTGTATCGCAGAGGCGATTTGACGCAGAATAAGCTTCCTGTAGATTTACAAATGAGATAGGACTGATTTGAATCAAACCAAGAAGAAATAAGTTCATATGTTGAGGAAAGGAAGAGAATAGAACAAATATGAGCCCAAGCAAGAATCACTGGCCCCCAGAGGCGTGCGGCAGTCGCGATTCTCATTTAGGAAGCTGGTGTGCGATTATCAGCGCGTGGTGTTGGGCTGCGGCAACATCGACTTTTTTGGATTATTATGAAAATCATTCTGGGCCGGAGAAACCACATTCCCCGCTCTAGTCCCCGTTTTAATTGCCTTAGCTAGACTTTTAAGCGCTTTTGCCGAATTCTTATCTGGCTTATTTAAACTCAAAATAATATCTGCAATCGCTAAATCTTAATTCGATAAATCCGGCGTTATATATTTTTTTTAAAAAAAGTATAAAAATAATTTCCATTTCCGCCGCTTTCTGGGCATTCTGGAATGCAGTATAAATTGGGCTTTGCAAAAAAGGATTTCCTCGAGGAGATTCTTAAAAAGGCGCGTTTTGGCGCATCGGAGTGTCGGGTAGAAACTAAACAAGGCAGAACCTCCCAGCGTGGGTGGTGTGCGATCATCAGCGCGTGGTGTTGGGGTAGAAACTAAACGGTGTGAACCGAAACAAGGCAACCAACATGCGCTGGGTGGTGGCGGTTTGCCATTGGTGGTTTGGGCACCGCAGACTTATGCAGTCTAGACATATTGTAGCGCCTCAGGTTACACGGACGTCGTTGTGCTTCATGTCCCCCCCCCCTAACGCCAAAATGATCATATGTACTTAGCTAGGTATTTCTCCGCTACTAGGCCTCCGTCCGAAAAGAGACCGTTATAGGCAGTGTTCAAGGCCCGAAGGAGCTCCAGCCAACAAGCTACAGTTCAATTCCACGACATATTGTGCCAAAATTTGCGACATCGACAGCCGGCTGAACACTGCTGATTAAATTACACCCCAGTATAAAATGATATGATGAAATTCTTTGATGTACACTTGAATCATTCTTAAACGTGGAATTTTATGGCGATTTATGAAAGATACCTCCGTCAAATCGCAGCTAAAATCCACAGTAATTCGGTCGATTCGATGCTGTAGTCGCGGGCGCCGCTTGACGTACCACTCCCGCTATGGCATTGTATGAGTTCGGCGGCTCAAGTCAGGCCCCGGGTATCTGTATCCAGCAGTGAGGCTGGGCTCTGGGGTCGCATCAGAGGTATGTCACTAGGAGCAGTGAATCCTAATTCCTTAAAATCAAGGCCCACTGTTATGGGAACAACCCAAACTTGCTGCTCTCACTCGACGCTACGGGCATGGTAGCATCACTGCATCCTGAAGAAACAAGTACCTAAGACACTTGACTGTAGAACATAATACTTCTAGGGGTGAGCTAACTTCCGACTGGGTTTGTGAAATCCAGGACAGGCTACGGCCTCAAACAAGGGATAGTTGGTTTTATAGGCATATCCTTTTTGAGGTTTTTGTTTTTCATTTTCTTATAGGGTAATGGTGTCTAGAATAATAATCCTAATTACTTTGAGTATTATTCACGGACACCTATAGCGAGGCTGAAAAAATGGGATAGTATGCCGACTAGGTCTAGCTTGTCCTACCGTAGATTTCAGAACTCCAGTCGGGATTTAGCTTACCCCTACTTCTAGTCTACTCACTGAGACATAGTAACATCCTCATCCCCCAGCTTAGTAGCCCTCTTCCCATCTCTCATCTCAAAGACCTTATACCGCAACCCATCGCGGCTCAGCACACAAAGTCTCGTGCACTCTCCACCTTTCCCATCTCTGACACTAACCTCCAACTTGCCAGGCACAAACTCCTTCTCCTCCGAAAAATCAAAGATTGCAAACTTTTCCCTGACTTCTGGATTGCTAAAAGCCTTTGTCGACGAGCCGTCCTCTTGCTGATCAGGGTCATAGGAGGTGTAGGACATGTCGTCTGATGGCTTGTATGGTATGCTTAGCAACATGGATGACTCTCCTGTTACGTGGTTAGCGAAAGACACCAGAAAAACCGAAACTGCGAAAAAAGAATGGTACTTACCAGACGGGCTCCAAAGCACCAGCAGTCTGTCGTCCTCCAAGAAGGCCAGATCAACGACCTCGCCCTCGCCAAGAAGAAGTGCAGCTCTCTGCTTCAGCAGCATCGAACTCACACCATTTTCAATCCTCATGCCAAAATGAAACACATGCACGAGACAGCTCCCAGCCGGATACACACCTCCGGTCTCTACGCTCCCCGGCGTCATCGGAGGTGCCGTAGCAACCAACGAGCTACAATGCATCTGATCCTTCGGCGAAACCCACAAAGCAACCGGTCTCTTCCTATCCAGCATATTCAGCGGAACCGGCTCTCCAAACAACACATTCCGCTTCTCTGCCTCCGCAATCTGCTCAAACACAGCACGAGCCTGTCTTTCAAGCTTTTTGCATACTGTGTCGATTGCGGGTATGCCTTTTACTAGCTCTTGGTTCTGCGAGTGCGAGCTGAGCTTTTTGGCGAGGATGTCGAAAGCGGGAACTTCTGGCGCCGTCGTGGCCCATGGTCCGTGGTCTCCCTTGTTCGCACTGTCGTCGAAGAAGGGGGTTAGTTGGTTGGACATTAGTGAGGTTTGGATGTAGGACAGCACTTTGCTGTGATCGATCAATGCTTCTTTTTCGATTTCGTCGTCGCTAGACGTCGAAGCCTCTGATGCTTGTCTGTCGATCTCGAAGCGAAGCCATGAGGAGAAAGCGGCGAAACGGTCGAGTTCGTCGACTACGTATAATAATACGCGAGAACTCAAGAGGTTCAGACAGCCGACTGTGTCCATGACCATGCGGATTTGGTAGCTGGAAAAGCCGACGCCGTCGTTCATGCTTTGATATTTGGCGATGCCGGCAAGTCGACTGAGGATGACGAGGCAGCGTTCAAGGGCTGGGAGCATGTGTTGGTGTACTAGTTTGCGGAGGTTCTCGAGACTGGAGGTGACAGCTTTTTCCCATCTTTTGTGGCCCTGAGAAAATCATTAGCATGATACCAGATTCTGTGGTGGAAGGAAATTACCCTTTCGGCCAGTTCGTCGACAAGCCATTCTTTCACGGCTGGGGTGGTGTGACCGGTAGCTACGGTATGGTACAGCGATTGCACAATATTGGAGTTATGCTTAGCCAGATCCTCGTTGATGTTTCGTAGAAACTTGCTAGGGAGGTCTCGAGCGGCGTTCCACTCGTCGACCATGAGCAGCTGTACCTGGTTAATGTACCTGAGGAGATTATTGAGTGCTGTTGACCGGGAAGCCAGTAGAGAGAGATATTCGCTGGAAGCAGAGACGAATCGTAAGTCCAGGGGGGCGAAGTTCCATCCTGCATCTTCGGACCAAAGCAGTAGAGCATGTGTAGAATAATGCGGATGAGACGCATGAAACAGAAGTGTGGGCGAAATAGGATTAGTAGCATCAGACACGTACGGTCCCTCGAACGATCCAATCACGAATGAATCGAAGATGCTGAGATGGATGCGGCCGTCTTCGGTGCCAGCCACGAGCACATCGACTCGGTCGTCATCCTGGGGATCGAAGGGTTGGAAAAGAGCATCCAGAGAAGCTCTCGAAGAGAAAATATCTTCCCTGTTAACTGTCAGTATCGAAGTGGGCATTCTGTAGAAGCAAGACCTACGCTGTTCCGCCAGCCGGCAACGGGCTCAGCTTGGGCATGCTAGATTCCACATCGATCAGAGCAAGGGCCCTCGGCAAATTCAAGGCCTTGCCATCGGCCGACGAGAACGGTGCATGTACGCCAAACTCATTCAGCAACTGGCTATCCGGCGTCAAGTCGAATGGCAGAGGATAGGGGTAAGTCGAGCCCCATCCCAGGCACGTGATGGGCTTCGGGGTAGCATCTGCCGTCGAAATCTGATGAACAATTTTGCTGCTGTCGGCACCGAGGAGGCGCACGACACCATCACTCCACGCAATTGCAAGCAGTTGTCCTAAACAAACATCAGCCTCCGACATGAAAGGCGATCTTCCAAGGGGTTCCCAAATACCGTTCGGCTTCCATTGCACTTTCTCAACCTTCAGAGAGCCGGCCTTTACGGTGGCGCCGTACACGCGTTGGCCGTTCAAACGGTAGATTAGAACTTGCTGGTCATTGCTCCCGAGAGCAAGCAAGTCCATGGACGGACAGTATGCGAGGAGCCCATGGTTGGCGGGCTGGTGGAGAAGCTTGTCTCCGATCAGGTGAAGCGCATCTGAGGACGCCATCGAAGCGGGCAGCTGGGTGGTGGCAGCGAAATACTCTCAAAGCACGGGCAAAGGATCATCGTCCATGATCAAAGAGACTGGATCATCTCATTTCTAAGCGTCTCCGAGGAATTTGGCGCAGAGTCTCTTCCTTCGTGCTGTTGAAGTAGGAGCGCGTTTGGGAAGCAGCCAATCAGAAGCTCGGACGTCTGTCAAGCGAACTTTACCCGACATCTAAGAGACCCAGAGAGCTGCCTGTCAGGACTCTCTGGAGGACACAGATTCATCAACGTTATTTATATTTACAATCCAATACAGATGAGTGGTGCCAGTGACATTCGCAAGCTTGATTTATTTGGGTGCTGTCTATCGTCATTGCCCGCATACTCTGCGCCCCGATTCTGTCAACCTAGGCTTCCTAGCACTACATGCTATCAATACATACTCCCCCTTTTGCAGTGCCCAGCGGTGCAATTACTGGACAACGTAATTGTCGGCCACAGACTTGATCTCCCTCGAGAACGTCACCTCCTCGTTCATCTCCAGCAGACTCACTGATTTGACCTGTATCATAATTAGCATCGAGAATACGGCCAGGAGAAGCTTGTGCTGAGCCGTCACTTACATCAACGTCTACATATGGTGTTGTCTTGCCAAACTTGATCTGCATAGGGAAGAACTCGTTCTCGTCGTCTGCCTGTGCCTCGAACTCGAACGCTCCCGTGCTGTTGCTCTCATCAATTGTTCCGATGGTCCACTCCAGGCTGTCTCCAGATACTTCATATGTAGCATCGAAGCTAGACACGGCTGGTTCGCTTGTTGCGTAGGGAATGATTACTGTGACGTCCTTGAGGACATCACCACCGGTCAACTCATATTCGACTGTGATGGTGAATGAGTTGTCGGATCCCTTGTTCACCCACACAGTAAATGTGATGGGTACAGCGCTGGCGTCATCCACCTTAGGAGTCGCCCTCCATTTAAGCACACCGACCGAGTTGTTGACGGGGAAGCCTCTGGAAGTGTTGCTCATCTGGACTGCCTTCGTGGTGTTGAAAAGAGGTCGGTCCACGTTGGGGTGGGTACGGAACTGGGCTCCGTGGCTTGCATTTGCAGTCAAATCAAGCTTGACCTTGGTCAGAGACGGATCCGAGATCCGCAGTTGCAGATCACCCTTTACTTCAAGCGAATTAACAGAGCCTTCTCTCGATAGATTGGCGGTGATCGTCTCGGCAATGGTAATGTGGATAGCGTCGCGGTCAAGTGACGTAGAAATACGTGAGATTGCTTCATGTGGGATGTTTGGAACCGGAGCATGAGACACCAAGGGAGCTGGTTCTTCGGCTTCCGGTCCGAGGTCTTCTCGTACTCTCTCAAACATGTCTGTAGTCTTCGATTTCTTGCCCAACTGCATTCCTTTGCCCTTGGGAGCAGCAGCCTTGTAGGACTTGTTCTTCTCAGCTTCGTAAGAGTCGTAGGTATCCGTGACCGCAGGGCGGGTGGGCGGCGTATATGTAGGATAAACCGGAGTACGAGGAACTGCGCTCTTGCCGCTCCGCGAGACCTCTTTGCGTTGCATCTCCAGCTGTTTCGCCTTGCGCTTCCTCTCCTCGGTCGCCTCCAGCTCCTTGTTCTGCTATGCATTAGCTTTTGTTCACGCGGATGACATCCTGGGAAGCTCACCCTCGAGATGATCTCCTGTATCCTCTCCTCATGACTCTCCATTTCGAGGAAGGTCTTGATCTGGCTGATGGTCAAGTTCTCTCTGTATCCCAGAGTGACAAGCTCGTCGAATGCACTGAGTAACTCGTATGCATTCCTCAGGATTTCTCTCTCATCCAGGCTCTTGCATGTACTTGTGACGACCTGTGCGAAAAGATGGAGGGAGTCGATGTCCTGCAGGATGTTCGACTGGCGGTTGGTGATGAGGACCATGTACAATTCGTCGAGGGGCTGGTAGACGAAGCGGACATTGTCTTGCTCGACCGTAGTATGCTGTGTTCCTGAATCTGCCAATTTCGGAAAGGAGGCAAGCAGAGCTTCGATTCTCGAGCGCTGCATTTCACGGAACTGCCTGGAGAGGACAGCTTTCCCTCCACGGGTGCAGATCGAAGCTGCGAGGACAACCTGCCGGCAAGTCAGTAAAAGAGGTAACAGAATCTCGGAGAATGTATGGTAGTCTCACCATCTTGTAGCCTGACTAGGAATTGAGCTTGGAGTTGGTTGCGAAAGCTGGGATCTGGCGAAGCTCCCACAATTCAGTTGACCCCCTCGGTGCTGGCCTCGCCAGTCGCCAGATCGCGAATGCGAGGATCTTGTCACGTGATTTGACGCTAAGAGCCGCGCTAGTGTCCGCTTCACAAGGCGGCCAACATTCAATTATCAGCTCCGGCAGGCTTCTTTCACCAACCTCAGCTCGCCCGCGTCAACATTGCGACTGTCAACGTGTAGCCTCTCCAGTGATCACGCATCCTCCGCACGTCAGTCTTCGCACGATGGTGGGCCTGATCTTCAATTAAACCGCGCCTTCACCACGACAAGTTCCCCGGAGCCTGACCCCCGCACGCGTGCATTTCTTTGTCAACGGACATCAACCTCCTCGTGCAGCTGCGCATTTCTCTGCGCCTTCATAAGCCCACCTGTCTTCCCTCTCCCGGGCTCTCCTTGCCATCGCGCTCTGGAAATCCTGCGTACGCATCTACCAGAGCTCCTTCAAAGCCCGCGCGACCGGCAACGACCGACCACAGACACTTTAAGCGTGGCCTTGCCCCCGACCTACTAACCTAGCAGCTCCATCGTTTCGCCTACGACACGATTCTGGAGACCACGCTAAATACACCATGGATACCTCACGCTTTGCCAGCTCGTCCCTACATCCGCCTCCCACGGTAGACACCGACATTATGGAGATCTCCTCTGATACCGGCCGAGATGGAGGATATGGAGACATCGAGATTGACATGGATTTCCCAACTGTCCCAGTGGATGAAGACTCTATTCTTGAAGATGTCAGACCCGAGATCTCATATGAGGAAGATCATCCTGCCTCAAATGATGACCACATCATGCGCGATGACGACGACCAATCTCTAGATATGAATGACGCCGAGCCTTTGGACGATGATACAAATATTCAACTTGAATCTGAGGCTGTCGATATGTCATTTTATGTCTCAGACGCCGTTCCTGCCCATGCTGTGCAGTCTGGTAGTGACCACGAGGTCGCGAACCCTGCCAATGCTACCGACGAGCTTACTTGGGAGACTCTCGATGAGCCCCAGCAAGATGTCAATGACCAGATCCAGGTATCAACCCAGGAGACGGTAGACAATGAGCAGCTTAGGGAGAATGTCGATGAACCTCTGACTGAGGCGACCCCGGTTGCAAGCGAAGTATTGGAAGATGAATACGAGCAAGATGAGCTTCAAGATTATCAGCAATACGAGGATCAAGCTGGCCAGCAAGAGGAATATTCCGAGGAGCAGAGAGAAGAACAGACGAGGAAGTCTCCATCTCCGCCGAACGAGTCGGTTGCTGCTGCTTCCGAACAGCCCGCCGAAAATGGTGTCCATGAACACGACACGGAGTTCCAAGGAAGCCGAGAACAATCCGTAGAAGAGCAGCGCTCTCCGGCGCAGGTAACACACGAGACTGAGGACACCAAGTCAGCTCGTCGAGATGATCATAACCCCCAGGATACAAGTAACAGTGAAGCCTGGGCTTTATCCGAGTTTTCACACAACATCGTAGTTTTCTATGGCCAAATTGGGTACTCTCTACTATGCGACTCTGAGTCAGATGACCCAAACAACTATTTCTTGAGAGATACCTCTCTTTTCGGACAGCCCATTCATGATTTCCTTCTAGCATTACGGAACGTAATCGACGGAGAATTGCCTCCGGATGATGAGGTTTGTCTGAAAGTCCCCGACCTCCACCTGGAGATTTCCGAGGTAAGCCACCCTTGATCCGAAGCACCGCTTCGATGACATTGACTAACACATTTAGACTTCTACCCCGAGTGATATCACATTTTCCAAGATCGTTGATTTGCATCTTCTCTTACAGCGGAACGACAACGTTAAGGAGCCAAATACACTCTACTTGAGACTCGAAACTAAGCCTGATTTTTCGAAGAGGTTCGCTACTCTGAACATGGAAGCGGCCAATGGCAAGGGTCTTTCCGGTCTTATTGGATCCGGAGAGGGCGATGTGGGCAATGAAGAAAACGAGGCGCTATCTTACGACGACGAAGAAACTCCGCTTGCACCCACGGAAGACGAGCAGCAAGATGAAATCACCTACTCTGAGATACCGTCTACCCAAGAAGGTCAAGCGCTGCATCAAGAAGCTAATATTCAGAGCGGACAAGACCCTAGCCCTGTAACTCAGGTGGACTCTGGTGCGCAAGTTGCTGACGCTCAAGACAACCACGCCGTGCAAGTGGCCGAGGAGAGCGATGAGTTGTTCGACTACGATGAAGTCGATCCTGAAGAATTCCCTCACGGCGAGGAAATCGAAATTACAGGATCAAATGATGGAGACCGCCATGATACCGGTAAGTCGGTCCTTTCGAAGATTCCGCGATTTAAAGGCATATGCCCTTGTCCATATACTAACAATTAACAGAACATCTGAGTAACAACGAAGCAGACCAAGAATCATCCTTGGACGCTGCGAATATGGATGTCGAAGAGCTTCAAGGTCAAGTAGCAGATCACCAACAGGGACCAACTGTAGAGTCGACAAGAGCGCCTGACATGGTCGATGCTAGCAACGACGAAGTCGCTGAACACAACCACAGCGAACAGTTTCAAGACGGCGAGAACCTCCAGTATGTCGACCAGTATGCCAACCTTGATGATCAGGCAAACGAAGTGGATGTCCACGAGAACGAAGCTGCCGAGGAGCCTAGCGTCGGAAATACCGATGCATCAGCTGTAAACTTCATTGATCCCTCAGGTGATAATGGCGCGCCTCAGGCTGAAGACGAGTACGATTTTGACGAAGCAGACGGCGAGTATGACGAGTCCCGTGATGCCTTTGAGAATCTCGGGGACGACGACTCATATTATCAAGTTGCGCCTGTGGATGAGAGTAATCTAGGAGACGACGTCCAGGTATCTACCGGCGGAGCTCAGGAAAATGTGAGCGCTGACCATGTCGCTGAATTCGTTGAATCAAAAGACGACACTTTTACCGCCACATTTGACGAAGATGAAATCAACTACGACGTCGACTTGGAAGTGCCCGAAGTGCCCGAAGCGAACTCGAACTCGAACTCGTCTGTGCCTACACTTATGGGCGATCCGCTTGACATCGAGGATGAGATCGGCTACGAAGACGATGAGGATGAGCAAGTTCCAAAGGTCGAGCCGATCTCGGGAGCTCAGCCACCTCCAACAGTCGTTGCTGCCTCAGTCGCCCAAGTCCCGATTGTTCAGACACCAAAGAAGCCAGTTCGTGAAGGCTTGGCTGCCAGTATGTGGTCTGGGAACAACAAAAGACAACGAGACGATGACGATTTCGCTCGGAATACTGAGGGTAAGATTCTCTGACCCCCTTTAGTTTTACAAATGCTGATTTGGTCCAATCAGATTCCAAGCGAGTCAAATCTTGAGCGTCCACATGGGATTTTTCGGCATCCCCTCGCACCTCATCGACTCTGTCACCATCACTTGCTTTAGGATGTCCAAATTGATCGAACGACCCCAACGGATTGTAACTTACCTTGGCCTAGGACCCCCGTCGATTGTAGCATGGACTAACCTTCTCACCAATCACGCTCGCAGGCCATCTAGGATTTTCCCGGAACTCCAGGTAGGTCGTAAGTATCAGCACTAACATTCCCCCTTCTCATTCTTTTAAAAGCAAATCATGATACCCTGTCCTGTTTCTTTGCTCCAGCTCCGAGGTATTTAGCTACGACAACATATGGGTGGCGTCTCTTCCTTCTCGTACAGTATGCCTGCAATGTTCAAATGGAGGAATCGTACATATCTGCCGTGGGAGAGGGGATTCGCACATCACTATGCTCAGTTGCCATTTGCTTTTGTTAGCCGAGGTGCTGGTGTTGGTAGAGCTTGGGTATCTTGCTGTTTATGTTTTTATTCTCTGGGGTAGGGGGTGGGCGAGGCTTTGCGATGGGGAAGACGAGGAGGTGCTGGTGGGAGGAGTGGCCATGGAAGTTCATGAGATGCGATGACTTGATTGCTACAACACGCCTTAGCTTAGACCACCCCGAATTGAAGGCTTCTGTCAATGACCATGGTATCTTGTTGCAGATCAGTAGCAAATAAATTCGTGTCATTATGAGTTTATATTCTAGGATGTAATTCTTGGATGCGTGTAAAGTGCAACGAGGTTTTTCCTATGTCATATGTGTCTTATTCGGAGACATTGTCCCCCCACATGACGCGGCCCTCGTCAACCACTGGCAGAATAATCCTAGTGATGAGGATCAACCGTAAATAGATATTATGTGTATGTGGATAATTGTATAGGTTCGTAGAAGAATAACAAGATCATCGGCCGAGTAGTAGTGGTGTTGGCAGCGAGGGGCGAGTCGCGAACTTGAGACAGTGGAGATCTTGGTGGCCACAACATGAAGGCGCTGGACAGATGTCTGTCAAATAGGGTTCCATAGTCGTCTCCGGCCTGCAACTCAAAGTACGGTTCGGCAGCGGCTACCAGGCGCAAATGCGGAATGCTATTCCCTGTCCAGCGATAGGCCATTTTTAGTAGAGGCAGGGCGCTGAGGCAGGGCGCTATCAGACACACAGCACAGCCGGCTGGGAAAAGAAAACGGTGCTTAAACCACCTTACCTCAACCTCGCCAGCCAAGCCACGAACCTCGACACGCCCACTGTGAACGAATTCGGCACACGACGCTCTTTGAACGCCAGCCACTCTCTTGCCTGAACTTCGCACTCGCTTTCCCCACATAGTGCCTGTCGCCGGCCACCGTTACGCGCGCCCACCCCCCGAGACGGACTTTTCCAAGGGCGATCCATCACTGTGCATCTATCGCGATACAAGGGGTGAAACCACCATCCTGTCCACGAAACACACCACCATTGCGACGGCCGAACGCCCACTGCAGACGACGACCACCTATCTGACCTGACGCCCGCCTGTTTGCCTGTTTTGCGACATCGACGACGAGGCGCAAAGAACTGCTTTGCTTTCCTGATTGTTCTGCGATTGCTACGCGCGGCGCTGGAGCTGCCGATTGCAAGGGGCGAGAGACTCTACTCGAGATGGCCGAGGGAGAAAGCAGCAGCGATATGCTGCTGGACGACAAGTATGTGTTCTCTGACAGGGAAGTCGCGTGGATGGCTTGCTCATGATGCGCTAGATATATCGGTTTGGGCCTGGCTATTCTGTCCACTCTGGCCATTGGTAAGCTTGAAACTATATAGGCGCTTTGAGGGATATGCTGATCGTCGACAGGCACGAGTTTCGTCATCACGAAAAAGGTTCGCTTTCATCCCTCCATCGCCAGAAAGAGATGCGCTGCCCGTTGCGCAGGAGGCATATGGTTGTACGGAGACTGACGAGACTCAAATAGGGGCTTTTACAAGCAGAGCAAAGACACGGCTTTGAGGGAGATGGCTTCTCATATCTGAAAAGTCCGATATGGTGGGGCGGAATAACAACCCGTTAGCATTTCCACGGCCCGCGCTGCTCTCGTCTGATGCTAATCCTCCTTTTGCAGTGGTTATTGGAGAAATCGCCAATTTTGCGGCATACGCTTTCGCGCCCGCGATTCTCGTCACTCCTCTCGGAGCTCTCAGTGTCTTGATTGGCGCAGTGCTGGGATCATATTTCCTGAAAGAGGAGTTAGGGACCTTGGGAAAACTGGGCTGCGCCATATGCTTGATTGGATCTGTCATAATCGTTCTTCATGCGCCACCAGACGAGGAGATCAAGACCATCGACCAGATTCTGAATTATGCGATCCAGCCAGGTAATTGCGATCTGAAGTTGAAAATGGTCGTAAGCTGACCCCGCTGCGCTAGGTTTCCTGCTGTACTGCACCTTTGTGGCCATCTTTGCGAGTGTCATGATTTACCGGATTGGGCCCAAATACGGGAAGAAAAACCCACTTGTCTACATCTCGATCTGCTCCACTGTTGGATCGGTGTCTGTAATGTCTGTCAAGGCATTTGGCATTGCCGTCAAATTGACTTTTGCCGGAGACAATCAGTTTACCCACCCCTCGACATACGTGTTTATCATTCTCGTGGCCGTTTGCATCTTGACGCAAATGAACTACTTTAATAAAGCTCTGAGCCAGTTCTCCACCTCGATGTAAGTCCTACTCCAGCAAAGAAATTGAAGGCGGCATCTAACAGCAAAATAGAGTCAACCCATTATACTATGTCACATTCACGACCGCTACGCTATGCGCCTCCTTTATCCTGTTCAGCGGGTTTAATACCACCGACCCCGTCAACACCATCTCCCTCCTCTGCGGCTTCCTCGTCATCTTCACCGGTGTATACCTGCTCAACCTCTCGCGCACCGACCCCGACGGCCGCAAGATGCTCAGCGGAACAGCCGAAGACGGCGTCGCGACCGACCTCATCTCGAGCATCCAAACGAGACGCAGCATGCAAGCACGAAGGAGCCGCGAACGCCACCGCAGCGTGGGCAGCAATGGCAATGGCTACCGCGGCGATCGCGAAGGCTTGATCCATGCTTACGACGAAGAAGAGAATACCGGTTTCGGCCTCACGGATCTGGCCGAGGAGAGCGATGACGACCACTCCAGACATGCGAATGGGAATGGCAATGGCCGTAAACAGTCGTTCGCCGATCCCATCGAGTACGAAACACTAGACAAGAGCTACCCGCGACGATAGCCTCTTTACCCCGACCAAATGCGGTCAGAGTTCGGGTAATCAAGCAGGCCTAGCGCGAGAGCATGTGTGTCGAAATGTCATAATTTCGTATGTATATTGCGGCGGTCGGTTTCGTTTTTCATAGGCGGATGGATGATGGTCATCAACTCTCTGGCAAATCACAAACGGGCTTTGCGTTTGGTGGAGGGAGGTATGGATAAGTTCCGACGGTTTGCGGCTATCCCGTGTATACGCTACAGGACGACGTGCATGAGGCTTCTGGCGTTGGGATAGGACGGAGAATTCGGGCATTGGAAGAAAAGAAAGAACCTGCTTATTGTGGCTTGTATCATATATTTTACTGGCGTCTAGAGAGCGCTACGGCACCAGGGGCCACGAGAACTAGAAGTTTAGTGGTATTGAAACTCTGGCGCACCGAACGAATTAGTCTTAAAATCATTCAGGAGACTTGATGTTTCTGACGGTTTTTGATAAAGAATTTCCTGGCACGTGGAATCCCTCGAAATAGGATGGATCAGTAGTCAGTAGTTGCGAAAAATTGAGACACATCTTATGCATTTCGTCACACTCAAGAGCATGCAGGAGACCTGGGTTGTTTGAAGTGTTCAACGAAGAGTTGATTGGTGAAAGCCCGAGAGTAATTGGCTCATGATTTTACAGCCCTTGGTGCAAAATGCTGCATGCAGATATCCCCTCACGCCGGCCAGTCCATCTCGGATTGAAAAAGAAACCCATCTACTGCTCCTCCTCGACTGGTGCAGCCGCCTGCTCCTCCTCAAGACGTGCCTGCTCGGCAGCAGCCTGTGCAGCGGCAGCCTTCGCACCGTAGTCCTGGCTGTTGGGCTGGACAACTGGGGTCTCCTCCTTGGGCTCGATGATGGTAACGGAGTCGGGCAGGGTCTTCTGAGGGCCAGACTTTCCTTCGGGGTCGGAGCCGCGCATGATCTTGACCTTGATACCGAGGACACCCTGGCGGAGGAGAACGTGACGAGTAGCATGGTCGATGAAGTCCTTGGCGGGCTGGCCAGAGTGGATCATGAAGCCGTCAGTGAACTTCATGCTCTTGGCACGAGCAGCGCGCAGCTTTCCAGACACGACAACCTCGCAACCCTTGGCGCCAGACTCCATGATGAAGCGGAGCACACCGTAGCAGGCTCTGCGCACGGCCAGGCCGTTGAGCAGCTTGTAGCGCAGCGACTCGCATTGGGCGACGGCGGACAGACCACGGTTCTGCACCTTGGCGGCGTACAGGGAGACGGAGTTTTCGGGGAACTTGAAGCGCTTCTGGATGAGCGAGGTGAGCTCGCGGATGCGGCGGCCCTGCTCGCCGAGCACTTCTTGGGTGTGCGTGGCGCGGATGATGATGTCGGTAACGGTGGGGGTGACGCGGACCTCGACGCCGGAGTAGCCCTCCTCGGCCAGCTCGCGCTGGAAGAACTCGTTCAACTCAGCGTAGAAGACACCATCGGCGACGAACTTCCTGCGCTTGGAGCTGCGGATTGAGCATGTTAGCTGGGGATCTTTGCGAGGCCGTAGAGCAGTGGGAAAGCGTACATAGCGGCACCTGGGACAGTGGAGGCCATGTTGGCGGTCTGTGAGGGAGATGGATTGGACGTGGATGGGTGCTGGGCGAGGTCGCGGGGCTTGTCGTGTCGTCGGCGAGAGGGTTGAGTTAGTTGGAATTTCTTGATCAATATTCTGTGTGCGCGCACAGACCAACAACCAGCGATACTCAGCCTCGGCCCGGAACAACGGCTGCTCCGCGATGCCCCTCCAGTCCATGATGTTGCTGCGGCAAGCGTCATGGCAATGCGACAGCATCCAGGATCAAAGCTCAGCTACCTCTAAACCTTGCGAAATAAGCCACCACCTTTCCACCTCTACGAATCTCTGCATGTGACAAAGCCGAATACAACTGAATCCGGGTGCCTCTGCGCCCCAACCACTCCGAGACCGGGATTTCCTAAGTCAAGCCGTCTCAAGCTGCTGTCGCAATGGACAAGATCCGGCTGAGCAAGGTCAGTCATGGCCAGAGATGTCCGAGTCTCGCTGGAGTATGCCGGGACATGCGCTGATGTACACCCTACCAGGTCGAAGATGCCCAAGCTATTCGCGGAGGCAAGACTCTGACAGGAACACTGCACCTGACTACCCACCACCTGATCTACCCCTACGAGACCGTCGATGTCGAAACGAAGCCAATCAGGGGAGAAACGTGGATCGCCTTTCCTATAATACAGTTCTGCACATTCCGACCAACTGCGCCAGGGTCCGGCTTCCCTTCCTCTATCCGAATACGCTGTCGCGACTTCACTTTTATAACATTCAACTTCGTCGAGGAAAGGCATGCCAGGGATGTATTTGAGACTATCAAGAACCTGACATGTCGGGTCGGAAGTATCGAGAAATTGCACGCTTTCAGCTACCAACCGCCAAAGCCCGAAAAGGAGTTCAACGGATGGGACTTGTACGATGCGAAATCCGAGTGGAGGCGGCAAGGCATAAGCGATAAAGGGGTGGACAGGGGCTGGCGGATCTCGAAGATCAACACCGACTATGCCTTCTCTCCCACATATCCAAACCTGCTGGTGGTTCCAACAAGCATATCGGACAATGTTCTAAACCATGCCTGCAAATACCGTTCGAGGGCACGGATACCGGTCCTGACATATCTACATCCAGTCAACAACTGCTCTATCACAAGATCAGCACAGCCTCTGGCGGGTCTTAGAAATAACAGGAGTATTCAAGACGAGAAATTGGTCAAAGCCTGCTTTACAGCCTCAGCTGCTCAAGATGGAGACATATCTTTATCACCTCCACCGCGGGTGACGCCGACATCCAGTCAAGAGGACCTTCCCTTGCCAACTTCTTTGCCGAACGTGGGTAGCGAGGTCGACGCAGAAAAGCTTGAGGATGAGTTAATAAGCTCCACTACCTTGAGTGACGGAAAAGCAGAAAAGCCACTGATATATGGGGCACAACAGCACAACCTGATAGTGGATGCACGTCCAACAGTAAACGCGATGGCAATGCAGGCTGTGGGACTTGGATCTGAAAAGATGACCAACTATGACTTTGCCGCAAAAGTATACCTCGGAATCGAGAATATCCACGTTATGAGAGACTCCCTACAAAAGGTCATTGATGCTCTGAAAGACGGCGACGTCTCATCCCTCCCTCCGAACCGCGAGCTTCTAGCTAAGAGCAACTGGCTGAAACATATCGGCGCCCTATTATATGGAGCAGCTTTAATCGCACGACAAGTGGGCATCAATCACTCCCACGTTCTTATCCACTGCTCAGACGGCTGGGATCGCACATCCCAACTCAGCGCTCTAGCTCAAATCCTTCTCGACCCCTATTACCGAACCATTGAAGGATTCATCGTCCTCATCGAGAAAGACTGGCTCTCGTTCGGCCACATGTTCCAACACCGCTCCGGCTTCCTCAACAGCGAAAAGTGGTTCCAGACACAAACCGACGCGCTTGCCGGATCCGCCATCCACCCCGGCAGCGGCGGTTCTTCCGAGTCTCGCAGCACCGGTGACGCGCTCGAGAACGCCCTCCTCAGCGCCCGCCGCTTCTTCAACAAAAGCAACCAATCCACCGAATCCGTCCCCGCAGACATCGACGCCGAGTCGCTCCCTTTCGACGAGTCCCCCCGCTCAGGAACCAAGAAAAGTTCCACGCCCGCCAAAGATAGCCCCGCCGACAAAGAAGCCACAAAACCTAAAGAAACCAGCCCTGTATTCCATCAATTCTTGGATGCCACCTACCAGATCCTATACCAACACCCCAACCGCTTCGAATTTAACGAGTACTTCCTGCGCCGGCTGCTATACCACCTGTATTCCTGCCAATACGGCACCTTCCTCTACAACAACGAAAAATCTCGCGTTGACGCGCGCGTCTCGGAACGCACACGCAGCGTTTGGGATTTCTTCCTTGCGCGGCGCGAGAAATTCGTAAACAAGGATTATGACAAGGGCGAGATCGACGACCATGAGAAAGGGCGGGAAAGATTGATTTTCCCGGATCTGGATAAAGTGAGGTGGTGGAGCGAGATGTTTGGACGCGCGGATGAGGAGATGAATCCGAGTGTGAATCTAGTGAGTGAGAGGTATTTGGGCGGCGTGGGACAGAGTATTGGAAATACGGTGTTTCAGGGGGTGGAGACGGCGAGAGGAGCGATTGCGCCTGGAGGGCAGAGGAGCGTTAGTAACGGGAGTGGCAGTTTGAATCAGGGGGGCAGGTTTGATAGTTTGAAGGAGGGGATTGCGGGTTTGGGAATTGGGAAGGGAAAGGGGGTTGGTGGGAGCAAGAGCCCGGCGAATGGAAAACAGGGACTGGAAATGGGGGTCGAGATGCAGTGAAAGAGCGCTGCGGTAGGATACGGCGTTTTTCGTGAGATTGGGAGGGTATGCTGGCGGTGGGCTTGAGAACTGGGTGGTTGGCTGCATTACTAGGCGTTAGGGCCCGGGGCATGACTACGGCTCTCATTCGTGATCCCAAAATCAGGTCAACTTTATTCGAGGGAATGGCTAAATCGCACCTGGGCTTCAAATCGCATACAGACTAGGCCTGTTTGGTGATATCTCTATCGCTTTAAACCCCTTAGTTGGTAGTAGTGTTCCCAATCACTTGCCATACTCCCAGTCACTTGGAATACTTCTAATTATTTCGAATATTCCCAATGATTTAGAATTTGCATATCGTAGTTACCTAGTAAAGAAAAGAACTAAAACGGCGTGACGCGTCAGAGCTAATGGCTATTTTTGAATAGGCTTAATCAGGCAAATATTCTAGCCCCGAAATAGTTACAGAGTCGCCAAATGTAAGAACCGCTCTATATAAAAGGATCACTTCTCTCTGCTTTCTCCTTTTCCTTTTCACGAACCAATCTTCCGGAGAAGCCAAGTCACTGCGAGCCATTGGCAATCATTCCCAGAGGCAGAGTATTACATGAAAGTAGGCGTCGAGAACAAGACTTAGATATGAAAATGACTTGTGAGATCTCCCTGCAATGGGCAGAATTCTTCTGAAGATTCCAAGGTATTTGAGGTCTGGTGAATTGAGAATTGACCGTATTGGATGAGAGTGACTACTATCAAATGGCGGCATGGAAGGCGTCTAACAATAGCGGACAAACAACCTTGAGACAGACTGGTGCCAAAATCGTCCAGCATGAAACTCGGCTCGATATATGAGGGTCCTTTCCCCTGCCTTCGTTTTATTTTTTTCGTGCCCTTACTACCCCAAACATTATGATATATCTACCAATCGACTGCGAGCCATCGGCAAGCATTCCCAAAGTATTCGCGGAAAGCAGCTTCGGAAAAGACCTGAAAGTGACTCAAAACACATGCCTGTAGTAAACAAAATTGTTCTGAAATTTTCGTAATTTCTGGAGTCTGTTGACCTAGGGAATAGCTATGTGAGGATGGGTGTGGCTAATAGCGAACGGTGGTAGGAAAAGGGTATAATGATGGGTAATAAACAAGCTAGTGTCAAGCTAGTGCCAAAACCCGCCGGTGTGAAACCAGCACGGTATATAAGCGTCATTTCCCCCTGATTTCTTCTCATCTTTTGCATACCTAGTATACAGTATACTCCGATTTCATCGAAGGCAAGCTACTGGCAAACGTCATAGTACTTGAAGGTAAACCTGAGAAGGGTTGAAGATCTTAGGTATCTTGACAAAATACCTCTGGTGTACGAAAATCCTTTCAAGAGATTGGTTATGATAGATGGAGGTTGCTGCCAGGGGGTGGCGGTAGGAGAGTTGCCTAGCGGTGGGTAGGAGGGACGAGATAGTTGTCACGCGGAACAAATAAAAAGGGGCTGGCACGTCGTTGATTCACATGGAGGCTAACTATAGATGAGAAATGAGAAAGGCTCGGGGCTCTTCATATTATACCTGTTGCGAGACTCGAGTACCAAAGGACCTCGTACTTAGGATCCACAGCATCTCTATCCCGCACAGATGATCGTCCGAGTGACGCTGATCATCCGCCTTTTATTCGTTGCGCTCGGTCTTGGACATGACAGTAGCTTCAGATTCCCCATGCGATGGCGAATTCCGCACACGTTTCGAGAACGAAATTGGTGGCGACGGGAAGCAACGCTCATGATCATGGGGCTTGGCGGGAAGCCACAAGTGACGGATGACCACGTTTTCGGCGTTTCGCCATGCAGCGCCGTTGAGCTGGGAGCAATTAACGGTGAACCGATGGAGTTATATGTCGCGCGTTAGTTTCGGGGACGTTGAGGTCTGTGGGTGTCCGAATGCGGAAGATGAGGGCTGAGCTAGACGCTGCTAAGTGTCTGGCAGCCCTACCATTAGCGTTGAGGAATCAACCAAACCTTGTGTTTTGACACGAACTGGTGGACCGTGGGAGGCTAGACTCGGAGTCGGATCATTTCCAGACTGGATGTCGGTCAGCGTGTTGGATGGTTCGGATGTGGGGTAGGCTGATAATGGAGAGTTGTGCTGACTTCTTCTTGATGGTGATGATGATGATGATGATGGCGAAGCGAGGGTTCTGGGTTTCTGACTAATTGTAATTGACTATGTGCCGCTTCTCAGCAAACCTATGATAGTGCTGTATGTGTACATGCCTTTCACGGCTTTCCCATCCTCTGTCTATTTGTCCTCCCATGTTCCAGAACCCATTCCCAATATTCCATCTAATTTTCCGATCGGATATAGCAAGTCGACATGCGCGAAGACTATTTCATCAAAGTAAACCAAATCCCATATCCCTGATAATAATCGTGGTGTCTGACGAGGCCGGTCATTCGATGAGTCGCCCGTCGAAGTAAACAATACTATTCGTACAAGTGATCAGTTGTAGTCCACCGTCGGGAGAGCGAGACCATACTTGTCGATCAATCAATGTCGAGTGTGTCTCCAAGCCATATTAACCAAGACGCCGTCGCTAAAATCGAACCCAGCAGCCCAAAAGAGTATCCAGCTCGTCGCAGTCTCTTCAAGCAGGACGTTCCAGCTCCTCAATTGAGTTGTTCGAAGGCGATGTTGTCGAATTTCGTACAAAGAATGTCTGGTTCCGAAGCTCCTTCATCGACTCCGGAGCGCTGTCCAGACTGCTCCTGCCCGTAGCACCGCCCGGCAGTCTGTGGGCTGCGGCGTCCCTCCAGCGCTGGCGCGATCTGCTGCTGTCTCTGCACCCTCCCATGCCACTGCTGCTTCGAGATTCTTGGGGGTCGGGTCTGCCGAACCAGCCTTTGATTTGTCCCCAGAAGATGTGTACTGCGGGGAGCGAGGTGCTGATGTAAATGATTGCGTTCCAGAATCCTTGGAGTGGTAGGACGAAGGCGGATGCGTATTCGAGGGTCATGTTAGCGTGATTGGGATGCACGACGGAGAAGACGCGGTTGGAAGAAGAGGGTATCCAGGTGACCAGCATGGCGATGAAGAAGAGCACTGATACTTTTGTATAAGACCAGGCGGCACGAGCGGATGGAGCGGTGCGAGGTGCGTTACGTTCTCTGTCGCCACGGGTTCGAGACGCTTCTCTTTTTGCGGTCTGTGGGCGTGGGTTGGTGGTGATACTGGTTTCGGGGTATTTCGAAAGCTGTGGATTGGCGTTCGTCGTGACACTGACAGTGTAATTTGGGTTGACCTCTTGATTTCCCACCTGCCCCATCTCGAACGAGTTCCTGGCTTGCGGATTTGCCGCCGATTCCTCGGTGTAGACTTCGGAAATGACATGGACTTGATTTGCGAGGACAGTGACTGTCATGTCGAATGGGATATCGCCGTAGCTGCGAGTCTCTTGGCTGGATTGGCCGCCGAATTTCATAAGTTGGCGGCGCTTCATGTAGATTTCTTTGCCAGTCCGAAGATAAATGCCGGTTGTCAAGATAACCGCGACCCTTTACACGAGAAGTCAGAAATGATGTCTGGGAAAGGACAAACGAATCGCGCAGCACTACTCACCACACTGGTCCATAGAAGGAGAGAACTCTCAAAATGTCCCACCTTCCTCCGCTGATCCAACACCACAACACGGCATTCCCATAGATGCGCTCACTCGGGCTGGCGAAGATGAAGACGAAGGCTGGGACAAACGGAATACCGTAACAACACAGGAAGTACCATCTTTCCATTTTGCGAAGTTTGTATGCATCGTATTTCCAATAAAATGTAAGGTAGACGTTGACAGCCATTGCAAGAGTCCAGTAGGCATCCGCTGGCATGAACCTGTTATCCAGATCAGCCACATTCATCCGAGAGAGTGAAATTTGAGTCATACATTTGAATAAGAAAGGCCTGTAGTTGGCATGGAATGCTCGTCAAGTTCGAGAGAGCAGATCGACTGATCATAGTGGCGACATTGGACAGAATATTTCCCATGGACGCAAAGAATACGAGACGGTTAATGGGCTTGTGGAAAGCGCTGCAACTGCCAGCTAGTCAGATTATCCCGCTATTTTCTACGGACTACGGAGCCTGTGATCTCTTACCTGATAAAGCTGAAGATGATGAAGGCACATCCCAGACATGACAGACTTGAACACACTCGCTCGATCGTACTGATGTTACTGAGTTGCCTGTCTGTGATTTCCGTGGCCAACATGTTGGCTGGTATTTATGGTAAGGAATGGTATAGGTGAGTTTGTCGTTGTGACCCGGTCGAGCACATTCATGGGAGCTTTTGTAAAGGAGCGACAGGTCGAGCGGCGGCACCTCGATTCGATGATTTCCGAAGTTTGGCGAGGATGGGTTTCGAATAGAGCTGGAGTCCTCCGGTGGTATATAGCGTTTTCGTTCTCTCCGAAAGAGAGTTTGCCCAGAGTGCTCGAACTCAAACTGCACCGTTGGTGGTTTTGTTCATACAAGTATTGGGTCTGAGGGTAAAGTAAAGCTCGTGACAGGTCTTTTAGACTTTCAGTCGTTTTTTCGGAGAATTTAGCTTCCTTGTCCAAATCTTCGCATGATGTTCTTCATTCAAGGACGCCCATGACTAGAAGGTTAGGGATTGCGCCACCTGTCAAGCCCTTGAGACCGGCACGCCCTACATTGACGGCAGACGTCAAAGCGTTGGTGGCCCAGAAGTCGCTGGGACCCGCTGAAATCGCAAGACCAAGCTTTTTGAGAACCATCTGTCACTAATCGTGGTGTCGTATCGTGCGTGCGTAAAGTGGACTCTGCAGATATACATGTACTTCCCTTGCCGTTGGAGCTCGGCGTGAATTAGGTTTAGCAGAACGGCGTTAGCGGTGAGAGCGCTGGCCGCAGTGGGGATCCTTATACTAGTCAGGGCTTTTGAGGGGCTATATCTACTTCAGGATTAGCATATGCTGGAGCAAGGAGCGTGCGGCAGGGGAGCTGAAGAGATACCGGAAGTTATGTCACCTGCAGTTAACGAGTATTACTAAGAAACGACCCATGAAGTTTTGACGGCCATTAGGAAAGTACTTTCATTCAACATCTCGATGGACGATTCCACAGTGGATCGTCTTCATTTCTCTATGATGCCGACAGCTGCTGTAAGTAGTAGGAGCAGACGTACCGATGTTTGTTACCTCGTATGACTCGAATGTGAGACTTGACCGTACAATGGCAATGCCCAGCGGAAATTTCATTAGTCCACGGCTGCGTCGACTTTTCATGCAAGGGTCGAAACTTAGCTTCCTGTCAAGTTATCGAAACTCTGCTTGATCTGCGATGAAAGCTAGGTAGCTGCGCATCGTGGCTATATCGTGTCGATAGAACAACAGACTTGGCTGTTCCGCCTCCACGGATGAGAGTCAGTCCCATTGCTCGTATGGAATTCGAGGTGGATATCATCGTGATTCGCACGAGTTGCTGGATCAGAGATCGACCATGTCTGGGGCGGAGGTCTTACCGTTCTTGCGGGACGGGACGCAAGGGACGATGCAACCTCCTCTTTCCAGCTTCTCACACAATAAAAAGAAAAGGAAAAAGAAACCCCCCGTTTCACCATTTCGCCCTGCTTTAAAAATCCACGGACCACGGTGGAGCAAGCAAAGGGGTCAGCTCTTGGACTCTCAAGTTACCAGATGATCAGATCTCGGATAGAGTATAAGAGCCACTTGGACGACGAGGGTAGTCACGGACGAAGCCCACAGTCTGAGAGTCTTGCTGCAAAACCCACCTCCCTTCTTGGTCTCATGGCACACGTACCCACGTACGAGCGTCAATTGTTTGCGTCGTACTCTGCCCCTCGACCTCGACTCCTGATTGCTCGCTGTTGGTGCTGTGCTGCGTGCAACAGCATTGTGCGGCTTGCAGCGGACGTACATGTATGTAAATTTGGTCTCCACCGAGTCCACTTTGGCCAATGGGGATCAGCCCTATTGGGTGGGGGATTCCCCGTGGGCCCACCAGGGCCTTGCATAAATGTGGAGACGAGTCAGGGGTGGTGACGCTCCCCGAGTGGCTAGCAGCCACGCTGATTGATCATATATATAAATATCGCAACTTATCAGCCTGCCATATCAGGCAGCAGCATTAGCTCCTTTATTAGCGCCATCCCCAGCTTTATAAAAGCTGGCCTTAGCTAAACCTTCCCAATATCAAGCACCTACGTCTTTCAACAGGTTATGCGCCCTGCGCATTTAGCGCCCATTTCTCTCCTCCGTCAAGGTCAAATTGTTTAAAACCAAAAGGCTAAGGCTTCCGCGGGTCCTGCGTTAATGCCAAATGAAAATTATTTGCAAACTCTTTAAACTGCAATTTTAACAATCTGATGGCTTTAAGCATTGCGCTCACCACTTTTAATTTGGTGGCTTTAAGCATTGCGCTCACCACCCTTAATTTGGTGGCTTTAAGCATTGCGCTTACCATTCTTAACCTAGTGGCTTTAAGCATTACGCTTACCACCCTTAACCTAATGGTTTTAAGCATTGCGCTCACCACCCTCAACCTGGTGGCTTTAAAAAACATTATCAGAAATGGCAGTAAGGACTCGAGACGGGGAATAACCAAGCGACACCGATTGGCAATGGCGCTATAGGGTTCGAAGCTCTTTTTGGAGATACTTCTTTTCACTCACTCTGTACCCAGCATATCATATTATCCATATAATTTGTGACCCTATAATTCGCTTGACAGCCTTAAAAGAGTTTCTTTATTTTTTTGCAAGCCACACGTCACTTGAACAGTTTGACATTGACGCTGTCATGTCGCACGAGATCAGCTTAGCGCCATTCTTAGATCGACCGCTAACAAGTCACTTGGGGTGCCCTTGAGACGGCATCGACGATCGCGGATCAACGAACAAACTTGAGAACTGCAACGTCAACCATGACGGAATACGCCAAGTGTATTTTGCCAGTCATCTGGGCCTCGAAAGTCCCCGAACTTCCTCGATTTCCGGGCAGATTGGAGACCATTTACTGGGAGGCGATCGGTGCTACAGTAGCCTACACATATTGTAGCCCAATGGCTCCGCATTAGCACTCTAAGTCCTTTTTCTTTGCTCCAGTCCTGCTCAGTCCGGTTTCTGCTCTTCCTTACAAAATTCTCGGGATTTTTATGAAGCGCCTTATTACGTTGACCACTTGGTTTCCCCCCTTTCGTGTATCCGAGGTTTCGCCTGTACACCATCCCAGCCATTTGAAATCTCGATACTGTACGCCGTACACGAGGCTTCGTCGCTCTTCATTTGCCGACCCGGCCCTTCTCATGCATGCTGTCTCCAGTCCGGAGGATCCTACATTCACCATCAACACCGGTCCGGAAACCGCCAACCGGGCCACCGGCTCATACATCAAGCGGAAGAGATGACCGTGTTGAGTTCGAAGTTGCTGGGGCCTGATTCCTGAGGGCGAGGGGAAGCAAACACACACTTGAATTCGACGAATCGAGGATCAGATATTCATTGGTGCCATTTTCTTCCACTTTAGGCTTCATGAGATGCAAGTCTGACGCTGCATCACATAGTATCACATGCGTGTGGAACAGGGTTGGACGAGTTGGAGCGCGATCAGAACTTTGTCGCACATCCACCACGTCGGCGTTCGGACAACACAAATGCCACAACCCGAAGATGCTTCCAGCTTCATCGCTGGAAAACCTCGACGATCCTCTCGATCTCTACAGGAGACTCAGATTTTTCTCCTTTCGAAACTGTGCGTTATGACTGAATTTCCAGACTTCACCGCTCCCCGCTCGGATCCAAGTCGTTGCAAGCAAGCAAAACGGTAGCAGCGGTGGGAAGCCGCGAAGCCTCTGCAGCGCAGCGGTCGTGCCTGGCGATTGTGTCGCTCCAAGCTCAAAACCGCTCTGACTTCCCCTCGCTCCGAAAAGTCAAAAGTTTATTTGGAATCCAGGGTCTGTCAGGTGACCAAACGTGCATGCCACTTTTTGCTTATCTTGTCGGCTCGTGTCCTTGTGTTGGTTGGTTGAAGGTTGTGCTTTATGGTTGAAGAGAAAAGGCCTCAACTTTGTGAGCGCGGTCTGCGGATATCTCTAAAAGCCGTTTCTGATGAGACCTTCGAACCTTTCCCCGTCCCAACAAAGTTAAGTAAGAGCGATGTTTCTTCACTACCAAGTGCCAACCGTCAAGTCTGGAGTTTGTTCCTTCTGCTCTTCTGCGATGTTCTAGTTCTACGCACTTTAGACTCTTGGTCTATGTGCAGGCGGCAGAGAACTCTTGACCCGCAAAGTCTCAGACCTGGAGTCCATCGCCCCAAACTTGTTCCACATTGGTACATATTTTTCGTTTCATATGCTTCTGGAATCTCGGAGTTTTCTCTCTTTGATTGGAAGATCCCTTCAATCTTTTCCATCATGGAAATGAAGCCGGCAAAGACCACGTTTTCATGCACTGGATTCCACACTGTACAAGGTTGCAGGCACCAAAGTCAATGTGCATTGAAGTCTGGAGGCCCCTGTTGGGACTCGACCGTCTGGACGGCACGTCTGCTTGGAGAAAACCAATCAAGGATGCCGCTGGAACCCTGTTGGGAAACTCAAATGGCATCGCGTCGGTACGCATTCTCCAGTACCGACACGCAGCAGCTTCAAGACTCTCTGGGATCTCCAACATCTAAGTTCCTTCCTGATATGTTTCATCTTCAAAGTCACGAATCGGATCCTTCTTGGTACTCAGTGCCTGGCGAAAATCACGAAAACAAGTCGAATCTAGGGACTCTTCAAACCTTCGTCTGCATGTATTGCGGGGTCGGGAACCACATGCAGACAGGCAGAACTTTGAATATGGTGATGGGGAAAGCTTTCTTGTGAGTATCACAGAGCTTTGAGCTTCAGAGGCGCTTCAGACAGGCCACATGGCACAGCTTCGGCTAGGGTCTGGACCCTGCCCAAAGAATTGACAGACATCACGCCACAATCGCTTAAATCCCATGAACCAGATCCCCGGTCCAGGAATCTAGATATCAGGGGTAGGGTCTCGGCGGTCCTGAATGCTGATTTGGAAAAGTGACAGGTGAGTTTTGTCCCGAAAGCTCTCTCCTTGAAGATTATCGCCGTTCAAGCATTCTAGCCCGGGCTCAACAAAAGTCACCAAACTGGCAAACTTTCATTCAACCCGAGTTCGAGTCGTCTCGAAAATAAGAAGAACAACAAAAAACAATTTCAAAATTTCAAAAATTTCAATATATAATACGACTCTTAAGACGCCGTCACGCCAGAAGTTGTTGTTCCGCCTGGCATGAATTTTCTCGACTCTCGAGTCCACCCCCACACACAATGCCAAGTTCGGCGGCGCCGAACGTCCCCCGCAAAGACCACTCGGCTCGCCTCCCGAAGCAGTCTCCACCTTAGGGCCTACCAGCCACCTATCTACTCGACACGCAAGCTACCAGCCTACCAGGCCATCATCAACCAGGGCCATGTGTATTTATTTGAACAATAATTTCCGCAAACCCATGGCCCAGCTTCCTATTCAGGCTATTCATCACACGCTCATTACCCACGAAACTCCACAGTTCTTCAACCAACGGGAGCGGGGGTGGCTCGGTGGGACGGGCAGATCACCAGTGGTAAGCTGCACATCAACGGCGTAGCGGCCCCGGAGCACACTCGATTTCAGAACTGCTGGAATCTCCAGCAAGCCAACTGCATTCTGCAGAATTGTAAGTTGGAGAATCTCATAGGGCTTGACAGCTTGACGTGGAAGAGGATCTGGAATCCGGACTTTCGCAAACTGCGGGGCCGTGCTACAGCAACATAAATCGGAGATTAATGGGCTGGGTTTATTGCCAACCCTTGGGGCTTGAGTTGGAAAGGAGAAGGAGCACCGTGGCACCGATCAATGGCCGTCGGGAACTCCCGGGATGTCTTCTTCAATTCAGGTGTCAGAATTGCAGGACCCTGAAAGCCGCATTGCTTCGGCCAATTGCAAGACGATAGGACGAATGGGCCAGGGGAAAGGTAGGGATATTTGAGAGCTTTTGTGGCAAGATGGGGATTCTTCTTGATTTTGGGCGAAGAAAAGGGGATTGTGAGCGTGGGTTTGGAATGTGACATCGGATTTGCTGTTGAGTGGGTTGTTAAGGAGCGGATGAGGGGTGAGGTGTGGCGAGTGCACGATCTTGAGTTCTTGTTTTCTGTCCGGATGCAGCAGTGTTCTGAAGTCAACGAACGGGCCATTCTCTTGTTCTTGTTTTGGGCTGGATGGGGTCTATGAATGGGCGATCTGTTCTTGTTGTTCGTCTGGGAGTGGGTGTCAGTATGAGGTGCCTGTTGCCTGAACTCAATTTCTCAGGCATCTTGGTTGTCCCTGGCCGGGCTGGAACATGTGTTGCGCGAGATTCTTTGGGTTTGAGGTCGCGTGACATGATGTGCTGTGCTTTAGGGTTGGAAGCTAAGAAGGTCAGGCTTTCTTCGGAATCTTTCCATTGCGCATTGCGAGTCGAGAGCAGTTGCTGGTTCAGGTGGCATCTGAATAGACGGTGATGGATGTGGATCGTGAGTCTCGGTCGACTACGGACTTCACCAAGAGCTCACTGCTCCATTGTAAGACAAGTATTTTCATTCGGGCAGCTACAGTGGGAGGAAAAAAGTCTGAATACGGTCTACAGTCTCCGAATAATTATAAATATCCCAGATAACTTGGAATATTCCAAAGCATTTGGAATATTCCTAATTATTGGGAATATTTCTGATTATTTGGAATATTCGCAATCCAGAGGAGACTGTAGGCCGTATCCAGACTTTTTTCCACCCACTGTAGATCCCCTATGTCTTTACCGCCGCTCTGTGTAGGCTTTTCATCCAGCCCTTCATGTGCATAGTCCTGTCTTCCCATCCCCAGTAAAGAAAGGGGGAGTATCTGTTAACGATCTAATTCATCTCAGGTAGCCGGCGTCTTTGTTGCAAAAGTGTAATACCTGCATGACTTGCCCAGCTATCATCAGTGTCGGGGTATGGAGGTGGCCCTAAGCGCCCGTAAGGTCTGTGAAGGTCGAGGGATGGCATCTCCCAAGTAGCTTTGCGAGACACCAAACTCGACGCGGGCAGCCTTATGCCAGTCCGATGATGCCTTTCTCAGCGAGCTGTAGAAGTCAAGACCCAACGAGATCATTTCTTCAGCGGCCCTCCCAAATATCACCGCTTGTCTTGGCGAGGATTGAGCTTGCTGGAAAGAGCCCTATGATTTCCACCACCTGTTGTTTTGAGGTTAGTCTGGCGCTTCGCTCATGATCTCGAATGTGCGCATACACTGGCCCCAGTACTTGCGGCTGAGGAAGGATTTGATGGTCATTAGAGCCACTATGTCTCCGGCCTTGAGGTCCTAGTGACCTCCACGCCATCACATATCGTACTCATCAGACTCACGGACCCTAGTATCTGTACTCGCACGATATAGCCCTTGCTGACGCTTCGGGAACAAAAGATGGAAAATCGGCATCCGATAAATCGCGCAGAACATCACTTCTTTCTCCTTCTCCCGAAGCGGAGCGTACTTCTTCGTTTCCCATCCCGGCTCTGGATATCCTACCAACACCTCGTCACAGAAGTCCTGAGCTAGGCCATGGACTGTTTCGAGGCGGTCTGCCATTGCAATGAGCTTTTCGCCGGTCATTTTGCTCCAGATTCCTTTCTCCAAGAAGCACTTGTCGCATGACTGCAGTCTTTTGCGAGCTGAAGGATGGGTTCCACTCTGTCAAATTTGACCTTTCTCGGGCATTCTGAGATCTCGAGGTCCGCCACGAGTGAAGCATGTGCGAATGTAGTGTTGTATAGGTCCCGGTTCAGGAAGGGCAGAAGAATCGTCCGTGGATAATGCTCGTAGACGGAACGGTACTATGCGGCATATGCTTCCTTTAGCTGACGCAGACTGGTGAGGTCGTCCAACGCTAGCATGATTGTTATTTTCAAGTCGTTTGGCAGTCCATCGAGACTAGCATGTTTGCTGAGAGGAGACCGAGTCCGCCAAATCCGCCGAGTCTGCCGAGTCCGTTTGGATGTCATCTTGATAGAGGTTTGGGTGACGCTAAAGTCGTGTTCGAGTCCTTTGGAGCTGGTGTTGAAATGGATGTTTGATCGGTCCGATGTCTGTCGTCTTGAGTTTTGCTGAGAGTCCTGAGTTTATTCGTGGCGATGGATTTCAGTCTTATATAAAGATTTCGCTTACTTCTAAGGCCCTAAAGTTAGTTCCTTGGCTACTTTTTTCTTTTCTTAGCTCGAGGGAGGAGCCTACCAGGAGCAAGTCCCCTTTTGACCATGGTTAACCAGGAAAATCCTTTCGTTCGACCATGGAAATATGCTATCGCATTCTGAACTAAACGATCCAGGATATCAAAAATTGAGAATGGCAGAATAATCCTTTCGAGTACAAGTACGGTTCAAGGCTACGGCTACTTACCCCTTGTATTACTGTGGTTCACGTAACCACATCTGTCCTCAAACTCGCGCATTGGTCGATATCTGCTCACAGTCCTTTTTTGGGAAAAAATAACGCTTGATCATATTATCATCACATGCGAACACCATCATTCATCTCATCTCCACTTGGTCCGCTTCGTCTCTATGTCGACGGCGCCCTTGCCGTTCATTCAGCTTTGCCAGGCTCCCTCATCAAAGAGATCCACGCGTGGTCTTTTAATTCTGGGGCAGTGTTTGGAACCGGTAAAAAAGAGCCGACGTCTTTCCAGCCCAGTTTGCGGTAGAGCGGCGTACCCATTGCCGTCCCCTGAATGAAACTCCGCCATCCTCTTTGATCGGCGACAGCCAAGCCATGCTTCAGAAGCACCGTTGCGAGGCCTTTGTGCCTAGCTTCAGGCAATGTCGCCATCAGATAGCAGACTGAGTTCGTCAGTTCAGCTCTGCCCTGGGTTTCTAGGAAGTTTCACGCTCCAGGATCTTCGGGGCATCCAATTTTCTAGCGGGCTGTGAGGAACTTACAGGCGGTGTTCTCGTCAATCCACTTCTTTCGATCCGCGGCCATGTTTCCAAACATTTCTGTGGCCCACTCCAAGTTTGTGCCCTCTGGCAGCGGTGGGTCTGGTTCAGCAGGACCTGGCTTCTCGGCCTTCTCTTCATCGGTTGGAGGAAAGTGCCAGCGAGAGAAACAGACGATTTTGCTTTGTTATGCGTCAGCATCCGGCATCGATGTGTTTCCCCACCGATCACTTCTTCCCTCTCGATATTGCCAAGCAAATGAGTCACATGGGTTTTGAATGACATGCCACGCCCTCCGATCCCCGGAATCCCTCGCATCAGTACCACAGGTCCAAAAACAACGAAGAAAATGCAAAGAGAAAGCAGTAAGATAAAACTCTATCTTGCACTGGTCAAAAGCCCTTAGTCCGAACCCCCACAGAAGTACTTAGGCAGAGGAAACCACGATACTTACCCACTATCCTTCTCTTTCATGCACCAGAACCTCACACCTGGCAGTGATCTGAAGCTCCCTTCAAACTCCTTTGCCCACCAGTCCATCTGCTTCTCATACGGCGTTCCGGGCATGAGACCAACCATCACGGGATCCTCAGAGAAAGCTTTCAGATGCACGTCGGCTATCTCTTGTAGGTCTCCTGACTTCGCTTCGTAGAACTCATATGATGAGTGGGAGGCCATGGTGGAGATTTTGAGGTTCGCAGGGTAAGAATTTGGAAGTGAGAAATTGGAGGTGATGATTTGTAAGTGAAGATTCGAAGGCGAGATTTTGTTGAAGGACGCAGGAGCTTACACTGGGAATGTCTAGGGAAGGACTGTTTTTATAGCAGTGTGGGCGCTAGCTTGGCGGAGGGATCAGTGCTGTCTATGGCTGAGGTTCGACGGGATGTGGAGACTGGGGTGCGGCTGACCGAACTCCGAGTAAGGACTACGGAGTTGAGTAAAGCTGAGTAATGAAGACGAGCTGATCGACTGCGACCGAGCAAATTGCTGTGGGACCTGATGGGATTCGAGGAAAGTAGACGTCGAGAGGTCTAGATACAGTACCAAGGAAGGTGCTGGTCGCGAATGTCTGGCTCTTACGAAATTTACGGGTGGCCGCTGCCTCAAATGGCCTGTCGTCGTCGTCGTCGTTATCAAAGCTGCCGTCGAAGGGCGCAGCAGTACATGTATGTATGGAATTGAACCCCGCTGCTACGAAAATATGCCTGGATTGGTAACCTGCAGATAGGGTAATATCGATATGTTGACCAATCATATGGCCACGAAAAAGCGATTATTCAGCGAGGTTTCACCTTCGTTGACTTTAAGCCTCCATGTCTGACCCACGGAGATCTGATATATGACGGAGCAAGCACTCAGCACTTGACAAAAATCAAATGGTGGAGGAATGACTCTTCCTGGACAAAGCTTCTGTGCCGTGTACCTTAGGGGGTCTCTCGAAATCAACACACCCCATCACGCAGAGCATTAGTTGAAGCACATCCTGAGTTCCGTACAACTCATATGTTAGCATGATTGAAGAGCAATCTTCCTTATCGGGGACATAGCAAGTGCAGGTAATAGCCACACCCGCTGCTTGCAATTAGTCCTTCCACCCTGAAAGCCTACCCGTACAAACTACAAAGGGTGCAGATTTTATGTCTTCGAGATTTGTAACCCCAAAAGTGGCTCTATGGCTTCGTTTTACATGCTATAGGAATAAGAATACCATTTCTGTGATCTCCAGAAAATCCCCGCCGGTTGATATGCAATTTGTATTTCCGTCGACGGGCGACAAAACAACTTCTCCTGATATAACTTTGGTGAGTCGTTCGACTGAGTATAGCGTATTTGAGGATATCTTCAGGACCTAACACTCAGATCTGAAATGGTGGGTGGAATTTGTGCCCGCGGAGGACTTTGGGTTTGACAGAGTGCCAGGTAATCGACAGAGTAGTGAAGGGAATCGACAGACTGCGAAAGAATCGACAGAGTGCCAGAGAATTGAAGGTGTGACGGTGTCGGCATATCTATATCAATGAGGAAAGTCCAAATGATTGAGAGAAACCCAAATGATCAGAGATGCTGGCGGGAAACGCGACATTTCTACAAACTCGCCTCTGGGGGTTTGAAATATACCTACAGAGCGCCAGATAACGACAGAGTGTAACCCGCAATAGCTTCAGAAAAATCTGATAACATGCGTACGTCAGACACCCATGAAGACAAGACTACTGTCTTCGTAACGCCTACTTTGGCATCCGTTATAGCTAAGTATCTGTTAAGTTGCGGACTCCCTGGCCTGTACAAAGATGTGAGAATAGCAGGAGTAAACCAGTATACGTGTGTGCTTTCATTAAGAAGTTAAAGACAATACCACAAGGTGACAAACCGGTGCAATCCCTCAAAGAACTTCATCCAGCCAACGTCGAGCGCGAGCATTGTGTCGTTGTTATCATGGTTGAGCTACGTCAGCCAAATGCATTCCACCAAACATCTTGAACCATTCATGTTCCAACACATCCCTAGCCGTAGCCCTTTCGTTCAGATCCAGCCTCAGACATTTGACCAGCAAATCTGCAAACGCGAAGATCTCAGGATCCGGAAGCTCGTCATATCCATTACGCCGATAAAATTGATCAAAAATCTCCCCCTGTAGACTTCTTCTCGGGCGATATTCGCTCGTCGAAGCCTCTCCTCCCGCTTTCTGCTTCGGGACAGCTCGTCCATTAGCATCGGCCTCGTCTTCATAAAACTTACTGCGATTCTGCCACGTGGTCGACCACCATGGCTCTGGCAGAATGCCCAGCAATTCGACCATGTCGTACAATTGGTCATCGAGACTCTCGTTCCACTTTGGGTCAAACAGCCGTTTCCCGCATCGTATCTCGAATAGTGTGCAACCGAGAGCCCAGTTGTCGGTGTTGTGGCCAAATTGCTTCTCCAAGACATACTCGGGTGGGTGGAAGCGATGGGGTGTTCCGAGTGCATCATCATCTTTGGGTGGACGAGAGGCCTCGAAAGCCTCATCAAAGTTGATGACACACACACTGTCCGTGATGAAATTACCGGAATCTAAACCAGTGAGAATCGAATTTTTCAAGGAATTCCAGTTTATGGGGTGGACGAGGTACTGAGGCGCTGTGGGTGTGTTGTGTGGTCCTCCTGAACGCTGGAGGACTTTGTCTGTCTCTGGCGATCCAAGGATTTCGAGCACCTGCTCTTCACTGAGCCTGTCAAATCCGGAAAGTCGAAGGAAAATGTTTGCTGGTCGGAAGTCTGCAATCTTTTAGTATTCATGGGCTTGGAGAGCGAGGGAGAGATGGAAGCTTGCCTCCATGACAAATACCAGCCCCGTGGAGAGTATCCATCGCTTGAGCGACCCGGAAGCAAACCTTCCTCAGCACCTCCTCACGATCCTCAATATATTTGCGATTCGCCAGTTTGGCGACATCCGGACCCAGAAGTGTATACACGAAAGCATAGTGCTTCCCATTGGGACCATCGATGGTGAACTGATCCCGGGGCAGACGGAAATACTTTTCAGCTTCTTCTCTCTCAAGTTTCTCTTCTACCAACTTGAGAAGCCACCTCTCGGTCCATATCGTCATGAACCGGTCAGCCATATTGATCTTGACAGCGACGTACTTTGTTTCTGGAGCGGTGGTATCGCGGCACAGCCACACGTTTGCGGAGTCGCCGCTGCCAAGTTTATGAATGACTTTGTAGTGTTGGTTGAGGATATCACCCAAGTGGACTGGGTGATGTCCTCCTTTTTCGTAATCGAGAACATTCTCCAACGTCACCGGCCATTCTTCCGGGCGCTCGAGCCGAAGCCCATTGTCTTGAGAATCATCATCTTGCCCAGAGGCGATGGAATCGGCATCGCACATTCTGGCTACTGGCATTCTGGTAAAAGTCAAGCCAGGAACTTGCGAGAATATGGAGGGGGTATGTTCGTTCACAGTGAGATAGTTGTCCTGCGAGAAAGAGACTTGGAAGGTGGAAATGGAATGGCAGAGCCGAATTTTATGGACTTTCTCGACTACCAAAAACAGTAACGATAGTAGTAGTGACTCACTCGGCGGCTGCGTTGGCAGTTGGAGACCGGGGTCGAGAGAACTGGGCGGATGACTGACCAACCGCACGTGAGGGTATTTCCCGACTGGCCGCCTCGCCAAGGCCCAAGTATTGATTCGTTGGAGAACGAGTTTACAGTGGGAGGGAAAAAGTCTGAATACGGTCTACAGTCTCCGAGTAATTGTAAATATCTCAAATAACCAGAACTATTCCCAATAATTTGGAATATTCCAAATTACTTGGAATATTCCAAAGCACCGGAAATATTCCTAGTTACTGGGAATATTCCTGGTTATTTAGGATATTCGCAATCCAGCGGAGACTGTAGGCCGTATTCAGACTTTTTTCAACCCACTGTACCAGGCAGCAACATTTGCCGAATGCTCTCGCATCTGTCATATTGAATAGAGTAGGCAACGACCAACGTCATTCAATGATCCAAAAAACATACGAGTAACGAGAAGACCAGAAATGCACGGGGCTGGAGCCATTAGGGGAAAAACCTAGTAACAATATGAGTGCGAGATTCCCAGAACTAAATAGTAAATTCGGGTTGGACAGAAACTGTTGACTACACAGTATACAAGGCCAAGAGCCCTTCAGCTCTTCGTATGCAAGGGACAACGACCTTCAATAAGCCTAGCCTCTTCTGGAGCATATCCCTGAATCCTTCAGAATATGCCCAAATCGAGCATTAACCTATTCGGGTAAAGTCCCTCAGAACCAGCAAATCCCCCTATCCTTCAATCAACGAGAATCTTCCTCTCCAACTCCGAAAAGTGCTCAAAATAGCTATCGAAAAGCCGAATAGCATACTCAATATCATAAACACCCCCGGTCTCCCGAATGCTGTGCATAGCCAACTGCGGATTTCCCAAATCGAGCGTCCTCGTTCCCAGCGAAGCCGAAAGCATAGGGCCAATCGTGCTTCCACAAGGCGAGTCGTTGCGGACAACAAAGAGTTGCAACGGAACACCAACCTTCGTTTCGCCCTCTTCGGAAGGCTTAGCGCGCTTGGCTACTTCCTGCAAAAGCACGATACCGGGCGAGTTGGTGGCGTAGCGTTGGTTAGCGTTGATTTTGATCACAGTGCCTTGGTTCATGAGCGGACGATGCTCGGACTCGTATTTGGCAACATAGTTAGGGTTGACGGAGTGTGCCATGTCGGCGGAGATGAGGAAGGAGGTTGCCAGGGTTTGTTCGTAGGCAGTGGCCATCTCGAGGTCGATCATGCGGTCGTAGGACTGCTCAGAGTTGGCTTCGTGTTGACCGGAGGGGATGATGGAGAGGCGGCGGACGACGGCGGGGAGCATGTTGGAATCGGCGCCTTGGGCGGACTTGCTGCCGATTTCCTCGTGGTCGAAACAGGTGATGAGGCGGATGCTGGACTCGTTGTCGAGTGCTGATGATGATTCGACAGATCGGATTAGGCCCATGACGCTGCAGTAGGTCATTTCGAGGTTGTCCAGGCGGCCGGAGAAGATGAGCTCGTTGTTGAGGCCTCCTATGCAGGACTTCTGGGTGTCGTAGAGAATCATCTCGAAATCTACGACGTCATTGGCTTCAACACCAGCCTCCTCAGCAATGAGCTCGATGACATAGGGATGGTGCCTCTCCGAAAGTGCCTTCAACGGTTGCACGTCCTCATTCTCATCCGCCGCAACGCCTGCATCTTCGCTCTTAGTGGAAGCAGTGGCACCAGTCCTGTTCAACTCGGCGGCAACAAGTCCAGCGATGGGGAAGAGCTCAGTTTCCTTGTTGGGCTGGAAGTTGTCCTGTCGATGCAGGTGGATAGCCAGGTTAGGAATGCGGATGATAGGACGGTCAATCTTCACCAGCTTGTGCACGAAATTACCCTTTCCATCCTTGACCATTGCCCTGCCAGCGATGCTGAGGTCGCGATCGAACCAGGTGTGGGCGATCAATCCACCGTAGGTCTCAACGCCGATCTGGAGAAAGCCAGCATTGGTCTGCTTTGAGTTTGGCTTGATGCGGAGAGAGGGGGAGTCGGTATGAGCGCCGATCATGGCGACGGGATTGCCTGGTTGCCATTTCTTGCCGATGGCGAAAGCGACAATAGTTGAGGCATTCCTGTAACAGTGTTAACTGGGATATTCATGCAACATGGTTTTTTGAGTAATTCCTGAATACCTCGTCAAGTAGTATTTGCCGCCCGGCACCAGGGAGGTGGACCAGTTGTCACGTTCCCTGATCTCCTTGAAGCCGGCCTTTGTCAGTCTTTGGACAGCCGAGTTCACAGCGTGGTAAGCTTATAAGGCGTCAGTAACAGTCAAACAGTGATACTCCATATCAAAGGGGCTGGCGGCAGGTAACTCACGAGTTGGAGAGGCATTGACAAAGTCAAGGAAGTCATGTGCCGAGGCAATGGAGACGCTCTGGGTAGCAGGCATGCTGAAAGCGGTGTGGACGCTGAAGAAACGTGACGGGGCTCTAGATATCTGGAAGCTTAAGAGTATTGGGCGTTTGAACAGAGCACGAGAAGAGAGCATTTAGCATCTATTGATGAGGTGGATGCTGGCTTGGAGGTTATCGCCGTGGGACGAAGTCTCGTGCGTTAAGCTCGCTCTTAAAGCAGCATCCTGGAAGACCGAAAGCGGGCAGCTAAAGATGTGGGATCACGTGACTCGACAATCCTCAAAACTTCGTGATCTCCTTCAGGTCTTCCTCAACCGATGTCCATCATCAACGACTTCCGACTACCGAGCTGGCTCTCACGAGTCACCGTTACGACACGAGTACAACCAAGCCGACGGCGCAAAGCCAGGCGAGCGAGTATGGCCGCAAAAATTCTTATCGAAGGGGCTGCCATGCTCCCACACGGTGCCCACACCGATGTTTGTTCGTCAGTAGCATCCAGGCACGAGGGCAACTCTGAAAGCCAGTCGGAACACCTGCCTGCGAGTCCGATGTAAATGTGGCACACGCCATCTCGCTGCAACTGCGAAGAATCCTGCAACAGGAACACGACACGCTTCTTCTTGTGCTCCCACACTCTTCGCCGAGGAACTGCGAAATCGTCCAGGACTGAGCATCCGTTGACAATTTCATGGCTGGCTGGGGGGTCTTCAGCGATGAGTCTGCGGAATGAAACCAGCCACGGACCGTGAGAATGAGCTCTAGTGCTTCAGTTTCCAGGCTATTTCCGCCGTCCGTCTTGATGGCGAAACGGCATCATATATTCGCCGCATCTTGCAAGGAAGCACCACTGTCATCCAAGTTACAGAGCGAGCCAAGCTTCTCCTAAATGATAGGCGATGACTGCAAATGGCAGAAAACTACATAAACTACTGATCGATCGGTAGAGCAGCTGTATCGAAACAGTTCTTTCTTCGAGCAGCCGTGCCGCGATCGATGGTACTCTCATCTTCAAGCCGTCCACTTTTCCAAACCGATGCGCTTACAGCCCGTGCTAAGGGGCAGCGGGAATATAAAAGGCGTCCCGCTTGTGACTCTAGGTAGTCACCATTCACCGAGGGTCCAAGCCAAGCCTTATATCTTTTTGCTTGGTGGGAAGTTGGGAAACGGTAGGTGTCGAGCCGATTTCCTCGCCGCCGTCGCAAGCCTCCTATCGTCAACCTCCTGTTCAATCCCCAATGCCCTTATCCATCATCTTTCATCGAAAAGCACGTCGTGTCCCCGGATGGCCGCCGAAACCTCCAGTCATTCACCCAGGTTCTCTTCAGTTGAATATTCACTCACACGGCCACACTTGAAAGTAAGTCAAAGGTTCCCCGCCACCCGCCTAGCCCTCCAGCCATCACTCCAGTCCGCAGCCATCACCCATCCAAAGAACGGTGAATCTGGGAGACGAGACGACGAATGAGCCACCCATATTGGCCGCCCACTGCGTCACACAGAAAACTCTTTGCCAGCACATGGGACTCAACATCCGCCCTGGGCACCCGTCATCCCAGCTGATGAGGCTATCATGAATCCATGATCTGCCGGGTTTGCCATTATTCTGAAGCGTGCAGCTTTCACGTCGAAATCCGAGGCCGTCGCTGGCGCCATGCTTGTATTTCTGGATAGTTCTGGAATACTTCGCTACGCTTGAGACAAAAGTTGGTGGGGATGTGATGATCGTCACCATATCGAGGTTCTCGAAATAGGTACATACAGCATCGGCGACTATGTATCACTGCTGTACACCGTAGCACGAAGAGCCATTTCATCCATTTCACTCAAAAATAGCCACGCGCTATGTCTCCACGGGTACTATCACCAGTCCACCACCGTATCGCCTTCTGTCAGAAATGCCAGGCTGAAGTACATCCTGCGAGCACCGCCCGCTTGCTTTCACAGTTCGCATGGCCAGGCACACTCAATCCCACGAGGCTGTTCGTTTCGCGATGCAGCCTTGGAAAGATGATCTTTCGCCGAGGGGCGCTTGTGGCGGATTGCTAGACGACGGCGCGGGACCAGGGCTCCCTGTCCAAGAGTCCCACCATGGACCCTGCAGGGGATTTTCGCGCCTGCTGCCTGCACGCTCATCTGTCGTTGACAGATGACCCAGCCTCTTGTCGGTCTGGACAAACATTTCGATGTCTTTTTTTCTCGAAAACGCAATGGATTCTTTCTCTTCAGCGCTTCGAGCATCGAAGTCGCAATGATTGACTCCAGCTGATACAATATTGAAAAAGCGTCAATGCTCCAGCAACGGGAGGGCTCCACAGAAAGATAAATAAGGGCCCACGGTTTGCGGACTGGAGCTGGCGCCCGGCACCAAGCAAGGTTGACATTGAATTGAGGTTGACATCACTGCCGCTTCGTCCCGTTCAATGCTATGTTCTGACCAGCAGCAAAACCACAGGCTCCTCACATGTCAGCAAATCCTCGACCACATCGAGATGACATCCTAGAAATAGGCTTTCGGCTCTTCCGCGGGAGATGCTGACCTGAAGCTTGTTAATTCTCAAAGTTTCAGCTTTCGCAGGTTTGTAGAGAGATTCTCGGCAGATGGGGATGGGTGTCAGGGGTGCGGACGGTGCGGACGGCGCGGACGCGTAGCAAATTAAGCATCTGAGCGTCCGTGGAGGGGGGGAGGGTGAAGGCTGAAGCACATGGGCGAGGAAGAGTGTCGACTCGAATGGCATTGGCTGCGCTGCTGGCAAGCGTCTTGGTGATGAGGATGAGAAGAAAAAAGGACCATACGTAAGCTCGCTGAGCCCATCGACTGGACGAACTTTTCCTGGATGAGACGGAGGGGGGCGGGCTGGATATTAATACGTCGCACACACGGCCAAGTTTTCGAGTCTAGATCAGTAGCATACATCATCACAGGCGCCCTTTCGTTCTTCCTTAGCTGCGGCGCAAGAAGAGTGTGTTGCGCGTTTCGGCGTCGTTGCCAGTCAAGTACTTGATGTATCGCAGTTGTTTGAGAATTGGTCTGAGCGGGAGGGGCATGGCTTGAGGAGACTGGGTGAACTGACTCTTGAAGCTTTCCCCCTTCATTTCTTTCTCTCGGCGATGGCTGCCGGTGCCAGTCATCGCAGCTGCAGACAGTAGTAGTCATTGCGTGGATTTTGACTTTTCGAATGGATTGGGAACAGATGACTGATGAAGGCTCGAGGGCGGAAGGACGAGGGAGTTCCCAGTAGTGCCTGATCCCGTGTGGGGCCTAACTTCGAGTGGATTGTGGATCTGCAACTGGATGTTCGAGAACTGGAGTCTCGGGCAAAACAAAGGTCACGACTGGATATGTGAGCAGCAAGATTGAAGGCGTCCAGGGTCCAGAGAAGCAGCGTTCGAGAAGAGTTCAGATTGCAGCCACCGTCAGTCCACTCGAGCGGTTTCTCTGATAATTTGACATGTCTGTGGCACTCCTGGGGAGCCTGTAGCCCCGTGCTACGTATATGAAGACACCCGCTTCGCCAGGTCCGCTTCATTTTTGCCCTCGTATGCGTTTCACCGGGAGGGATCTCAAATACTTGTAGGTAGGTAGCTGTGTCAAATAGCAGTAGCTGTGAAAATAGGAGGAGCTCGTAATAGGCGCGAGTTTTATTAGAGCAGCCGTGAATGGGCGTTTTTGATTTGGCGCGCAGGGATGGGGCCTTGGTGCTGTCAGCGAGGAGGCCTTGCGCAAAAGCAGCGGATAGCTGGGAGTAGCAGTGCACTCGCAGTCCATCCAGCGCAGAGAGCGCCCAACAAGTCATCAAGGTGCCCAAGGACAAGACAAGCAAGAACCAAGCGAGTGCAGCGACTGGAACAGCGTCTTTTCTCACAAGCGTCTTCTCGCAAGCCTCTTCTCGCAGCCTCCCACTTCTCCCACTTCACAGGCTTGACTGCTCTCTAGTCTCGCACACCACCGTGCACACCACCGTGCACTCCCGCCTTTCACACTTGTGACTTGACTTTTGCCAGCCGCAGCGCCCCGGACTAAATGCCCTGCGAACCTTAATTGGCCTGCCTGCCTTACTCTGATCTGCTATCGCCCACCCGCCCTCCGCCAACCTGCCAGTCTCAACACCACCACTTACGCAACGACGCAACGACGCATCGCCACGACAAACTGCCCAGCATCCTCGACCAGGACACTGCACCGACGCCGTCCGTCTAACCATCACCAACACTCCCACCAACCGACCCCCGACAACGGCCGCCCGAAACACCAACTCTGTCCACCCACCCGTCGCTGAGCAGCCGGTCCGCTTCCTATTTTCACTGGTTCGCAACTAGCTCCATGCCGTCTTGCTGAGTCGCTCTCTGGCCCCAGCCCCAAGGCTTCGTGCAGGCCCACCACGGCTTCCTGCTCAATACGACCACATTGTCTTCTGAGCAGGTGTCCGCACAATACCCTCCACGACCACGACGACGTCCACTCACCCCCGAGCCGCTGCTGCCCACGACCCACCTTTCGAGCCACGGCCCACTCACGGGCTTGTGGTGCTGGACGCACGCGCCTAGTCCGGCGACGCTGAGTCGACTCGGCCCTCTCAGCTGTGCTGCTCATTAATTCCCTCCCGACCGCCGACCGCGCGACGACGAGCCTCGATGGCTGCCAACTTTCCCCAGCACATGGCCGGCCAGCCTGGAAACGGCATGATGATGCCGCAGCAGCAGCCACCACCGCATCTGCAACAGCAGCCGCAGCAGCCGCAGCAGCCGCAGCAGCATCAGCAGCAGGTCAACAAAGTCCGAGAGTACATCGTGACTGCACTCCAGCGAAATAGCACCAACCAACAGCCATGGCACCAGGGTGTCGATCTCAGTGTCCGCGCAAATACCATATGGCAAATGTGAGTTTGCCAAGTTCTCATTGCGTGCCTTTGTGTCGGTCCCGATTACTTTTGTCAGCGGCAGCCCAGCCTGCCAGTTTTCTAAGATCTGACTGACTTGTTTTCTCTCAATAGCGTCACGTCTTTACGGATGATCCAGTCTCAAAATTCCAATCCCCAGACTGCTCGTTGGGATATCACGAAGATGTGCAACATGGGTATTGAGTTTGAATTGGGCGCATTCAACGACTCGCCTGATGAGGTAGGTGAAGTTGCGGTCCGGGTCTCGCTCGCTTGTTCTGACATAATTTTAGGCGACGTACCAAGCGAGAATAAAAGAGAAGTTCGGGCATCTCTATCAAAACCGCGCTGCAGTTGCAAACCAAAACCAAGCACACATCAACTCCCAAGCCCAGGCCCAAGCCCAAGCCCAAGCCCAACAGAGGATGAACATGATGAACCGAAATGGCATGCAAGGTCCGATGCTGGGGAACCCCATGGGCCAACAGCAACCTGCGCAAGGAGGATTTCAGCCATATCAGATGCAACTGTCTCCTATGGCCCGTCAACAACCCGGACAGCTTCCACAACAGCAGCAACCTCACATGAACATGGGAGGGGTCCAGCCGGGCATGGCAGTCAGTCAAGCACAACAACAGCAAGCCATAGGTGGTCGATTCCGAGCCACAAACCAACTGGGACCGGCAGATGAAGCGGCGGTTAACGATTTGACCCAGCGTCTCATGGCTGCAGCTCCCGACGCGGAGAAGGAACAACTGCGGCAGCAGGTGACATCACGAATGACTCAAGCGCAGATCCAGCACTATCGTGCTATCGGAGCTGATCCACTGACTTTCCTGTACCGCAATCAGGCGATGGCCCGGTTCAAGGCTGAAAGGATGGGCATGCAACAGCAAGCCCAGAACATGATGTCGAATGGCAATGTTGGTCCTGGTGGTGTGCCCATGCAGCCTCAGCGTTCCAATAATGCTGGTAGCAACATGGGGGCTCAACTTCCAACATCTATGGCCACGAATGAGTTCGGACAGTTTATCTCGGGTGTTGACGCAATTATGCAACCGCAGGACGCTGGACATATGACAGGCCAGGGGAGCGCTTCACAGAGCAGCAATACTCCCCAACATCACGCCGCTATGGCAGGCCAAGCCAATGGCCAAAGACCGGTGTCCAATCCTAACATGGGAGCTCAGCAGCAGCAGCAGCTTCTCAACGCCCAGCGCGCAGCACAGCAAGATCGCATGAATCAAGCTGCAGCGCGGGAGACACAAGCCCGAGCCAATGCCTCGGCCCAGGGCAAGACAATGGCTCTACACGGCCAGCCTGGTGGAGGCCTAGGTGCGATGCCTCCACAGCAGAGTCCGGCAATGCCGACGCTGAATACACCGATGCGCACCCCATCACAGCAGCAGGCACAGCAGGCTCCGAATCAAGGAGACCCGCCAGGATCAACGCCAGAAAATGGTCCTCGCTTCGGCCCGACGCTTAACCCTCATTTTGGACAACCTAACATGCAGTTTGGCCAGAATCCAGCCATGAACCAAGCCATATTACAGGGCATGACCCCAGAGCAACGTCAGCGTTTAGCCCAACTGCCGGCAGACAAATTGAACCAGGTCATGATGCAGTGGCAGGATCGAGCTATGAGCCAAGCCTCGGTTGCAGAGAAGCCGCAGATGCCAGGACAAGTCAATCCACAACAAGGCCGCGGTATGCCTCAACAAGCTGGAATGAACCCTGCTCAGATGGCAAATATGTTCGATGGACGACCTTTACCTCCCGGCATGGACAACCAACAACAGATGTTGTACAAGCAACAGGTGATCCAGTTGCAGATGGCCAATGCAGCAAAAGCACGGCAGCAACAGCAACTGGCTGGTCAGCCTATGCCTCAAGTACCTCCCCAAGTACCTCCTCAAATACTTCCCCAGATGGATAGCGCGGACATTCCACCCGCGTTGCTCGGTACTATGCAGACCTTGAGTCGTCCAGTACCGGAGCAGATCAAGAAATGGGGTGATCTCAAAGCATGGGTCGTCCGGACTAATGGCCTCCAGTCGCAACAGATGATGGAAGTCAACGGTCGCCAGGGCCATCATTACCAAGCTATTGTGAGGCAGCGCCAGGTTCACAATCAGCGTCAAGCAGGCATGGCAAATGCTCAAAATCCAAATCAACCGCCTCAGCCGCAGACTAACCCCACTGGCATGGCTGCCCCTGTGGCCCCTATGGGGCAAGTCCCGATGAACAACGGCTTGCCTGCGAATATGCCTGCAATGGGCCTACGTCAAATTACTCCGCAGGATATTCAATCTGCCCGGGCGTATCCTCGATTCCAAACTATGAATGATGATCAGATCAGGGATATTCTCATCAATACCCAACGGGCGCGCCTTCACCAGCAGCAGCAGCAGCGTCAGCAGATGATGGCTATGGGAATGAACCCTCAACCACCGCCGCAGCAAGGCCCCCCCGCTCGCGCTAGGCCAGGTGCTCAGGGGCTGCTTGCTCGTACTCCCATACCTGCTGGCAGCCCTCAAGTATCAGGCATGGTTCCTGTGAGCGCCCCTGGAAATCAAGCCCCGGCCCAAGCTCTTGGGGTTGAAACCCCTGTCCAGAAGCAACTACCGGCTTCCCAGCACAATGCCGAGCCAATGGCCCCTAGTGACTCGACTGGTCGAGCGTCCAAGCCTCCCGCTGCAAATAGACCAAACACCTTGGATACGCCATCAGCTCAGCCACCGAAGAGCTTGAAGCGGCCGAATAGCGATGATGTGGTTGAAATCCCCAACCCCAACCAGAAGCCAAACATACCACCCCAGCAGCCTGGTGCTCCTTCGCAGCCACAGCGACGGCTTACCGAGGAACAATTGCGTCAGATGACACCGGAGCAGCGCCAGAGGTTTCAGGAGGCATGGCGTAATAGCCACGCCATGCAGAGGTGTAAGGTTGTCATGCAGGAGGAGCGAGTGAAGATGGCCAATGAAGCTATGCCTGAGATTCCCATGCCTGCGGAGACTCGACTTGCGATGGCAAATCAGTGTTTGTCCATTCATAATGAAATGGCGATTGCAACAAAGGCCCTGCCGAAGTGGTATGGTTCTTTCCCGGACGACGATCGTCTGAGGCAATTCTGCCGACTGGTGAGTTCCATTCTGCCACCTTATCCCGATCTCAGCTAACTCTTTGCAGCACACCAAAATACTGAAACAGTTCAAACTTGGTCAGCAGCCTTTGCAGCCCAACGAAACTTTCACCATCACTGCAGAAGAAATCGGTCAGATGAAGCAAGTCATATCTAGCATGACACAAGACTTGGGCTCACGCTTCCCCGAGTTCGCCAAGCATCCCAACTTACAAGCCCCTGGCCAAGCCGGGTCCAAAGGACCTCAGCCCACAACACCATTGAGCCAGTCAAACCTCGAACAGCACCAACAGCAGCAGGCCAAACTGAAAATGCATGCAAGGCAAGGCAGTCAACATTCGCATCCTCCACCTGCTCCAACATCTTCGAAGCCGCCTGCTCAATTTGGAGTTCCTTCGCCTCATGGTACCCCAGTTCTCTATGGGAAGCCGCAGTTGACCGCCGAGAATCTTCAGCTTCCTCCTTCACGTGCCAACAAGAAGCAAAAGCCCAATGGCGCATCTACGCCTGCGGCCCACCAACAGACTCCGGGTTCAACATCTTCCCCAATGATGAAGGGATCGCCTGATGTCAAGAAGGAAGTCCAGGCTCCAGCGAGACCTGCTTTCCCTTGCCCTGAGGTGATCTGCGATCGCCATTCTCACGGCTTTGACAGTGAAGGTGCAATGAAGTACCACCATAACGAGGAGCATATCAAACCTCAGCAGGATCCTCTTGGGTTTGTGCAAGGTAGTCTGACCATGCTTCTTGGCCTTGATGCCAATGGTCAACCACAGAGAGCGTCAATTCCTATCTCAGGTCCCACTTCCGCGCCAAAGATGGACATGTCGTCATCGAAGCAGGGCGCAACTCCCAAGGATCGAATGGCGCCATCGCCAGCTTCTACCAACAAGGATGTTCAGAACAGACCTGGCCTCGGGCCCAAGGTATCCCAACCATCACCGAATACTGCCACGAAGGTCGACGAGAAGCAGGCAGAGGATATGCCTCTTGATGACCCATGGTCAACCAGCGGCATGGATCCAGATGATGTACTCAAGACCTTTGGTGCATTCGAATCGGCTCCAGGATTCGGCCTTACCGATGCCGGTGCCTACCGGTCCGCAACACCCAACGACACGCCCGAGTCTAGCAAGGACGGACTGTCGGAACCGAATAGCGACATATCCGAGAACCTGGACCTACACATCACTATGGAGAGCGGCTTCGCCGATGACTGGCAGCCGTTTGGCATGGGCGATTATGGCATGGGCGATATCGACGCCGGTGTCTACGACATGGACAAGATGAACGTCAATGCCAGCGAGGAGGTGGACATGTTTGCCGAGCCACCGCCCATGAACAACATCAACTTTGGCGACTTTGTGGTGGACTTTGACAAGCCTTTCGTATTCGACACTTCGCATTACAGCATGAATGCAGAGTCTTGAAAGACTTGGTCAGTCTATCCTGATATGGATCGAGGATTTCACAAGACAGTTTGGGGAGTAGGTCAAGGGGGCCGGTGTAGCCAGGAGGTGGAGTTCTACGGGGCTGATACCCGGTGTGATGGGAAAAAAGCATGGTTGCAGGTCTTTTTGGGACATCCTTGGGATTTCTTACACTCGCACGCACTGGGTTTTACATTCGACGATTTTACGAAAAAACACCAACTTTGGCGCTCGGGCTGGATATGGGAGGCTTGCATTCGCACACACTTCTGCAACTCGCTCTCTTATGAGAAGGATTCTTTTTTTGCTTTCCAGGCACATTGATGGGCTTCTTTCTGATACGCCGGGCTTTTTTGTCTCACGGGGTCTGGGCTTATACAGTCAGACGTTTCCGGGCCTTCGGCGTTTGTTTTTCGTTCTTTTTTTTTTGAGAGATAGGTATCTTGCTTGCTCGATCAGGCAAGAAAGACATCAAGACTTTTTGATTGTAGGAAATCAAAGACGCGTTGAATCTTTAGCTGGGGTGTATCTCCAAACATTTGCATGATTGTGTGACTACTGACTATTAACTAGAGGTTAGAGATTCTGCAGCGAGTTTCTTCAGATGGTGCACTTCACTATGCTGGAGCCTGGCCATGTGTTGTTTGAAGCAAGGGACGATTTCCGAGGAGGGGAGTGCTGAGAGAAGTGCTGAGGAGAAGTGAGGCCGACGAGATCGTTACTGGATGTTGCTGAGCCCAAAGAAGACGAATGGAAGATTCGACATATCTGGATGATTTACAAAACTCCTTCCAGTCCTTTTTTGCAGTTCCGGCAGCACAGCATTCGCGGCCCGGAACGCGCTGCGCGGCCCCACAAGAACCAGAATTGATCTGGTTGTAGTGGGGCGAGAGCTGGTGGTGTTTTATCCACATAGTCAAAAGCGTGGAAAGGCGGAACGGAAAGATAGTTGTACCGGGATAGCGGATGAGGCTGTTGGAGAGACGAAAGTCATGTGGAAATATAGGTGAGTGGGATTGAATTGAGGAGATTGGAAGGTAATTCTTGAGAATTTATACGGATTTAAAATATGTAATGCTTGGCTCAAATGCTTCCGCATGCGGGCGCGGATGAGCAGCGCGTTTTGGGCGTGGTTGCGTGTCATAGTCGCGATGCGGAGTAATTGGACCCGATCCGAAAACGCGGATCATGAAAGTCGTGTCGAAAGTCGTGCAAATTGCAAATTTGCATTTTTAAACCGCGAGAAGGCCATTGGAATTTGTACGCGTCAATAAAAATCAAACTACGACATCGGCTTATTAATTTGACAAAAAGTCTGGATATGGTGGATTTTGCAATTGAGGTTAGTTCGTCGGCACTAATTAGTGCATGAACTTGGGGGCTTCGATACTATCGAAGCCGTGCTAAAGGGCCCCGGCGCTGGACATCCGTCGCGGCTCTATTACCACGAACAACATACGCGTAGTGCCCAAAGCTCCACTTTCCCTCCCATACCAGCGACGCGCCTTCCTCCCAGCCGCGATACTTTCTAAAATCCCTTTCTCCTTCTCCAATTGACCTTTTGTAAAGAAAGAAGAAAGTCAAAAGTCGAGAGATCCAGCACGTGTCTGCAGCAATGGTCTCTCCCCCGCCAACGCCACGACGCGCCTTGGGGCAGCTCAATATCAATACGCCAAGTATGTCTATGAGAGCTGCTGCCGGCCTCAAGGCGGCCAAGGCTGCTACTGCTCTTTCGAGGACGAGAGAAGGAGAGATGGTTGGGAAGACGACGACTGTGTTGGAACCGTCTGCGACTCCTGGGAAGACTGAGGTACACGAGAGTGATAAGCCGGGCAGTCGCAAAAGGAGTTGGGATAGCTTGACGGCTTCTGAGAGTGTTTCTCAAGAAGCTATTGCATCCAAGAAGCCTGAGGAGCGTAGTGATCGTCCGGAGCCTGCGATCCCAGCGGCGAAGGATGTGGACAACGCTCGGCCTTCTGACCAAGATGAAGGAGGCCCGGATGGATCGACGGTATGTAATGTCCTCGAGAAATGCAGCAATGCTTTTGCTCTTCCCTTTGGACCCTCGCAAGAACATCTTGCGAACGAGATGCTGACCCTCTGTTCTCCAATTCCAGAATGCTGCCGACGCTCATACACCTTCGTTGCCAGTCGCATCGGCCCAATCCGAGCGCCAGGAACCCAGCAGGCCCAGCTCATGCTCAACTACCCCCGTGAACTCAGCCCCCGCCTCCCAAGACACCTCTTTCACCGACCTAGAAGACTCGCCTGCCACTGGCGCAGCATCCACATCTCTCGGGGGTCGTCGTCGAAGATTCACGCGCGACGAAGAGCGTCAAGTATGGCCCCGTCCCCCTATCTCCTCTCCCATCCACCTCCTTTTAAATCCACTAACACCATCCCCACAGCATGCACTCGCACTCCGCTCCCGCCTCCAAGTCGCCATGTACAAGCTCCGCACCAACCAAACCGACCTCCCCCTCTCAAAAGTACAAATCCGCCCAACAAATTCAAAACCCCGTTCTCCCCTTCCCACATCTGCCCCAAACCCCAAATTCCCTTTCACCACTGGCGCATCATCTGAGTCCGCCCGCCCTCGCAGCGCCGGATCAGCCCAACCACCCGCAGCAAAGAAACTCAAACCCTACTCGTATCAGAATCGGAGAGCGAGTTCTTTTTCGCTGTTTAGGCCTGGAGAAGGCTATGGATATCGCACTCCGCTTCCGAGACTATCGAATACGCCACGGAGCGTGGCTGAGAATGCTGTATATAATAGGAGAGGAAATGGTAATGCGAGGACGAGCTTGAATGCGAATACTGAGAAATCGGGATTATTCAGGGGAACTACGGCTGTGTCAGCTGCGAGCGCATCGTCTGCGAGAGGCAGGGAGGTATATGAGGTGGGATACCAAGCGGAGGATGCAGTGCGGGTTCTTGCTCGTGCGGCTGCTGAAGCGGACGCAAATGCCACTGCGAATGCAAGTAAAGAAACCACGGCTGCGCCAGCGACTGTGGTTGTTCGTACGCAGCAGAATGGTGGCAGCGGCGAGAATGCGGATGGTAGGGATAAAGTGGGTAACGCGGATGTGCCTGCAACGCCGAAGTTACCGCGTTATCGCGATGGCGAGACAGGCAAGGAGAAAGAGCGCAACTTGGAGAGTCCGAATAGAGACAGCTCGCCAGCTAACAAGCCGCCGAGAGCGGTGGATGAAGTCGATTTGACGAGTAGTGTGGTGAGGGGACGGGCTGCTAGTGGGTTGTTGAAGCTTTCGGGCGAGGAGCGCTCGTAGCACGACGAACGTCGACTTGGGGTTGGCACACGTTCTCGCATATGATATAACGTACGAGTCTTCGCTTTCGAATAATGGTGGAGGCGAGTTGTGTATAGAAGACAAGCGTTTTTGCTACATTGCTGATGGTTGATGGAACTGATGTCGAGATAGATACAACATGAGCGAGTAATGGAGAGTCATGTGCTCTAGCTAGGTAGCTGTACAAAGAGATAACTGATGTTGCTTGATCGCTTTGTGAGTTATTGTGGGAAACGTGCGATTCATATGATTTTTGGTGGTGCTGTCACTTTTTGCTTTTTCTTGAAAGTCTTAATTTTGATATCCTCGCCTGCAGTTCCCTGCAGCTACGCGATAAGCTTTAGGCTGCAGAGCGCAGCAGAACGAAGAAGAATGAAGCAGAAGAATTATAGGAAGAATACTCGCCAATGTTGTGGTGTATAAATTGTGTGTCGTTCTCTGGTTAATTGTCCTGAAGTGGTGCGGTTGCAAACTTAGAGTAGGGTAGAGGTGGTTAAGAGCTTACCCCGGTATTTATTTGTCCTCGGAAGGACGGCAAGTTACGTTAGAAAACAAACAGCTCAAGCTTAACAATCACTTGCGCGGGATATGTCGTGCCCATGACAGCTTCCAGACCAAAGTACTGTGGATCCCAAGAACCGTATATGAATGCCCTCATTCCCCCAAGTTACACAGCCATAACCCACGGTACTTCACAAATTCGAAGACAAATCATAGAAACAGATCCTCGCAGACCTCATTCCCGCCATCTCTCCACATTACCACAACATCCCATCCTGTAAAGATGCCTCTCACAGTCCACCACCTCCAATACTCCCAATCCGACCGCATCCCCTGGCTCTGCGAAGAACTCGGCATTCGGTATGAACTGGTTCTGCATCAACGCGATCCGGTCTTCAGTCCACAGGCTATCAAAGACCTGAATCCCATCGGCGCCGCGCCCGTCATCCAAGACGGTTCTCTCACGCTCGCCGAATCCGCCGCCTGCGTCGAATACATCATCCACAAGCACGGCAACGGCAAACTAGCTCTTCCGCCGACGCATAAAAACTATGCCGACTACCTGTACTGGTTCCATTTCAGCAACGGCACTTTCCAACCCATTCTTCTCATGTTGTTGCAGCTTTCGCGCATCGATCCGGGGGAGAAGATGGATGTGACGAAGATATGCAAAGAGCGCCTTGGCAAAATGCTGAAAGTGATTGATGAGAGATTAAAGAGCAATGAGTGGTTGGCGGGAGAGGAGTTTACGGCTGCGGATGTGATGATTGTGACTAGTCTGACGACTGTGAGGTGCTTTTATGGCTATTCGCTGGAGGGATATGAGGGGATTTTGGGGTATTTGAAGAGGGTGGGGGAGAGGGAGGCGTGGAAGAGGGCGAAGGCGAAGGCGGATCCGGATATGGATGCGGGGATGGGGGCGGAGCCGCCGAGGAGCTTTTTTGCGATTTTGAGGGAGCAAGGGAAGTTGTAGATGGGGTGAGGAAGAGTGAGTGGGGATGGATTGAGGGATTGTGGGGAGGTGGGGAGGATGGGAGGATGGGAAGATGAAGGGGGTGAAGTGTATACTCTGTGACGGGACATTTATGGAGTGTAGTAAGTTGAAAAGATGTAGGGGTTGTATATACTCTGCTCACTTTCAAATCAAAAGGTACCCTATTTATTCCTAGTCTCCTGGTTCAGTTCCCATTTTCTTGTTTGATTGGCTGTTATTTCGAGAATCTCGAGTGAGGTTGAGGGAACGACTGCCGTTGGCCATACACATCATCGGTCCCTTCGTCGAATCGTCGTCGTCATTGATCTTTCAACTTCTTGCTTACATGGGTTCCATGTTGCTAGTAGCTTGTTTCTGTTGGTCTTGCGTTTTTAATTATTAAAATACTACATGGCTATGGCTGCTAGCTGACTGGTAATGTATCCGAGTCCGATGTGACTTGTCGAAAAGTTTGAATTCAGGTTTCGCTGATGTGGTTATGGTCTGTGCTCGACTCGCAAGAATGCGGCGAGTCCATTGACTCTATTCCAACTTCCTTTTCCCGGTGATTCTTTTCCTGGTTTAATTCGTTTGACATTGAGTTACCGGGCATATTGGCTCACCGCGGTGACTGATGCCTTGCCTGTGTTTTATGTCACAATAGGCAATGGACAATGGACAGTGGACAAGGGACAAAGAAGGAAATCGACACAAAACAACTCGAACCTCAAAAGATCACTGAATGCGTCGAAATCAACATTTGTGGTACAAAGAGGAACACTAAGCTGGACAAAAGACCCGAAGTTGGTCCACTTGGATTGGAAACGATTCTTCAGTGAGTACACCCTCTATAGCAGCGAGATTACAACTAACAAAAACGAGCATTGATATAGACGCCAGTCCGCCTCGAAGTCTCGTTAGAAGCAGGACCGCCAAAATGTACGCGGCATTTGGGTTGAAAAGGCCATCGGGACCGCAGACGCCGAAGAAGGCAGACGGCGATGTTGATATGGGCGGCATGGTAGATTCAGACGCAACAGAAAGCGACCCTGAAATGGCCAGTCCTCCAGGTTCCAGAAGCAGTATGTTGGCCAGTCGCTCCCAAATATCAAGAAGCCGATCAACAGGCTTACACATGACTTAGGACTGGCAAACGCAGGTGCAAGGCTCACAGGTGCCGTCAATGCTAGTGTTACCGCAGCTATCAGTAACCTCGCAGTCAGTCAGAATTCAGATGAAGAGCCAGAAGGATTCAATGCCCTCCCAAATGAGCTCAGGGAGATGGTAATGCAGCAGGTTTATAACATGGAGCAACACAATAGAGTCCTCGAGATCATCGGCCGAGACGAGTACTTCTTACACGCCCGTCAACAACGCGTATTGCCTACCGTGATGGGAGACGGTGTATCTCGCGTAGTCAGTGGCGCCAGACTCGCATTCGCAACAAGGCAATATCCCGCCAGGATCATCACCGATTTCGATCTAAACATCATCTTTCTCAACTGTGAGGTCTTTGGGAATATCGACGCCGCTTCCATGGTCGAGAGAAAGAAACCGGTCTTCCGACTCATCCACACCACGGATGACTACGAACACGTGCAAAAGCTCATGATCGACTGGGACGAAAGCTGGTATGAGTTTGAACAAGAACACGGCGTAGCCGATCTATCAGCCTTTCCTAACCTGCGAGAGCTGTGGGTCAGGTGTTACGATTTCGATGAGCTTTCCTACTTTCCAATACACATGCCGACGGACTTGGGCCATGCTGGGCTTATGGCATTCCGCACTGCCCACCATCTCAGCCACAAGCGATTTGCAGAGCTCTATCGCATGAATAAGGCAGATATTGTTGTCGATCCTACCTACCAGGATGATTATGAAGATGATAATGGGGACACGAGGGCAGATGTGTACGACACTACTTGCACTGTCGAGGAGTATGTGCGAAATCCTGGATGGAGACGTCCGCAGTTCATTCAGACGTCGACGCGAAGAGATCTGGAGTCGGTGAACAGACATTTGCCGGCGGCGTTGAGGGACTGGATTGATGGTACTTACATTCCGTTTAGCGTGTTTGACTGAGAACATATAACAGTGGTGGGACAAGGTCGGTAGCTAGGAAACAACCGGTGTGTGAAAGTCGGAACGGGGGAGGACTCCAGAGTCGACAGTATGCCGGAGGGTGTGAAGATGACAAAATTGATGCCAAAAGGTGGCAGAGTGACGAGTCCAATATTCATGTTGACTCCATCAACGACCAATGTACAACAAAAGTCGGGGGGGGGGGGGTTCATATTCACTTGTCAGTTGTCAGGGGCAGGCTCGCAGTCTCCGGTAAACATATGGTGATATGTGATAATGTGATTGAGATCCTAATGTGTGTTTATGAGTCGAAATAAAATCCCATGACAGTCTGCAGGAAAACTACAGAAAATTCATTCGAGTCAAACATTCGGGCCCAAACTTAAAATTAAATAGGCCACCCCTTTTTGGTACATGTAGGGGGTCGAATGAACTTGACCAGGCAATTGAAACCTCAGGCACAAGTTGCCACACCGGCCATCACCGACAAAAAAGTTCCCCCGCCGTCAAACACCCTCGACATGGACGTCCGCCACAACTCACGAGACAAAGCCACTCTCACAACTACTCTTCACAATGCTGACAGACAAGATCCGTCTGGTTGGTCCGGGAGAGGGAGCCGAGGAGCAACAGCCTGAAGATCTGTTCGCCTCAGCACTAGCAGTCGTCTTTCCCGACGACTGCATGAATCAATGGGGAGACAAGGAGAACGCAGTCATCTACGAGAGCCGCCGATTTGGGGATGTGAGGTTGGAGCTTGCTGGTACGTGAGGTTCGTGTAGGTATTTCCTATGAAGCACGCCGGATTTCGTCTTGCTTCACTGTCACGTGCTGCTACCTACGAGTTTCATTTTTCATTTTTCATCTTTGAAAACAAGATACTTCTAGGCAAGAGGAGACTATCTTCTGTAGAAATTAATTTGGGGCTCTAGAAGGATGACGCTGACGGACTGCAGACCCAGAAGGAGAGACCAACCGAAGACTCTTTAGCCACTACCTTTGGAACGCCGGCGTGCAGCTCGCCGAATTCATCGAAGAAGCCCAACCTAGCTCGCAATGGGACGTCACCACCCACCGTGTTCTCGAAGTAGGCGCCGGAACTGGCCTTGCTGGAATCATGGCCGCTCTCTCCGGTGCTCAGAAGGTGGTCATCAGCGACTATCCAGCGCCAGAAGTGCTTGCCAACATCAAGACGAACGTGACCAAGAACGTGACCAAGAGAAACGCTGAAGCTAAGAAACTGGAAAACGCAGACGCAGCAGCCACGGAATTCCAGTGCGAGGTCATGGGCCACGAATGGGGCGTTCTGAGCGATGCCTTTTCGCAAGAGAATGAGGGCAGTTTTGATAGGATCTTGGTAGCGGATTGCTTGTGGATGCCGTGGCAGCATGCGAATCTGCAATCCTCAATACGGCATTTTCTGAGTCCGGAGGGACGGGCTTGGGTTGTTGCTGGATTTCACACTGGGCGAGAGAAGATGGCGAAATTCTTCGAGGAGGAGGGATTGAGGGAGAGGGGATTGGAGGTGGAGAAGATTTGGGAGAGAAGTGCGGTGGGCGATGAGAGGGAGTGGGTTGTGGATAGGGGGGTGGAGGATGTTACGGAGAGGAAGAGGTGGCTGGTTATTGCGCTTCTGAAACGCATTGATGGCACTTGAATGGAAAGGGGAGACATCATACAATTGACATCGCTCACACTTCAACTTAGAGCTCTCTATTCCATGGAACGTTTATGACGCAAGTCGGCGGCCACTCTATAGAACTCGAAACGGGACATTTGAGACCTTTCGGCGTCCGGGATCGAGGGCATTTGACATCTTGGTTCCATGGAAGAAAAGGGGCAAAAGCCCGAATACGTCGGTCGCAATCCCAATTCCAATATCAATCAAAATATCTCCATATTACCACGAAAAAGTCGAGTTGTCACGCATCACCACGTGCAAGAACCCACGAAAACACTCCGCATCATCCTTCGTATCCCGTTCCACGAACGAACACAGCAGACATTCGTCCCAACTCGCCGGAACCCAAGTAAGTCTTCTGCATTGACACTCAACATCGCACCCAACACCATTGTTTGGACGGGTACCAACATCATTCACCTCGCTTGACCCAGGATCCCCCAGATCCTCATCGGCGTCACCGCCCTCAGGTCACAAAACACAACATCAGCTTCATATCACATGTGCCATCTATCTATCCACTCCTAATTCCTAAGCCTGTTTCAAAATCATCAATCCATGTTCGGATAATTCAATTCGCGCCATTCCAACTTCTTCCCCATTCATTCCTTCATTGCACTTTCTCTGACCGTCCCCTAGATCAATAATCCCTCAACTACCTTAACTAACCAGTCAGTTACTTCATGTATTCTTCAATGTCAGCATATCCACGAACCCGCCCCAGCGGTCCGACTCCACGTGTTTCCGACGATTTTATCCGACATCCGCTACCAGAGCCACATTATATTTCCGCCCCCAATATAGACAAGGAACATAGCTGCAACAATAAAGCGCCGATTGACGTGGCAGTGTGCCTCAGTGGGCCCCGGCCCCCGCCCCGTACCTAAGCTGTCACCTCAATTCAGTTCAATTCTCGCTGTGGCAGTGCTCCATCGACCTACGGCCCCAGCCTACCTCGCCTGCGCCCTCCGTTGCCCTGGGCACTGTCGATTCTGCTGCATACGATTTGCGTCATCTCGTGGATTTCCGATTTTCGGAAACGGACAAATGACATTGGAAAGTAGAGGATTCGGAATTGTCGAAAGTCCGATGAAGGTAATTTACGAACAAACCGGCGATACCGCTGACATTGGAATTTCTGACAGTGCCCTGCGGCGGTACGTTACTGTTAATGCACGGCAGCCTTGTGGAATCCGAGGACTCGGGGTTGCCGAATCGTGGAGCCTGCGGTGAGGCACGGGTTTGGTGGGGGAGGGAGGGTGGCTGCGGATGTATGGCTGCCCGTGTTTGGAAAGATGATTACTCAACAATCAATACTCACAAGTAGGAGTAGTGCAATTGCAAATGATGATAAATCCAAGAAGCGTGTGTACGAGTGTTCGGATGGTAGAGGTCACCAGAGCAAGCAGAGACCAGAGGAGAGAGTATTGAGGTAAAGATCGTAAAAGATCATATGTGTGCTTGAAGTTCTAGAGTGTAGCTATACTGCAGATGTCGAAAATTTTGGTATCTTTGCCCACCATGCGTCATACAAATGCAGGACCATAAGGGCAAGTAGCCAGAGACACAAGTGAAAGACATGCTAAAGCGTCGAGTTGTTCCCGCCATCCCAAACACCAAAGAACACATATTCACTCACTCCTCCATCTTAACACCCATCAGCGTCTCCAAATTCTCCAAGCTAACACTACTCAAATCATCACTAATCCACGGCCCCTTCTCCCCCCCACTCGCGCCATGTATCGCCTCCGTCCGGCGCAAACTATGCACATCCAAATCTGTGATATACCTCTCCTGGCCCCCAATGCCAGTATTAGCATTCTGCGCTAGTTTCATGCGCACCTCGTAGTCGGTATCCAGCATCATATCGTCTTTCCACAGTCTTCGCGGACCATCAAAGACACACATGACGCGCTTCTTCATCTTCATTTGCGAAGTAGCGCAACCCCAGGATGAAGGGTAGTCTTTGCGCTTCTTGCGCCCGCCTTTGTTGTGAATCGTTACGCCTCCCTTGGAGTGTGTGAGGCCGCGGGATTTTTGTACGCCGCTGCGGGAGGTCTTGCCTAGAGCGCCGCTCTTTCCGGGCTTGGAGGCAGAGCGGTTGCTGCGGATGCTGAAGTCTTCATCCGCATCATCGTCATCGTCATAGTCTTCCTCTGAGGTACCCCCAAAGTTGTTGGATGTCGCGATGGGAAGGTTGTTGTTGCGGAGTGTCTCGTGGACGGAAGCGTCGTTCTCGACTTCTTGTAAGCGGGCGGCGTTGATGGCTTCGCTGGGTTCTTCTTGTTGTACGATGCGGAGAACGCAGTCGTCGAGGTGCTCGTAGAAGTCTTGGGCGTTGGTGAAGGTTTGGGAACAGGTCGAGCACTTTCCGGTGGCGTCGGGTGCGTAGCCGGCGAGTCCTCGCTTGGCCCCGGCTGAGCCCGATGTCTTCTTTCTGGAGTTGGGTGGTGTTTGTTCGACGGCGTGGACACTGGTCAGGTGCCTTTTGAAGACGTCTGCGCGGTTGAAACTCTTCTCGGCGGCGCTGCCACTTCCAGGACAGAAGCCGCACACCATTGTGCCCTTGTAGTGCGTCAAGGTGTGACGGTTTTTGTCGTATTTTCGGGCAAAGCCCTTGATGTGGTAATCACAAGTTGCAATGGGGCATTTTTCTGGTCGAGAAGCTTGATGTGTGAGTTGGTGGGCTTTCAAGTCTTTGAATATCTTGCCGCAATCTGGATATGTGCATCGGCCTTTTTGAGCGGGTTGACTTGGATCAGGTGATGAGATGAAAGAGCCCTCGGGGGAGGCTGCCGATAAGACAGACGGTTGGCGGTCGACAGGTGGGTATGGGTATGAGGAGTTGGGTTGGTAGGAGGAAATGTAGGGCGAACGGCTGTCTTGTCTGACGGGGCGAGAGCTATGCGATGATTGATGAGAAGGAGTTGGGGAGTTTGGCGCTGGGTACATCCATTGGTTGTATGGTGGTTCGCTACCTTGCACCGGGCCTATTGATACGGCACGAGGAGCATATGAGGGATGGATCAAGCTAGGGTCTGAGTCAAAGTCAGCTGATCATTCTTTATGAACTTCGAGTGCTTGCAATTCTTACCAACAAAGCTTGTAGGCTTTGGGCCAGCAAACTCATTTGCACCCGAGAGCTCACTCTCCATGGTCGACATATCGGCTGCGGCCCCAAAGCCGTAATCTTGGGCATAGCCGGTGTCGAACGCAACAATGTTCGGCTGTAATCCAAGACCCAGAGAAGGCGCCCATTCGGGCGCATTGATTGTGCTGCTATATGGTGAGCCCATTGTGGAGCTAGCAGCAGAAGGTCCGGATGCAGTGGAGTAGCTAGATGGAGCGCGAAGTTCAGGGCTCGAGATGGGGTAGAGAGATGGAGAATTAGGCTGCATTTTGTTCAAAAAATGCGCGCTGGTGTTCTCCGGATGTAACGGAGCGTTGTGAATAGCTCTGTCTTGGACGGCGTTCCATGGAACAGTGTTCATGCTGAAGAGATCTGCCGAGAACAAGTTGTGATGTTGTGATTCTGGGTAGAGAACGTAGTCCGATTCTTCCGAGTCCATGCGATTCGACATGCGTGGAAAAATATCCAGGTGTTGACTCCCGACAGACATCATATCGGCGGTGTATATGTGAGAGACGACCTTGTCCGGAAGTGCCGTCTATATAGGTTAAGTGTCAGATATAGTTGGTTCTTAGGTAGAACTAGCCGGTTTATATGTAGACTTACCAATGAGATATTATAGTAAGCGACGAGATGTGGATGAGCAGGTCGTGGAGTAGATGGAAGATCTGCACAGGAAACAAGGCAGTCTATGGGATTTACAAGAGTGCCGTGACGAAAGACGGTAGCGGCGGAAGCTTCTTAAGACAGAGACGGGAGGGCTTGTCGACACGATACTAGCATGTCTTATGGCGGGAGATGGGGGTGACGGGCTGTTGCCAACGTCGAGGATGTTGGTGAAGGAGAGTGGGGGAGGAGTGATGTCTGTTGTTGGTGATGGTCGACGGCGAAGGGGGCTTTCGTGGGATTATGTAGGGCGAGTGATACACAAGGCAGTTGGGAATCGGACTGAGACGGCGAGGCCAGTGGGGGAGGGGCGGCTCTTTTTGAGAGAGGACTCATTCTCGCGGAGATATAATAGCTGGGGCCAGGCAGTCGGCATGGACGGTGACGGGAGTGTGTGCAACCAGGGCCCCAGCATTTGGAGCGCCAACTGATCGGTCCCAGTAAATGCGCAGTCGACAGGGACAGTTGAATGTCGCAGGGGTGGTGGTTGTGCAGGGTGTAGCGCGAGCCGGGGGGTCGAAGACATCAGATTGAGGTGGTCGAAAAAGCACAGTGAAGTCGCGCCCCCGCCAGACAAGATGCTACCCGAAGCGGCCAAGCCGAACGGGCCATAGTTCCCAATAGAGATAAGCCCGACATCGTATTGATCTGTGTTCCCCGGGCCTCGTGCTTCGCCAATTCCTGCAATTGATCTCGTCTGTGACCAGAACAGGCACCATCAACGCTGTCCCTCAACACGAAAGGCGACCATCTCGTGTGGGAGGCTTGCCACAGTGCCCATTTTATCTCGTCTTGCTTTCCTTTTCGAGGCCGACCCTGTCTTCGACTTCGAAACACGCTGGCTTATTATGAGTCCAGGAAGTGGGCAGAAAAAGAGACGGCCGACTCACCAGCAATCGCCGTGTTCCTGGGGAATCCATTGCGATTGGAATGCCACCGCCAGGCCACTGCTCATCCCAATTTGCATGTCCAACTGCCAACATCCTGACCTTCCCGCGGATCTCCTCTGGGGTAGAATGGTCCGTCGCCAGCAAGTTCAGTTGGTGACTGGCGAATGCCAACAATGACGATATCTGCACTGTGCATTCCGTCCAGGCCCGGCGAAGCGGTCAAGATCGTGTACTGCACCATCATGTGTTGCATAATGCGATGGTTCTGCCAGATGTTGCTTTGCCGAGCACCTCTCCATCTGGAGGTACATCTGTACGTGCCAAGGACTTTCTTCAAGGTCCCTCTTTGCTGAGGGATTGCAGCGCAAGACAGGATCGACGGACTTAATTTGGTCCCCCAGCCATCCTGGCATATTCGCGGTGAGCTCGCAAATCCGTATCATGGGGGCCAAAACTCTGATCCGGTTTGATGGCTGCACTGGGCCTTGGGCAGCAGACTGCTCCTTCATTTCGTGATGGCACCAGCGACTGTTTCGTATGTTCTTTTGTGTGTTCTCGAAACGTCAGTGATGAAGCATTGCCCACGAAACAGACCCAGCGTAGCAGCGACACTGAGCGCCGTGGGCAGAACCAGCACCATGCTCAATTGACACCAGACGGCCGCCATAGTTTCCGCCGTACATTGTAGCGCTGCCAGTTTAAGGTTACGGCAGCGGATATGTCATCGCATCCATGGGACGCCGCCCGTGGAATCATGTGGTGTCCAGGTGGACAGAAGCAGAACAAAGACGCAGCGAAACGGCGTCCAGTATGCAAGCCGGAGATGAACGACATCTCACCCAGTTCCAGTTCCCAAGCGACAGCGACTCCCCGATGACATCAAATGAGCCAAAGCTCGGATGAATCGAGAATGGAATGCACATGGCAGTCGGATGGATTGCACAGCCTGCCATTCGGGAAGAGGCGGATGCTGGGGCGACGGAGCCGGAGAATGGGGAGCGGTTGCCTGGTCCTTGGCCATGTGGCTCCCGAGTCGCTTGCCAAATATTTGCATAACATGCGTATGCCAGGTCGGACGGTTGAGGAAAGTCGTTTGTCACCATTTTGTGCTGCCGGAAGTCCCCTATTTGCGAGGTTGCGAAGAGAGTGCGTCAATTCTTCGAGGCCGCAGAAATCGCCTGGGGCTGCCTGCTGAGCCACACCCCCCGCTTTAGCCCCGACACTCACCACATAAATTCGCTCCACTAGCACATATTTGCTGTTCAATTTTGGAAAATAAGAACTCCGTTTTGTCAAGAATACCAGGAATGGTCCAAAGCATTGGCACTACCTATTTAAAGACATGTCTGGGTGGTGTCCGGGGAATCGGGTCCGTCATCCCTGCTTCCAGATATCTTCGCCCTCGCCCCGAAAAAGCTAAACTCCGCGGCCCCCAAACTTCACCATCCTCAGTGGAGTGGATGTCGAACTGTCCGCAACTCCACACAACTTGACAACTCACGACTCCACCATTACCAAGACGAGACAAGCGCCTCATCCGTTATTAGCAACCTCTATAAGTGAGGGTATAACATCTCTTCTTCCTCATTGGTCCGTTTCCGCAGGATCGGCCAGCATGCCACATGGTTGCCTGTTTGGTTGGTCATGAGCCACTCGCTCTGGTCGACATATGCATGGAAAGTTCCATAGCGTCTTCCATCGTAAGGCAGAATGCTTCCCCGTCTTATTGTACGACACCACGATTCAAAAACAACGGGAGCATCGCCTGGTCTGCCTCGTCGATATCTCGAGGCCCGGATGTACGACACCTCCATACTGCTCCATGCTGCGAAGTACGAACAGGCTACATCGTTCCGACCTCCAACGGCCATGGGGCCACACAGACATACACGAAGGAGGCGATGGTTCGATTCCACCACATGGAAGCCAGCATCGAACAATCCTTCTTCGCCTTCTCTGCACCCCGCGAGCATGGCGGTCAGGGGCACATTGTTACAGATGCCGCATACACCACACCCATCCCATTTTCTCATTGGCATGACCTTCACCGCCCCCTCTTTCCATCCCGATTCCCCGAATCCTTCAGCCCTACGAAGGTCTTTGTTCGGTTTGTCGACCCAGTAATGGGGATGAATGGGTGGTAAGCACTATTTTTGGGGAAGGATCGGCATATCCGACCCGTCAACTCCCCGTTAACTCGTGTTCGACAGGGAATCGACGCCCTTCTCTAGTCGAAACGCGGCAGGTAGATAACGAGTTTCTAGGCTTGCTATTGGAAGAAAGCGTGGCATATCAACGTGCTCTGCACACCATCTTCTCCCTGGTCAGTCTGTCTGACTGGAAGGCCTTGGAGGGTGTCATGGTGCGGACTGCGGTACGCTTAGGGCCCCAGGGGTTCACGACATGAGCAAGAGACTTTTGACGACAAAGTGTCCCCTGGCCTTCTTACACTAATAAGGCGTGCCATGACCACTATTGCGCTTGTTTAGAGTCTGAGTTCTGGTCTCATGGAGTTTCCCCGCTGCGGCAACTTAATGCATGTTTGGACCTGCTTCCTCGGGGGAATCAAGTGATCCAAGACTGCTATGGCCTGCCATTTGTTGGAGAGGTTCTAATGGAACTCGAGAACGACTCTCTACCGAGTCTCTTTGTGCTATGGTGGAGTTTTACTATGGTTTACTTACGGAAAGTGGCCTGAAACTAACCCTCAAGTCTCTTGCATTTCAAGTATGTCCCCTCGGCACTCTTTCAAATGTGTTGCTCCAGAGTATACACTGAGACATGCTGTGATGACGCGAAGCAACTCTCTTGCAAATTACCGGTGCCGACCTTCTCGTGCTCATGATATAGTGGTACCTGGCGACTGTTTGTCCTACTACTACCCCTGAGAAAGGAACAGGAACACAGCCCGGGGACCCGGACCGTCTAATCTTCCCATAAGTAATTTCTCATGATTTTACATTTATCTTCGTTCTGATAGTAATAAGTGACTGGTCTGGGTCATTCCTGATAGTGATATTATCAATATTAACTTGGATAAAACCGGAGTTCGATATATGACCGAATCTCAATCCGTGCCTATTTCTCACCGACTTAGATAGAGTAATAGTATAATGTATTTCAAATCATCTCAAGTATTTCTATCTCTTAGCCTGAATTCAACAATTCGGATTCCTCGACAAATAGATGTCCGGGTTTGGCATCCATCGACTTTCCAAAATATACATATTGACACAGCCACTTGGTGGAGCGGGCCCTGACTGTTCGCAGTTTCCAAATTGCGGTGTCGGCAGATAGGGCTGAGATTAGCTTTCGTTGGATCGACCCTGCCAAAGCAGCGGGCCCGGGTCGCTGAGCACGGAGCATGCTGTGGTCACTTAATTTCTTGGCCCATTGTGGTTTGGCGCCCTTTCGGAGAGTCCGGCGCTAAAGTCGCACCACTTCTCCACACTTCGAAAGCACAAATGGCTCTTCGTCACCTTCAGTCAACTTCCCCCCGAGCCTCGCACAGGTCGCACACACCAGCGAGTGAACTGTCGACTTTCATCGACACGAGGCCGGCATGGCGCAATAGCTGTTGGGGGCCGTCTCGTCTTGCCCCCCTCGACTCCGCAGAGCCTCTTCTCCACCTCATTACGATGCCGCGATTGGCTCGACCTGTCCTACCTTCGCATTCTGGCCAATCGCTGCTCGAGACTCGCACTCTGTGACTCTGTACACAAAGCGGAGAAATATCGAGCGCGAAAGTGCGCTGGTGCACAAGGCTACCACGAGTCCACTGTTATCAGAAACCAGGGTCCAGGGGACGTCACGGCCAGTGCATGTTTTCTTCAAGAACAGCCGGCGGCAGCTCTGAGAACTCCCGATTCGACGCAGAGGATACGCAATCGGTGTTGTTCACTAATCACGAGCCCTGTGTCTGCCTGTTTGGCCAGAGAGTGGGGGTTGCGTTCTTCGGGCGGTGAAGCGCCTGCACGCGTTTCATGCCATGCTGTGCTGTGGGCGAAGCTTGCGAAGAATGCCAAGTGGCCCAGGGAGGAGCTTGGAGGTTGCGAGGCTGCCATCGTTGCCCACCATCTCTCGTCGGATATCCCAAATCGACCACCGCTGTGTCCATGTGCGATAGAGTACCATACCGACAAGTACTGGAATGTTTGGAAAGGCGTCCAGTGTCGAGTGTTGCAGCCATGTACCTCGCGGCCGCCGTTCTGCATGGACGGCAGCGGATCACCAATACCCGCCCCCCCTGAATCCCCTTATCTACGTCTCGTGGGATATCTGAGTGGCTTCGATCGTGTACAGCCTTTCGTCTCATCTTTCGCAGTTTATCGAATTCATCCTCTGTTGCATTTCATCGTCCGTCTGCGACGTTACCTTCTACAGGGAGCCTTGACCGGCACATGTCGAGCATATCAGGCGGCGAGATTGAGGCTCGGATGGATGAGAGGTATTTTGATTTTCCCTTTGGAGACACTCTACGAATTCATGCCTTCGGAGGCTGTGGCTTATTTATCCACTGACTTCTCCGCACTTTGCCATGTGTCAGCAGGGGCAGCTCCTCCATTTCCGCCCGTTATTGGAGAAGACTCACCCCGGTGCTTCGGTCAAGTACCACACTCTCACAGCATCAAATTTATTCAAGTGAAGAAATGGTGTGGCTGGCAGCAATATTGCGACCACAAATCAATAATCTCAGGCAGAATCCTTCTGTACCTCCATCACGGCAACTTCCAGCGCATGAACACTTGGGAGCCTATTGCCGCCAGGTTGGTGTTCCTCCTGTGGCTGTTTTGGGAATGAGCCATATGGGAACCCGGGATACGAAGGACAGGAGGCTGACAATGAATCTGGTGGCGGCCACATGCCGTCCCGTGGACCAGCGATTGCAGTGTTACAGACTCACGGTTGAGTGTCTAGGCCTACTCTCAATCCTGGAGGGGTGCCTGCCGCCTTCTTACGACGGCTTCTATGATCTGCTGTGCGAGATCTGAGGCTTGAACCTCTATCGGCCTGTCAACGGCAAGATCCTTGGTTTCAGTTTCACTATTTCCAAGTTTTGATATGATACTCGATGTTATCCTATGTTTAACGGTAACTAATCCAACGCACCTGACTAATGTTGTAGTATAGGTCCTCGAATTCTTTGATATCCTGCTCTCTCGCAAGCCGCGATTAGAAAGTTGTCAAAGCACGAATACTGTTTCTCATGTCTATTCTACCATGAAGGCAAGGGACCAGGGGCCTCCCATCACCACCACTGCAACAAACCAAGAATCAGAGGCCTTTGGGCTCTGGCTCAAGCTCATCTATCTACGGGAGTGGTACATCCCGCGGCACGATATACATCGGTATTCGCGGAAAAGTTATAAACAGCTTACCTTTCAGTTTTCAGCGGCCATAGTATTCCACTGTACGGCACGATTCCCCTCGAAACACGCTACCATTCTATTCTTAAACATTCGTGCAGCACGTCCCAAAGACACGGGATTCAATGCCCCTGGCCAGCCCCCATCACGGGGTGCCGCAACGGGAGAAACGTAACGAGCGCTCTTCAGCCACTGGCTGGCTTTCGCCGAGACCGTGCGCACGAACCGTCCATATCGTACCGGTGACCTGGGCACCCATGGGCATAGGCGAGGAAGAATAAGAGCCGGGGGGACTTGCAATGCCAATAAGGCGTCCTAAGGCGCAATTATTGGTGTCCTTCTGGCTCGCTTTTTGCGGCAGGTCGCAGGCAGATAGATCTCCGATATCCTTTTCCCGGCCATCGGGTCAGGCTCGCGTGGAATGAATGCGGCCTGCATGTCACTAGCGAGTGAGAATTGGAGCTTGTGTTTTGCGGCAACCATAGGACTACACGCAGTGGATGGACGAGTCTTGATGAAAATGTCCTGAGGGAACGGCACGGTAGTTGTCGATTTCCAATTTTAGATGCTCAAGCACCTCGCTCTATTTGACAGCCCTGGTTAGGCATCATTCATGTCAACACCCTCTCAAACAAGCGCGGAATGGCAATACCCGTTGGTCAGGATCTCAGAAAGTCATGTTCTCCTCTCACTGCCTCTTCTTCTTTGCCAGAAGTCGGGGCGATACCAACTCCTCCTCACAAGCAGCAGCCTTGTATCACGCATCCATCCCCAAATTCCCCCGTCGTCACAGCATGAAAATCATGGCATCTGGCCCCCATCCAATTGCCTTGTCCTCAGCATATTCCAGTTCCCGCCCTCGAGCCTTCCTCGCAATCACCACCTCTTCTCATTCGCAATCTCTGATATCCGTTTCACCACATTCATCACTGCCTGTCGTTTCAAAACTTACTTCCCCAGACCCTGAACAATCCTAATCCTCTGAAACGATCTTGGAAGCTTTACCCCACACCCCCTGATCACCAGCATCCCGAAGCAGACACATGATTGCCAAATCTATACACCATCTGGCAAATCCCGTGAATCCTGTCATGGGCATTGTGAACTCCGCCATGGGTATTTTGCAAAGGCGTTCGTCCCCCCCAGAAATAAGCAACTCTGCGGCTTTGCCAAGTCAATGCGTTAGGGAGCAAGGCGAGGCTTATCAGGAGTCTGCGAACAGGCCAGAGCGGACGTGATGCCGATTGCCGGTCCCAGGCGTCTGGATCTGATTCTGCGACCTCTCCAGAGGCTCCGTGCATTCCGATCGCGCAAGCTGATCACATATTATTCCCAGCCTATTTATGTGATGCGCTCTATGGATCATGGATATACGGGAGGGTTTGGCACGAACACATGGCTCTTCCTCTCATCTTGACTTTATGCTAACATCGCAAGCTTCGATAACTCGTGTACTCCCGCGGTCAAACCCAAGCTTCCGAGTGTCAGGCGCCAGAGACGGGAAGATCGGGCAGACTGGGCACCGATTTAGATTGCTACTCGAGGAAGATCCAGGCATGATCGTTGTTAGGTGTTGTCCAACGACGTTTCATGCGGTTCCACATGAGCATTCCAGAGCGCCGTTGGTGGTTTTGGAGGCACGAGGTAGGAAGGTTCTCGTGGTGCGGACTGCGGGATTCCTTTGTTTGAGAGCGAAGGATGGAGGAGTCCAACCAGGTGCACGGCGTCTCGTGCGAATTACCTGGTTGGGCGACTGGGTCGTCTGTGGAGTTTGGGGTTTTGAAGGCAAATGACGATCCTTGAAACAATAGTTCATGGATATTCAAGTGATGAGACGCCGAGTTCTCTCGAAGGTAACATGTTTGATGTTCGGCGACATGATGTTCGCAATGTTAAGGCAAGAAAAAGCAAAACTCCAGAGTGGGGATACGGCAGATCCAGGTCCTTAATGCGAAATGAGCAGATCGAATAAGGATGGGTATTTCGTGCATGTCGATCGTGTTCGCGAGATCCTGCAAATCACTCGCTTTGACCTTTTCGAAAAAGAAAGACAATAATATACCTTGTTCCAACAGGGGACGAATTGAAGTCGCAATAACATATATCGATAGGCTGGTTTCATGAGATATGCCAAGTCTTTCGCTGTGGGGATCCTGGAATGCTGGTTCCCTGTAGCAGCAGCTTCAATGTTGCGAAATGTGAAGCTGCCAATCGTTGAAAAATGGGGCGATGAGGCGAGGCGCCAAATTTGTGGAGAAATATCGCAAAAGGGAAGGGGAGATTCGCATCTATCGCCATATTCGGGCTTGTTGGAGTCTGGACCCGAACGTTGTTGATGCGGCGATGCCCAGCATCATGTCCAACACCATCGCATGCAGCGTTTTGCCAGAACACGATGTCGCTTTTAATTTAAAAGATTCATCGTTGGTGTTACTGTGTTCTTAGCGGACAACTGATGTGCCGGTCTCAGTGCATCAAGAATTTTTCCGAAATTTCGGTTGGTGACTGGTTGGTTGTTCGAAACCCCTTGAACAGAAGTCCATGATGGGAAAATCATTGGGCAGAGTCTGAAACGAACGCCGAGAGGAGGAGAGGGCGATGTCGCGAGATCAAGCATGATCGTCTTGGTGGAGCTTGCGGTTGATGAACTGATGATCCCGACCCCGGATCTCCAAAATCGCACCACCGAGACCAGACTGGAGTCGAGACCTTGTCCTTGACTCTTTGAGTCCTGTACTCCTGGTCGGCAGCCTCACATCACAATCGAGAAGTGGAGGCTCTCTCTCCACCTTTTCTCGAAATCGCAGACGTCAAACAAAGTGGGAGGAGGAAAAAGGAAGTTCACCAACTGTCACAGAAATCAAAAATGCAACCTCGTCATCTAACGAGCTCCTCAACAGGAAAAACCTGGAGTCGCTGGAATGCCCTGGCCAGTGATCTTGGCGATGAGGCCCCCTGGCCCTTGGGGGCCCCTGTGCAGATCAGATTCCCAAAAATACACACAGCGAGATTGAATTGGCCAGTGCTTTGCAGAAGCGGAAACGAGAACGGAATTATGGCAAACTGCGACATCTGTGCGAATTGTCACAAGCCACAGCCTGGGGCTCAGGAGTGAGGACTGCGAAAAGCAAAGAAGCTGTGGGGGGTGTTACTGTTGACAGTTGACGATGACCCTGCCCCAGAGAGTAGATCATACTCCAGACCCTTGGCCTTCACAATGTTTGCTACAGCCACAGAACAGTGGAGCAAACTCCACTTTTCCCTCCAATCCAAAAATTCCAAATGCAGTAGTTCTTCTCGAATCTCAGAAGCTGCAAGGTTCCAAATCGAGTACTCCGTCGTATGCACTCTTCGCGAATTCACGGCATCGGAAAGGAGTTGAAGCGAGGCATGATTCCGAGGGACCTTGTGTACATACCCGGAACGAGGCAGCCGGCAGAACAAACGATGTGACCACACCGTGTTACATCTTTCCATATTATAGGTCCAATAGCGGGCTTGGTATGATGTGAGCAGCCGCCGGAACGCCCGTCCACGTGTCTTTCGTAGGTTGACAAATTCCGCTGGTCTGGTAAGATGTGTCACTGCTGCTTCCGTCCGTTGGGTTTTGGCATTCCCCGCAGATTCCAGGCGCTCGGGATGGGTGTGATGCTGTGTTACTACTGTACCGACTATGTGGCAATATAAGTATTTGACAGGCAGGTATTGCGCAATATGGCGGACGAGGATGCTGAGATGCATGACAAACGATGATAGGCCACGCGCCGATATTAAAAAGTGTTATTGGATGACACGAGGACAATATCTTGGTTGACTTGGTGGGGACTGCTTCGACTGAGCAGGCGTTTATGGTAGTTGATCGACCGTCGACGGTCAAGCCGTTGCGCTCGCAGTGGCAGGTCTGTTCTCAAGTCGGAACTCGTGTTTGCTATACCGAGCTGCACGGAACTTGAAAGGGCCCCTTGGTCTGCTGTCGGTGTGTCTGTAATAGTACGTGTGAAATTGATAGGGGCCGGTTTGCATTTGCCCATCCTTGATGGGGGCCGGGACATCCAAGGGTCGAAAGCTCCGCTCCCTGAACACCCCCTCAGTATCGCGTCATATCTCCTCTTTCCAATTTCCAGATTTGGAATATTGCTGCTCTGCCAAGAAAAATGCTGGTATTGCCTCCTAGCACCAAAAGTCCCTCCAGGGAAGCACAAGATGGGGATGTTCGCAAAGTCCAGAAAACAGAACTTGAACATTCCGAGTATCTGGATATGGATTCCCAGAAGTCTCGAAGGAGCATTTCTTGGACCCGACAGCTCGGTCACAGCGGTCCCAGCACCGTGGTAACGGAAGGCAAAGGCGCTCGGGTTCCTCGTCGATCCTGAGCCTACGCCCTTTTCCCCCAACTTTCCCGAGCCTCTGGGTCGTGCGAACCTGCGACTTGGAAACGGGGAACTTGCGGGATGCAGCGATATGGGCGCTTGATGTCTCACCGACTCGTCCAAAATGACAAGGCCGAGGTCCAATGAGAATATTTGCTGGCCGATGATCTCGCAAGGGGCCTCTACTTTCGGTCTACCAGGTTCTGTGACACAGGATGCTGCGTGTGGGAGGGTCCGAGGGTTTTTGTCTTGGAATTACTTCACTGTCGTGCGACGGACCGAGGATGATGTGTGCGAGGCCTTTCGGTATTAGCCAGTCTATTAATTCGAAAGAATGAGGGTTAAGGGGCCCGGTTTCTGAGAGTGGCTGTGGGGACACTCACGAGATGCTTGGAATGCAGTCGCTTGCCGTCATTTCGAGGTGCATGTGTGATTCAAAAGAGGCATACCTCTTATCATTCCACAGCAAGACAGCCTTAGCAACACCGCATATCGTCGCATACTCCATCTTCGCATCCCAACGAACGAGCATCCAGACGAGCGGTAAAGTACATAACGCTAAGATCCACCTCTCCAGGCCCCCCTGCACCGGCGAGCCCGTTCATTAGACACTCTCAACTCCGCATTGTCTCTCAATAATACCAGAGCGGCAGGCTTCACTCAATGCCGAATCAGTTTGTGTCTTAGAAAGGGGGGTGTGCCAGATTCTCATATGCGGACATGGGCACGTAGTTTCCCAAACTTCCAAGGCTCCCAGTGCTGCGGTCCTGGGTCAGACGCACGCCCTTCACACTGCGGGGAATCGGCCTCCGACACGCTCCTTGCATGCATTCCCGTTGGCTGTTTAATTTACACTGCGGGACAACCGCTGCGGTGGGTAAGCTGATCTTTCTGAAAAGCGAAGCGGTCTGGAAACTGCGCAATCTGAGTGATGGAAAGGTATGCACAGATATCGTCTTGGGGAAGGTGATGTGCGTGCTCCCGGACCCGACATGCTGGTTGTTGGGACCATTGCTTGCGCCTTGACGGGAGAGAGCCGCTGTTCCATAATGCTGGTTTTTCGAGGGGGTTGCATTGCGCCGGCTTTAGGTCTAGGATGATTGACAAATCGTTCTGGCCACGGGGGCTTGGTGAGTGGTAGTGGTGACTTGTCGTTAGAGAATATTTGATTTGTCTCTGAGAGCCTCAAGCCGTTGCTGCCTTCTCCAAGTGCCGGCAGGTGCATTTTTCATGTCGAGAATGATGTGATGGACTGACTAACGATGCAGAGATGCGGTCAAGAAGGACTTCAGTGCTCGATATGTGACTGCCTCGTTCGATTGAAGCGATGAAGCCTAAAGCCTTTCCATGACATGGGATGTTTAGCGTTTGATGAGTAATATCAGTGCCTCAGCGATTGCGAAAATCGTTTTCAGTGAAGAGATGTCTGGTAACTTACTTACTGATACAGTGCCATGAATAAAGTCTGAATACAGGTGAGATCCTGATCAGTGGGTGACAATATTCCCAGTCACTGTGAATACTTTCAATTGCTTGGAATGCTCAGAAATCCGAATTACTTGGGCATGTCTCCAATTACTTGGGATATTCCAAAGCACTTGGAATATTCCTAGTTATTGGGAATATTCCTGGTTATTCGGGATATTCACAATCATTCGGAGACTGTAGACCGTACTCAGACTTTTTCGTCCCACTGTACCTATGGGAAGAACTTCGATCAGTCAATTTGCCAAAGAGAAGGAATAGAGATAGTACTGGATGGGTTCTTGGTTTTGGACGTTTCAAAACCATAGCGATGAACACACATCAGCAAGAGCTGACTGCAATCTAATATAAACATGTTGGTAACTTTTAAAAAGCCGTGCTTCTCATCCCGTCCCATCCGTATCTCAGAACCTCGAGGAACTCCCCGTTACGCCCCTTTCACCCATTGAAGTTGCTCAATTGGAAGCGCCTCCACGACCACCGATTGCCCCGACAGCCTTAAGCTGCTCCTTAGTCAACTTGATATCTGGCAACGGCCTTCCTCTACCCTCCGGCCAGCTCACGAATCCAATCTCTGCCAAATAGCGCAGGAACCTCCCAACGTCTTCCCTCGTAATGCCACATCCAGCACTCTCATCTGTTCCTGTCCATTGCTCGCCATCTTCCTTCAAAACCGCCTTAGCATTTCGGTCGTTCAGCTCTGGAGCTCTGGTGTTGGCCGGCAGATCATTGACGCAGAAATGAAACAGCGGCATGAGAGCGTGCTGCTCTTGATCTTTCTCGTTGCCACCGGCCGAGACGTACTTCTCCAGCTCGTCCTTCCATTCACTGTAGGGTACTTCGGGGGTCTTGTGGCCGTAGTACTCGAGTGACGCCAGATAATCGTCCATTGTTAAACGAGGGTGTCCTGTGACGTGGACTACGTGGGCGCCATTCGGTAAGGGGTTCAAAGCTGCGGCAACGACGACTCGAGCAACATGGTTGACAGGAACTGAGTTGACGGTGTTGATAATGTCAGGGCGGCTGCCTAGTTGTATGCAACCCTTGAGGATACGGATCAAGAAATCGTCAGTGTTGCAGACACCAGTCTCGTTGTCACCCAAGATATATCCTGGGCGGATGACAGAACCTCGAAGACCCCTTCTTCCGGCCTCGCGAACAAGCTGCTCGGAAACCCACTTCGTCTGACCGTAACCGGTGCCGAGACCTGTCCTACTACCTTGCATGTCATCGTCCTCCATAATCCGACCCTTGGCAGATGATACCTGAGAGGCTGAAAGGTTGATGTAGTATTCGGTGTCGAGAGTACTTGTAGAGCTCACAAATGTGAAAAGCTTGGGCTTTCCTTCATTACAGAGCCGCATGGCATCAATCGTGGAAAGAACATTTGCGGTCATCATGTCCTTGTATCGCTTGACCCAATGAACAGTAGCGCCATTGTGAATCACGACGTCGACTTCATCCGCCAGTCTCTGCCACGCCTCTTGATCGATACCTAGCTGTGGCCTGGCCAGATCTCCAACAACGCAGCTCAGTCGGCTCGACCATTCGTCATTCCACAAGCCATAACCTTGGAGAGATCGGCGTAATCGCTCAAGTGCAGTAGCTTCGTCCTTGGCACCTCGCACATGAGCAATCAGTCGGACGGACCGATAGGTTCGTGATAGAATGTCTTTGATGAGATAAGATCCGAGAAATCCAGTCGCGCCAGTAAGGAAGACGGTGGGGTGAGTTTGACCCCGGACTGCGGCTGGATTGGCTGTTAGGTAAGTAGCCGGTAACGTCTTGAGCAGCTCATCCAGGGATCGAGCGTATTCTGAATCTCCCTCCTCTTCCGCCGCATTACCATCACCATTCGTCGGGTTGAGTTTCTTGTCGACCTGAGCGCTGAAGCCGGCCAGACTTGGGTACTGGTAGAGAGTGTTGATAGAAATAGTTGCGCCGGTTTCTTTGCGAATCACCAACAGCATCTGCTGAGCCAGGATACTGTGTCCACCAACGTCGAAGAACTCATTCTCAGGGGTGACAGTCTTGGGATTCAGACCGGGAATTATTTCAGCCCACTTAGTGGCAACAAATCGTTCCGTCTCAGACAGCGACTCCCATCTTTCCAGATCCTCACTCGAAGCCTCTGCAGTTTGTTCGACGATATCTGGGAACGGGAGACTTGGCTTGTCGACTTTTCCGTTGGGGTTGAGGGGCAGCTTTTGTAAGACGATGAAGCTGGTTGGAACAGCGTAATCAGGAACACGGCCCTTTATGTGGTCTCGTACCGCCTCCTGCATCCTTCTGAACTTCTTGGAGTAGACCCTACAGCGACCAATTTCGGTGCCCTCTTCCTCGACGTCCTCCAGATCTCGGGCCTTGAGCCACAGAGCCCACTCCTTGAGATCTGGCACAATGTAGCTGACAAGTCTTTGTTCCTCATTCCTATCTCTCTGGACGTATGTTTTGCAGTCCAGGATTAGAGGGCTTTGGCTCAGATTGCTGTTGACGTCGTCCAGTTCGATTCGATAGCCACGGATCTTGACTTGGTTGTCTGCACGGCCTGTGCATTCCACATCTCCAGACTCCAGGTACTTACCCAAGTCCCCAGTTCGATAAAGCCTATCTCGGGGTCCCTTGTAGTACTTGCGCCACGGCTCGTCCTTGCTCTTCTTCTGATCAGCTTGAACCCACTCCTGGTTGTCCACGAACGGGTTCATGAGGAATTTCTCGGCGTTCTTTGCCGCGTCTCCTCTGTATCCCTCAGCAAGGCCACCGGCGCGGACATAGATTTCTCCCTGCTCTCCTACGCCGCAAAGTTCGGTTTGTTCCTTCTCGTTCTTCTTCAAGACGAGAAGCTGGACATTCTTCATACCTCTGCCGGCTGGAACGGTCGCCTTAAGTTTATCCAAGTAGTTCGGGTCCTTCGCCGCCGAGGGTATCTCATAGTAACTCACAGCTCGCTGTGTCTCCGTGGTGCCGTACATATTGACAATGTTGACATTCCTTGCGAGCGTTCGCAAAGCCTTGCAGTCTCTTGTTGTAAGGACATCGCCTACGAAGAAGGCCCGGTCCAAGGACGGGAATTCTGCTGAGGCTCCACCAACCAGAATTTGACCCATAGCAGGAGTCAAATGAGTCACAGTCGGCTTGTGCTCACGCATCCATTCGGCCAGTCTCTCGTGCTGAATGTCTTCCCTCGAGGGAACCAGTAATTGAGCTCCGAGGAACAGAGGTGTGAAGATATCTCGTTGAATGGGATCATGCGCAATGCCCGAGAGCATGGTAAATCGACTTTCAGAACTGAGCCCGAAACGCTCAGCCATCCAGCCGAAGTAGTATGCCAAACTGAAATGACGGCCTTCAACCCCCTTGGGTCTGCCTTCACTTCCCGAGGTAAAAGACAGAGTCGGCGCACTATCGGGGCCCACCAAGACAGGTGGCTGCGAGGAAGCCTTGGTTCGGACTTGGGCAAACACATCCTTGCCGTCAACTTCTCCTCCAGATAAAGCACCATCGTCGCCAATACGTAACGAAGGGACCTCAGCCTTGAGCTTGAGTTCTCCATCGATGTAGCTTCGCACAACTGGAGCCAGTGGACCCGCCTCATCCGTAGCTCTTGCAATTTGGACCAATGCGGTCGGCTGTGAGACTTCGAGGTAAATCTGTTGTCGCGCTGGTGGGTACGCTGGATCGAGGATACTCATTGTCGCTCCGGAAGCCTGCAGTATAGTTCCAAAGTCAGTACATGCAATGGGCAGAAATTCAATGTCCAATGGCAAGGATTCTACAGTGGGAGGGAAAAAGTCTGAATACGGTCTACAGTCTCCGAATAATTGTAAATATCCCAAATAACCAGAAATATTCCCAATAACTTGAAATATTCCAAATTACTTGAAATATTCCAAATTACTAGAAATATTCCAAAGCACCTGGAATATTCCTAGTTGCTGGGAATATTCCTAATTATTTGGAATATTTGCAATCCAGCGGAGACTGTAGGCCGTATTCAGACTTTTTTTCCACCTACTGTATCAATGAATTCTCACAAGTATCTTCACTTACCAGCGTGCCCATAATGCTGACCACCAAATCCACACTCCGATGAGCCCAAATCATAACCACATCCCCATTCCCCACCCCATTATCATGCAGATAATGAGCCAACACATTGGAAGCTTCGTAGATCTGACGATAGGTGAATTCCCTCTGCTCAGCTTCAGAGCTCTTGGTTTCCACAACGCACACCCGATCAGGATGCTTCTCAGCGTTCGATTTGAAGATTTCCTGGATAGAACCGACGTAGCCCGACCAATCGAGGTCGACGGTAGGGTCTGGAAGTTGCGCCATGGTAGGATCAGTGGGCAAGTGAGGTTGTTGAGGAGGAAGTTTTGGAGCTGCGGTGCTGCATGTGGGATCTTTTTTTGCCTCTACGCTGCGAGATCGGACTTGACTCACAAGGCGAGTGACGCTGGAGAGGTGGGATGGCAGCGTGACCGGGGTGACTCTTGTTTACCTATGTGCTCCGGATGGCTTTTTGATAACCGTGCGTGCCCTCGGCAGGGCCCGTGCCCGTCCTGTTCGAATTAATGCCTGAAACTTTTCTTAGGAATTTTTCAGGCATATTTGAGATTTGCTAAAGAGCACGGGCCATGCCGAGTCTGCTCCTACCCTGTTTTTATTTCCGCCAATATATATATAATACATGTAGCTGGATACAATGCCCAATATTAAAAAGCATTAGTTTTTACAAACTCGCACAACCAAGGGGTTTCTTATTCAAGCAGCCGCCAGTCGAAACCCGAAGCACATTATTAGTCACTCACCAGTCACAAGAACTGTTGAAAGCAAAGACTAATCTATATGTGCCACCAGGACGGATGTTCCTCATCCTATTTGTCTTATGTACTGCACCGCATCTCTGCCACAGCACCCGAAATCCAAACCAAGAAATCACAGGGAGATTTTCGAGACCGTAGTCTCTAAATATTTTTGTATTTCTTTAATGCTAGCTACAAACGGAATCGCTCGTGCCCACTTCGCTTCCCAGCATCCCAAGCATTGTAATTAAAGCATAAAAACGCCAGTTACCGCCAATGCTCGGGCCCCAATTCCGCCATGTCCCCCTGAATCTTCTTCCCTAGCCGCGAATGATGCAGTGGAATATGAGTTGGCAAAAAAGCCGAAACATAATTCGGAAAAAGCGTGGAATGCTTATAATGTAACTTCCCTAGAGCGTGGAAAACGGGGTATGTAAGGAAACTTGAAGTAACAAACGCCTCCCGGGATCTACGTGGTATGTTGGCAAAGAGGCTCTCTGTGTATCAAATTAGAAGACAGCGACCGCATTGGTTCGCTGAGAATATCCGGCGATTAGAGGGGGCTTCGCCGACTGCCATGCTGGGGGGAGATGGGTGTTGCTGCTGAGCGTATCTGAGATCGGAGAGGCTTCGCCGTGTGTCATGCTGCGTGGAGATGGATGGCGCTGCTGTTAGAGCTAGGTCAATGCAACAGGCAGGTGATCAGGTGTCGGGGTGGTTGCGCACAGGTCTCTCAACCTTTGGCAGCCACTGTGGTCTGTGGAGCCTGGCGGCTGCGCTTGACGCGAGGGGTTCCATTGGGTTCCTGCTGAGTGTCAGCGGCGTCAATAATCACAAACAAAAGGGAATGATTTGGCCTGTGGAGATCGAGCCAGAGGCACTCAGGAGTCGGGTTCTTGAATCGTACTTCGTCACTCAGGCGTTTCATGTGGTTCTTGCAACTCTTCTTATCACGCTTCTTCTCTCCCGGGGAGAACACGTCATCAGGAAGCTCCCAACTGAAAATTTAGTAGATTAGCAGATGATTGATCGCTTTCTAGCAATGCCCAGACTGGATATACGTACGCTCGAATCGTCGTCACATTCAGAGAATGAAGGGCCGAGTCGAACTTGGACTGTTGTTTGCACATGTCGATGAATTGCGTAGTCTCCCAAGAAAGATCAAGCTTTTTGGTTCCTGGAGAAGTTAGCCGCATCAGTTTCCGCAACGATCCCTCTATTTGATAGCGGTAGCAGGGTTTGGGGAGGTGCAATGTTGGATCCGCACAACGAGGGAAATAGCAAATGACTCACCCTCTGCAAGCTTAAGACCAATGTAGAAAGTCGATGTGTAGACCATAGTCGTATTGTCATCACTGGATGGCTTCTGGTCTCCGTTGAATCCGTTCTCTTTGGATGTCTCGGTCAGATCCTTCTTCTCTTCTTTCACGACAAAATCGTGAGATCCGCTCTTAACTTTCTCAATCTGTTCCTGGCTGTTGCATTTGTGAACACGCTCAACCCCCTTATTGAAAGGATGGGCTAGAGCAACGGAATCATTGTAGTCCAAGTTGCCTACCAGATGCCGAACCTTGGACTCCACGGTGCCACCCCAGACAGTGTGCGCTTCTTTCGTTGTGCTTGCCGCGTTGATGCCCAGATAGTACTTGTAGTCTTCCGTGAAGAAAGTATGCTTGTCAAACAGCTCTTTCCAGTCGCTCTTTTTGCCCAAGATATTCTCGGCTATGCGGCCTCCACGGTCCAATTCCTTCTGGATGACTGCTTTGTTAGAATGTGTAACATTGAACGTAGCACACATGGAGGGGTAGGCGGGTGTGATGATAGGCATGAGGTTGTAGCTGTCTTGCTTGTAAAGCTGCAAAACGTCAGCGCAGGCATCATTCAGTCTACATGATAATGCATACCTTGGGGTTCCACTGTTTCACTGGGAGTGTCCCAGGCTCGATTGTCTTCAGAAGAACAGGCTGAGGCCAGCTCCACGAACCTATGATCTTGAAGAATTTGAAAACGACCGTAGAAGCAGTGGCCCTAGGGTACAGCTGGCAGACACGAGCAACCAGCATGGCCCAGGCCACACCTCCGGGAAAACCAACAATATTGGCATAGATTGCGCGGCGCTGGGCCCAAAGCTTGATGGCGCGCAAAGCCATTCTGAACACTGGCGGCTGTGGGACAAGTTGCAAGATTTCGTCGGTGACTCGGGTTCCATTCAAGCATCGCAACTCCGTCTCGTCCAGGCCACGCAGAAGACTGTTGTCAGTGAGATCAAGGTTCTTGTGGATCTGAGAAAGGCAATCAATTCTGCCAAACAAAAGATCAATGTTAATCCCCATGTATTTGAAGCCGATAATGGGCACAAAAGCCTCTTTCACAATTGTGAGATCTTGGATGGTGCCTTCTGGAGCCATCTCAACCAGAAGTGTTGGGAAAATTTCGAAGAATCTGTCCAGGGTCACCTGCTTGGGCACGACAACAAGAGTATCGATATCCGAGCCTGGGCCGAAGACACCGAGGCGATAGCTGCCAAAGGTCATGATCTTGCAGCCGGCAGCATTGACGACATGTTCGGGGAGCTTCTCTTTCTTGAGTGCCTTCTTCACAAATTCTTCGGATATCTTCTCCAGTGACTTCAGGACGATCTCTCTGTGAGCAAACATTAGCAAGCAGAACTTGGGCGAGTGGAGAGACAAGAGAGTGAATTCGCAGCATCCCTGTGAAGTAGCTTCACGCGCTGGGCGTACCGTTTCTGCGTCTCTTCGGCGCTCTCGAAATTGTCCTGCCTGCGCAGTTCTGCCTTGAGGGCGTCGGTAAGCTTCACCTCATCTTCGGTGGGCAGAGCGGATGACAGCGGGGCAGTGATGCCGTACTGCTTGGTCGCGATGGTAGCCATGGCGATAGTTTGACCGTCAGGGCGAAACCTGTCAGTAAAGATGCAGAAGTCGGCCCTCGGTGGGCGGGAGAGAGGATATGGCGTTGAGCATAAGCGCTCTGGCGGAATGGATGGAGTTGACGGTTGGCACGCGTTTGGAGGTGTCTCGACTTCGAAAGGCTGTCGGATATGAATGGTGAAAGCCAAGGCTGCAAGGCTGGGAAGCGTGGCGCGCACGGGCCAAGTCAGCTAGCTCCGCAATCAAATATTTGGAAGCGCTAGTACTCGTGCGGTTCAGAAGTATGAAATTCCCTATTTGAGAATTATTGCAAATGCAGCGGCCGCTCGCGCCCGCCCCCATTAAAAACCACAAATTCTGCGGTGGCGCGGGTGGCACAATACCAATAAACCAAGCCATAAAAATAAAAATCTGCTGCTATTGGCTGGATTTTACCCTTACTCAGATTTTTAATGGGGTGGTCAGAGCTTTTCTTACTTAAGCAGCACATTCAAAACAGGAAATTTCATACTTCTGAACCGCACGAGTAGTCTTTTGAGTTCGGTTCGAGACTCGCTGGAGCAACAAGAGCCCGAATACTTTTAAGAATGGAATTATTCTCGGGTTGAAAAACCTCGATCCGAGTGATCAAATTATCTGCATACTCTATGTGCCTCCCCAACACCATATCGCGCAACAACATCTTCATATTTCGGCTTCCTACCCCGAACCTTCGGCTCCCAGTCATATTCTCCCCCATAACTCTGCACATACTCCGTCCCATCATACTCATCCACGATCTTAACATAAACCGTCTCGCCACCATCAAAGATCCTAAAAGCCCGCTCATCGGATCGCTCAAGCCTCTGCTTGCGGAGAAAGAACGCAAATTCCAACCCCTCGGCAAGGGGTGGGTAATTGTCTTCTTGGGAGAGTTCGTCTAGGCCGATTAGTATGTTATAGGGCTCAAGGGAAGTGTAAGCACTTACGCTCGAGTGAGCTTATGAGATCATCCATCGTCTTATTTGGAAGAACCCCATGGCACCTTGAGAAGATGTCTCGCTTGAGCTGGAAGTACAGGCTTCCACATGTGTCGCGCCATCCAGGGCCTTGAAAGCGCTTTCCCCTGTTGCGGCCTGTCTTATTGCGGTAGGCGGGCATGGCGATGTCTCTGAGTCTGGCGCCAAGTAGATATCACGGTTCGGAGCACAAAGGAGGGGAGGATTGGAGGAGCTGATGGTGTTGAAGGAGTCTTTCGAGAAATTCTTCCAGCTGTCGACTCTCGATAGCGACGAGCACCGCGGACGTCCGGACAACTCGCGCGCTGCGACGCGCGTTACTTAAATACTTCGACGGGCTGTCACCTGATGGGCTTGGCATTCAATTCAGACCCTCTCGACCGACCTGGGTTGCCTAGTCGACGTTCTCACAAGCACTTAGATAGGTTTATTCTCGTGCGGGAATACTTCATGGCACCGCGAGAAGCTGTCTCCGTTGAGCTGGAAGTATTGCCATTGAGCATTAGCTCATGGTTTGTATACGCGATAGGTTCAAGTTGTGGAGCAGTCTGATTTCGTGATCACGTGAGCGCCTCTACAAGGGTTAAAGCGCTGATTTTGTGTCACCCAGGGTTTTCGTGTCTCCTCAGAGGCTCAGACCCTGATGAGCCGCGATACAATCTCAGTGAACTTTCAACTTGCCATTCGCGATGCAACACGCTGTAAGTTTCTCTCTGATCAAGTATGATCCATATCAAGACGACGTCGACAATGCTAATGGGATTTATCAGTATTCTTGATCTCAAGCTGGTTGGCAGCGTCTCCAAGTCCAATCTGCCGATAAGTTCATCATCCTCCCGGCGACCCGGCCTTTTACGACTCTCAAGGACTCTCATACTCGAAGGTTGCAACGTTTCAGACTGTGGTGACTGCTGCTCTTGACTCACTTCAGCAATGCCTCATTATGCTCGGGGACTTTACGCCCGGAGACTGCACGTTGATGGAGTCGGAGCCTGTTTTTGCAGAGCTAGACAGTCTCCGCAGAAAGGCGATAGTACTCGCGATAACCCCCGATAATGAGTTTCTTCTAACGAACGCGGAATAGGTCAACACGGGAACGCTGAACACGGAAGAGCTGCGCGGCAAGGAGACGATTGCGCAATACATGGTGAGATCGTTGGAGGCCAACTATAAAATTGCAAATGAATTGCAAGAAGCAATCGGCGCGCTCGAGGTCACCAGCCGCGACTTGAGCAACAAGACAACAAAAGCACTTATCTTGGGTGCGGCGCCCGGTGGATTCACCTTGGCTACGTTCCAGCACAACCAGAAAGACCTGATCAGAATCTACGGCATTACTATGCCCCGGTCTAAGGGAGGCGTCGATGTCCTCATACAAAAGATCCCAAACTACTCGGATCGACTCCGTATTCTTCATGAGGATATCACGCTACTGGCTGAAGAATTTGGGACATCTGTGCAAAGTTTACCTCGATCTCACCCTGGCTATGGACAGTTCAGATCTGTTCGGCCGTTTGAAAAGCTCAAATTTGAGCTTGTGATCTGCCATTGTCAGATGATACCTTGGAGGATACGACCTTCTGTGGACTACTCATATCGAGGAAGAATGCAGCCACTCCGGCTGAAATACTCCCAATTGATCATCGCAATGCAAAGGGTCCGAAAAGGCGGTACAATCATATGGCATACGACCAATATCGAGGCATGGTCCACCGTCAAACTCTTATACAAGATAAGTCAGTTTGCGGAAATCCGGACTTGGAAGTCAAGTAGCGATTTGGTGCATGCGCCATCTTTCTATGTCCTCATAGAGAATGTGCGCCCTGATCTTCCGGAGGCAAAGAAGACGTTAGAGGACTGGAAGGAGGTCTGGCAGTGGGCAACCTTCAGAGACAGTATTAACCAAAAAGTCCGAAGTGAACGCTATGAAGTCGAAGAGGTTATGCGGAAATTCGGGGATCAGCTTCGCGACCTTGCAAGACCCGTTTGGACAATTGAGAGGGACGCATTGAGCAGAGTGGAGCGAGGGGGCTAGGAACGGATTTGGACTCCTCTGCGAGGTCTGGAAATACCTCAGAACTCTGGAAACTTTCGACGAGATAGATACTGGGGGAGTTGAGAGGACGAGGAGCGACCTATTAAAACATCTTGCTGGCCTTTGAATTGAACGGAAACGTCGCCCTATGGACGATCAGAGCCCACGGACGATTCTGTTAGATGATCCGGAATGAGGCTATGAGCGCTTCAAGGCAATATATTCCGACGATGCATTCGCGCCGAGAAATCCCAGGGACCAAGATATAATCGTGCGAAAGGCTCAAAACACTCAGGAAGGCTCGTACAAAGGACAGACCACTGATCATCCGACTGGTTCATCTATCCGGGAGTTTCCAACCAAGCAAAGCCCTCCTGCGGTATAAAGTCAAGCTGTTCAACGAGACAGCCGAGTACTAACCCGTCCCAGGATATACCAAAGGCAGGAATACAAATCACATGGCGATAGCTTTCCGCCGACCCCTAAAACGCATCCTCTTCATGGCACCATGCAAGTACAGTAAGGGGAAAAAAGTCTCTGTACACCCTTGGGATGACAACATTTAAGAGGGTGATTTTAAGCGATTCACTTGGGTGGAAAACGCGCTAAATTTGGGTTGGAATCGCTTAAATTTTGCACTTGAAAAACACTTAGATGTTGTCATCCAGGGGGCTGCAGAGACTTCCTCCCCACTGTATATATGCGAACCTGTATATCTACCAACCAGCAAACCTCACATCCCTCCTGTCTATTGCCCATCAGTCTTCGGCTTCGCCAGCTTCTCCGCCTCTGGCTGCTCCTTCAAGCTCTGTTCATAATCCGGCCTCGGAATCTCCACACCCTCCGTAACCCTCGCATACGTAATCCCACCCAATCTAGCAATCGGTTTCAAAACCTACATGCATCGAACACACATTGATTAGCAACATCCCCTTCCCAGACTTCGCATCGCGAGTGACTTACAGCAGGGTCCACCTGGTTCTTCTCCTCATTAAGCGCATCCTCGCGTACCCAAAACCTCGTGCCTTCGATGACCGCCAACACACCAGTCTTCTTCCCCGGTGTAGAGCGAGATTCAAATTCTTGCGTATTAAGCAGTTTGCCCTCTACACTGAACACACTCTCTTTCACCCTCGAGCACTTCACCGTCGTACAGGGCGCGGGCGTCAGTCCGGATAGCGCCCATTCGCTAACGCCATACGGCGCATTAATACTTGTCGCATTGGCCGCTTCGATGAAATGCTCGCTGATCATGTTGATCGTACACTCCTTCGTCTCCACCAAATTCCTCAGCGAATCTTTCGCATTGTCGAGACCGCCCGAATATCCAATTGTAAAGACTGGAGGATCGTGGTTTACCATGTTGGTGTAGGAAAAGGGTGCCAGGTTTGTGCTAGAGCCGTCGGCAGAGCGGGTGGAGACGAAACCGATGGGACGGGGGATCATGCCGGAGATCATGAGCTTGTAGTTGAAGACTGCGGGACGGCCTTCTTCGTAGGGATCGATTTCGACGTGAGCTTTCTTGAGACATTCGCCGCCGTCGTTGGCGCCATCGCCGAGTTTCCAGTCCGGTTTGACGGTCTGCTTGACGTTCCAAGCAATGGACTTGTCCCACGGCTCGCGCGATGCCTCGACTTTCTTGAAGTCGGGGTGCGGGTTGCGCTTTACCTCCTTTTCGGCATCGTATCTGCCCTGAGCCATGGTTGCGGACGAGCTCCTAAATCGGCGCACGGAGTGGAAAGTTGCTGAAGGTATCGTCGTCGATGAGAGGGGTAGCTGGAGCTTACTACAGCTTAGGATTAGCCACTGAGTGTTGAGCTTTACGAATCGTACTTACTGTAGAAGCAGGCGCTTTGAGAAGGAGATGAAACTAGGGTTCATGAGAGGGAGAGTTCGTGCTTATAAGGAATTCGAAAACATGTCGTCGTTGATGGCGAGAAAGAAGATTCTCTAACTAGGAAACGTCATCGGAACTAATTCCATGCTCTCCGAGTCCCGAGAAAATTCCCGGGAACCACGATGCGGATTGGGATGGAGGGGTCGTTGCCGATCCCGCTGATTGCCCCACATGAGCTTAGCCGACAGAGTGGTCTTGGACTCTTGGACTCTTGGACTCTTGGATTGACGTCTCTGTACACTGTGGTGGCTATCACGATGTTGAAATACGAGGAGGTTCTCCAGAAACTCGATATTTGGAGATCGTAAGGATGGTATGTTGATGCTAGTTTTCCATGATTTAGGCTTGTAGTATATACTATTTTCTAGTGATAGGTCCTCGGGAGCCGACCTCCATGCAACCATCCGACCGTAATCTTGAACTATGTTAGTCAAAGATGTTACCGTTGAAAGCTTGATAAGGAACCGCCTGGGGATTGGAGAGGGCGTGGTATTGGAGTGGCTTGATATTTACTCTGGCTTTGTCATCTATCTTTAATATATATCGATGTATTTGCCTCGAGAGGAGATCCACCGTTTACCGTCAGTCTCAAACCCACACCGTTCCTAGCACTTATGAGTACAAGTGACTACTGATTAGAGTCCATCCAAGTGTTCTCCCCAACAGCAGCAATGTCAGCTATCCAAAAATACCACCTCGGCGACTGGACCCTCCAGTCCGGCCAGACTCTCCCCTCCGCCTCAATCGCATACAAGACCTTCGGCTCCCCCAGCTCTCCTCTCATCATCTACCCCACCTGGTACTCCGGATCCATCGCCGACAACGAATGGCTCATCGGCGACGACAAAGCCTTGAATCCCAAGAAATACTTCATAGTCATCACAGCTTTATTCGGCAACGGCCAGTCTACTTCGCCTTCCAACACTGACCTCAGACCATTTCCAAACTGCACTTTTTATGATAATGTGAGGGCGCAGCATGAGTTGGTTACGAAACACTTGGGTTTCGATCATGCTTTTGCGGTGCTGGGTTGGTCGATGGGGGCCGCGCAGACGTTTCAGTGGGCAACGCAGTATCCTGATTTTATGGGTAGGTTCATTGTCTTCGCCTCTATCTAGCAAATTCGTTCAATGGCCTCTATAAACTCACATTCATTGTCCTCAAGAATGTGCCATTAACTCTCTACAGATGTAGCTGTACCATTCTGCGGAGCAGCCAAGACATCGCTCCACAACCAGGTCTTCCTCGAGGGCATCAAATCCGCTCTCCTAGCCGCCAAGAAGCATCCATCCGCCGGTGTGTGTTCAGGAGGACTGCTCCCCAATTCCGAGAATTTCAGGACCTGGACAGCAGAAGAGCGAGATGTGGGGCTGAGAGCATTCGGCAGAGTCTATGCTGGCTGGGGATTCAGCCAGGCTTTTTACCGAGAGAAGCTGTATGAGAAAGTCCTTGGCTTTAAAGACCTAGAGGATTTCATGAAGAATTTCTGGGAGGCGTGGGCAACTTCCAAAGGTAAGTGGAAATGTGAAGGAATTCCGTTCTCAACGACCAAAGTCTAGATATTGATTGGTTGTTCGGTTCGGTTGGAGGCAAGTGTGAAAAGGGAATTGGACTGACTGCTGATAGACCCTGAGAACCTCCTGGTCATGCTCTATACGTGGCAAGCAGGAGACTGCTCCAAGCAAGAGCCGTACAATGGGGATTTCAGAGCCTCCATGCAAGCAATCAAGGCTAAGACACTTGTCTTACCCGGCAAAACGGATCTCTATTTCCCGTAAGTGCATCAACCTCTTCCTGTAGCTTGTGGCTGATCTTTTCCAGACCCGAGGACTCGGAGATCGAGGTAGCAAACATGAAGGAAGGAGTCGGCAAACTGGACATCTTCCCAAGCATCTGGGGACACTGGGCCGGCGGTCCAGGTGACAGCAAAGAAGACGTGAAGTGGCTGGACGACAAACTGAGGGAGTTGGGATTCTGAGAATTTCATTACATTTTACACAACACACACCAGTCTGCTCTCCTCGGAGACTCCAAAGCTCTACAGCTTCTCCTTATCCTTCACATCGCTTTTCTATCAGCATGAGCCCTCGTCTCAAGAACCACAAACTTTGAACAGTGATTGAGGTCACCTACTATTCAGCAAAGAGGTACTTGGCAGCATGATTCACGTGGTCCGTCGCAAACGTCGAGATGAAGTAGTAGCTGTGATCGTATCCCTGAGTCATCCACAAAATCAGCATCCCTTTCTCTGACCAGTGTACATTTTGATGGGTGGAAATAGTGGAAACTCACATCTTGCATCCTCAGCACAATACCCTTATCATTACCCGCCTTCTTCGCCGCCTCCACAAAATTCTCTGGCAGCAATTGGCCTTGCTTGTAGAAATTGTCTCCAGTGCCCTAGGAACCCGCCTTGATTAGCGATTCACATCACAGCAAGCAAACGATTCCATTCCCCAACCTCACTGACCCTTCCATCTCCTCTGGGGCGCTCAACGGCGGAAAGAAGCAGGTAGGTACTCACCACATCAATAAGCACATCCAGCTTCCCCTTCCACTCCCCCACCAACTCAGTAGCATCATGCCCTTTCCCCTCCTCCACACCTCCGTCCAAATACCCCTTAAACGCCTTCTCTCCCCACGGACACTTCGTTGGATTCGCAATCGGCGCAAACGCACTAACACTCTTATACATTCCCGGATTCTTCAGAAAAAGGGTCAGAGCACCATGTCCGCCCATAGAGTGTCCTGTGATGGAAACTCGCGTACTGTCGAGTTCGCAGTCAAAGTGCGAGAAGAGGGACTTGGGGAGCTCGGAGGTTATGTAGCTGTACATTTTGTAGTTGGATGACCAGGGCGAGGCGGTGGCGTCGATGTAGAAGCCGGCGCCGGTGCCGAAATCGTAGGCGTCGTCTTCGCCGGCGATTTTGAGGCCTCCTGTATTTCAGAATCGTGGTCAGAACATTGTCTTTCTTAAAGTACAAAAAGTCCATATTCCAAAGAAGAAGCACGGGAAACATAAAAAGTAATTTGAAGATACTAGAATTCAGTTTTAACGTACTTGGCGAAGTGTCAGGATAGACTACAGCTATTCCCTTCTGACTAGCTCCTTTTTGAAAGAAACCCTTCTCAGCACAGTTATCGCCCGTACATGTGAGACCGGAGAGATAGAAAAGCACCGGGACTTGGTGGAGGTTGGCATGCGGAGGGAGATAGAGGTTCAATGCCATCTCGCATCCGACAGTTGAGGAGGGGTGGGTTAGCTTCAAGAGCTTTCCGCCGAAGGAGGCGATGGTTGCTGTGGTTTTGAACGCCATGTTGCTTGGATGAATCTCTGAGTCTGCGGCAGAAGGAATTCGAAATTGCGTCTTGGGGGTTGGAGAGGACGAAGAGTTGAAGGAACTAAGGGACTGGGAAAAGATGGGGGAGCTTGAAGCTTCTCGAGAGTTTATTCACTGCTATGACGTTTCTGGTAATTCGACCCCTCCATCCCCGCTTGACTCGGCCCCGCCAGTTCCGCTACTAGGATGCCGTTTCTGGGAGTTTTGCGCTTCGAGTCTTGGGACTGCCGGAGAGCTTGATAGCAAGCGGCTTTGTTGCCGCGGTTCTGGAGCTCCAAATGGCAGTTGCTTCCCTTTACAACAGACACGTATTCTGAATGCATGTTTCCTGCTAAATTGTGTCGGTTCCAATAATTCAGCTCAATCCCAAGATGCTGGCAATACGTTGTCCTCTTATGAATTAGAACTGGTCATTACTTCAACGTACAAGAGTAAATCGAGAGTTTAGTGGTGCTTGTATGTGATCAGTGGTCATCCATATTGCAATCACTCCAAACCAAGTCAGAACCACTCAGGGGCTGAAGAATTTCACTGCACGTAGGAGGGCTTCAATTGCTCAAGCCATCCGAGATCCCTAGGCTCGCAGTCCGTGGATGCTTACCCAGATTGCTGGTTTCCCATTTTTCCCAGCCAAACTCATTGCGCCGTACTCCCTGGACCCTATGCGACACCGACCCCGCTCGCCATGCTAGAAAGTTACAGTTCGACCAGACTACACCGTTGCTTAGAGAAGGAGTTCCTCGCAGGTCCAATCCTCGTAGTAGCCATCGGGCATGTAGCGGCGCACGATGAGAGGGATCTTCTTCTCGCGTAGTTCCTTGGTTGCGATCTGCAGGGGATCCGTCTCTCCTTCGAGGTCGACGAGGACGGGGGCGTTCTGGCTGTAGAGCAACGGATGTCAGCAGTTGTCCCTTAGATTGACGCAACTGCCAATTCGCAAGGGATTCTGCAACTCTGCAACGGGTAGCCATCGCCACGATGAATGCGCAGACGCCGATCTTCTGGACTGCTCAATCGCATCATCCTCAACAACCTGACACGTACCTGATCTGCAGCGCGCGCACACCCAGAACTCGGGCCCTCTCGTACTTGGTCATGTAGGGAGTGGTGATGCGCTCTGCGTTGGGGATTTTCATGCTCTTGGGAGCCCTCTCGCCAGCCTGGACGTTGGCAGGAACATCACCGGAGTCGACGACTCGGCGCTCTTCATTGCCTCTTACGGCCAGAGCATCGGGGTTCCCGTCCAGGTTCAGATTGTTCTCGTCATTGGCAGTATCAGGGTCCTCGAAGTCAGGCTCCATGGGCTCTTCCGGATCGTAGTCGGGCTCCTCGTAGTGGTCGTCGCTGTGGGATTTATTAGCTCTCCTGAGGTTCTTGCAAGGCGCCATAGTGTTTGTGGGGGCTCAGCGCCATGTTTGATGGAAGAGGTGTGAAGATAATGGATATGCGCAAACAAGTACTTACCCTCCACCGGCGCCATAGTCATCGCCACCGTAGTCAGACATCCTGGGAGGTTTGTTCTGAGTCTGGGGATTTCAGTCAGAGGTCGGTCGGAGAATTGTGGTGGTTGTCGTGCTATGTCGCAAGTGGGCAGTTGAGGACGGGAAAAGCTTCAAAGAAGGTCAACTGTGCACTTTTGCGCGACCGCATTCTGCCGCCTGGTACCGCATATCGTCGCCTTAGGCACAAGCGGGCACGGGCCAGCCATAAGCCAAATCTGCGAGGCTGAGACTTACGGCGAGGCTACGACATAGATTCAACTTTTTTCTCTGCACTTTCAAGTTTGCACTCAACACAGCAACAACAGGTCAAAATCCAAGTTGGCCTGTTGTGAAGTGCTTCTCGATCCTCTCGCTCATTTCAATGCCTGCACATCATGGCGCCGGCCTTGAAACGCAAGAATCCCTTCGATGGACCTGGTAGTCCACAGAAACGGGCTGCCATTGGATCTGCAGGTGAGTTCTTGGTGGAGTAGCTCCAGCTCGGCAGATTGCCAAAGGAGTCGTTGACCAACGCTGCCATACAGACGACCAAAGCGCTGCACCAGCCATACCCGCCCATTCCGCACCCCCACCCGCGAATGTGCCCGTCCCTCTGTCCGCCGAAGAGCAATTGAAGGCAAAGAAGAAGGCCGAACGCGCATCTTATCCTTCGTCGTTGCCTAGGCAGAAGAAATATGGCTGCGATGATTGCGACAAAAGATTCACGAGACCATGCCATCTTGAAGAGCACAAGCTGAAGGCTCATGCCACTGGTCCTCCCCCCTTCTCCTGTCCCATCGAGGGCTGCTCCTATGCCGGCCACTCCAAACAGAAGCTCTCTGAGCACATGAAGAGACATGGACCCGCCAACAGACAATGCGTGGAGGAAGGGTGCGGAAAGAAATTCACCACCGAGGAGCAACTCAACCGTCATATGAAAGTCCACAAGGTCAACCCACTTGCTTGTACCTACATCGGATGCTTGTACAAAGCTCACAACCCTGAGTACCTGGAGGCTCACATCAACGCTGTGCATCTTGGTCTCGCCGGATGGGTGTGTTCTGAGATTGATCCCGTGACCGGCCAGGCTTGTGGAAGAGCCTACCAACGCAAGACCGCCTTCAACAGACACATGAAACACGACCATGCTACCTACGAGGTCAAGTGCCAGCGTTGTGTGGTCAAGGATGGCGAAGCACACACGGGCTTTGCTAATACCAAACAGCTGAAAGAGCATCTCATGGCGATCCACAACGGATGTCAGGTCTGCGATGAATCTTTCGACACCTATGAGGACCTCAAAGTCCACGTCGCCAGTGAGCATCTCGAGGAGAACGGTAACCCTCGAGCTCTCTGCCGCGTCCCCGGATGTGGCCACACCTTTTCTCGTGAGGATACCGAGGAGAAGCATTACGAGAAAGTTCACGAGAAAGTTAACGAGCCGAACCTGGCACAGGCCCAGAAGACTACCTATGTGTCGCCATACCCCATGCTCGTCGAGCCTTCGTCATCTCCACCATCTCCGCCATCCCCTCCTCCGGCACGCAAGACTCGAAAGGACGCGCATCACAAGCCGACTATGCTTGAGCAGCTGACTGGAACGCACATGGCGAAGCGGCCCATTGGTTGCGATGTTCCCGGCTGCCCCATCAGATTTCTTACTGAGCGCTTTCGGGAGGAGCATATGATGATTGCTCACCTTGACTGGCTGACCGAACAGGGCTGCTGATTTCACGGAGTTACTGGCGCAAGTCAAGCGAATGCTGGCGTATTGTTGCATATGCTGCGAAACTATGATACCCCCCAAGCTGTATGCTTGAACAATGAATAAATTCTGACACCCGTCCCATGATTTTCTGTCTTTCGTGAACGCAACCTCCATTTGTGACTGATAGACCTACTACAGTCATCCATGGAAAAGGAGCGGGTCACTTGCAATTGTATGCTCCCATGTCCTCCCAAAAAGGAGGGGTCAGGGGGAGGAGTCAGGGGGAGGAGAGTGAACCGAACCCGGTAGCTCCCTTTCAGGCAATCCAGGAATTAGAGAAGTCGTTGGTTTCTTAGCTTTACAGGTCCCCATACATCCAATGACTTTCCAATCAGGCCATGACAGCCATTCAGTTCAGGAGTCAGTTGAAACTTTGGTATATGTACTCACTGTCAGTGCAGACTTTCCAACCGCAGGATCAGGTGAGACCTGACGAGAGATAATTGATAAAAGCCCCCTTCTCCTTCCCTCTTCCTTTTCCAGGTGTTTTATTGCATGGCGCTCCCTTGACCGTTCTGCCTTCTTCACCTCCTTTCTGCCTCCACCGGATAACCTTTTCCCTTCTTCCCCTTGTCTATACGACTTGCAATATCAGCTTTGTTACAATTCTGCCAGCTGCGAGGTCTGGAACAAAATAGAAAATTTGGGAGAGAGAGTTTTAGAGCATGATATTCCAATTCCAATTCTTAAGTAACAATTATGCAAGCCGCAAGGGTTATCTAGTAATTCTTTCTGGAAGCAATTTCATATATACCCGCTGCTAAGGCTATATAAAACTATAGTTTTCTTGCTTAGTTGAAGGCAAGACTAGGATTCTTTCACATCATCCCCCTTTTCGTTCAATTTTCACTATTATCCCGGCATCACCCCGTGACCACGCGTGATATCGCCTCGTCCCGTCTCGTCTGCAGCCCGCACCGGCTGCTAAGCTCTTCCCTCTTATTTCGCCCGAGCTTCTCTTCCCTCCTCTGTCAACCAACCTTCAACGTCACCACCCACGGTGAACCCCAGACCTCCTCTCCCTTTCTTCTATCCGCAGCTATCTCAACCCTCACCTGCTGCGGTGAGATCTCAATCAACCTGCTGCCTGCTCGATAGGCTTCTTCAAGCTTCAAAGCTTCTTTGGGCGTAAGTCGTGTGATTTTCCCTCACCCCCCTGTGGAGCAGATTGGATGATCTGATGGCTGACGCTGTTCTGGCATTAGGGCGACAGGGCCTATCTTCTTCACTACGCGTGGAGCTACGACTCTTGACTCACGCGTCAAGACCAGCCTGCCAGCCGACACACCCTTCGTGTGAACTTGTGAAAATCAGTCCCAAGGTATGTGACTTTCCTTTTCTTGTTTGCCGGCTAGGAGCAATCTTAGTGTGAATGCTCAAGTTGCATGCTCTCTTTCCCCAGTCGCAATGGTCATGAAGCAACTTGGATGATCTGATGGCTCACAATTGGCACCAGGCATCGCCCCGTGGGAAGCAGCATCGTGAAGTCCTCACGGAACTTCTACCATACAAACCGTCACCAAAACAATTCGCTCTCAACTGCGTCACTCTGCAGCTGTGAGCTTCCAGGCTTCGGGTGTGTCGTTTAGTTTTCTTGTGCTTGTTTGCCAGCTAGGAAAGTTACAGTGTTCGGAACAAAGCTGACAGTTTCACCTCCAGGTTACGACGCAGTCCAGCCGAAGAAAACCTACCTCACCCTAAAAACACTCCAAAATCAACACCATACGATCAAAATGTCGTCTACAACTTCACCCACTATGCCGCCCGCCACGCTTTCTCCTACCCCATCCAGCTCCTCCCTACCCGGCGATGTTACCATGGAGGTTATTACAAAAGTCCTTCGCTTCAAACTGAAGGAGCAAACACTAGTCTTTCTTCAATCTCCCGGCCAAGTCGACACCTACAGAGACTTCCGGGACTCCTCAGCCGCCGTTTCCTCCTATCCCGCACCTTCCCAGCGAGCTGCTGTTGCGGGCGCACTCGCGGCTATCGAAAGGGGTGAGGTGAAATTCCTCCCTGGCGGCCGCCAAGCTTGTGCAAACCTAATGGAAGCTACCATCAAGTTTATCGCATGTACGGTCGTCAAGAATGTTTACTTCACGACCGGGCTGTGGTTTTACGAGGCAGTCGTGCGTCGTGAAGCTGCCGTGATGGCCTTTCTGGTCCTGGAATTCCTGAAAAGCGAAGCTGTCACCAATCCAGACAGCCAACTCATGAAATGGCTGGACTCGGACTTGCTTCCTGCTTCTCCTGGTGGGGGTAGCCGTGAAGCCACGATTCGCGGTTTGGGCCTAGGACTTTGCAAGAAGGAAGATTCCTGGGCTATGCGCGAGGCGAGAATCGTTTCGGGCGAGATTAGCGATGGTGAAGTTTCGGAGGGCAAGTCGGTTTTCGAGGAATGGAGCTTCGAAAGGGGGAAGGATGAAGAAGCAAAGGAGATGGGTGGCTTGGGCTTGAAAGCTAAGGAGAGCATGCAGTCTCTTCTGGGCGAAGAACCCATCTTCTAGATTCCTAGAGTTCGGGATCTTCTTCGCTGCGCTTGCAGCTTATGACCAGAAATAAATATGGTTATAGGAAATTGAGCCCAAGATTCCCTGTCTGAAATTGTGACTTGAAAAAGCCCATGCCAACCGCCCAACGCTGGCATGAGAAATCAGGTACTCAGCTACCGTCACCATTTTGCAGCGAAAGATGAGTTTGACAGCGATGCACAAATCTTGCATTTGACAAACACAAGGCATTATTCTGGCAAAGGTTCAACAGACCATGCAATTCATCCCTCAATCTGCGAAAATTTCCAGCCTATTTAGAAGCAAAAGGATCTTGTCATCGATCGCCACCTCCATGCGCCTTAAAACGCCAGCGCTCATCATGAACATCATCAAAACCCATTCGTGAAAAAAAATGCTGCAATCCGTCGCAATCAGCCGAATCCCCCAAGCCCACAGGATTACATGTAGGGCACCCCCAAGTCCCCACATAGTAGCCAACCTCGCCACCCACGAAAGCTGAAGTACTCCCCAAATTATAAACCCACCGTCGTCTTCTCGCCCAGCCCACCAAGCCCACTTCCTCCACCCCCATCAACTCCCCGCCGTCCTCCTCACCCCCGGCCCCCTCCCCTCCTCCCTCTCCAACCTCGCCTTCATCTCCTGCTCCGCCTCCCTCTTGATCCTCATGTACGCCAATTTCTCAAACTTGCTCAGACCATTCCACCAGTGTCTTCCAGCCTCGTGCTCAGCAATCCTCTCCAACAAATCCACAACCCGCAGTCTCACATCTCTGTCTTTGTGAAACAGTCCTAGCGCTACGTAAAACAGGCCGCCGTGGGATTCTGGCGCGACTGTCAATAATTGGCAGATTTCGTCGTAGCTGTGGGTGTATTTGGCGAGGGCGAGGTAGATTTCGCGCGATTGCATGGGCGTGAGTTTCTGGGTGCGGAGACGGTCGTGGAGGTGGTGGAGGTCGAGGGATTTGAGGGGGCGGAGGGAGTAGAGTTGTGCTAGGTCCTGAGGACGGTGGTGTGTTAGTGATGGAACCTCTTACTGAGATGGGACGAGAGCTGGAATAAAAGCTGGAACAAAAGCTGGGACGAAAGCACAATACAAACTTACCTGGATGTAGCTGTAATAGCTTCTAGTATTTCTCCACCCCTCAATGCGACTCACTTGCCCCGCCAGCTCTTTCTGCATAGCCGCTTCATCACTCCACACATAGCCATGACCGCTGACTCCCGGCACTGTGGTATCTGCTTCTTCAGTGCCAATATACAGCGCGCTAGCGCCATACACGCTTTCCTCAAACGCAGCCGCTATACGTGTGAATTTTACAATCCAGTCTCTCAACTTCGCCCTCACCATCCCTTCGCCGTGCCTCGAAGCAATGCTCCTCAGCACATCATTCATAAACGCCGCATCACCCGTAGCATCATTATTCGCCTGACTCTGGGTCGTCCCGCCACCAGCCAAATTCGCATAAGCCGGATGCTGTTGCTGGAAATACGTCAGCCCTTCAGTGACCGGCGGTGTTTCGACGCGACTGCTGATTTTCATGCGGCCGGAAGGGAGATCGCAGAGCAGGTCCCACCATTCGGGGTGATGTTCGAAGGTGGGATTTATGACGCCGGCGACGAAGCCGGGGACTTTGAGGAGGTCGTCGATTTTGGTTAGATCGGTGTAGGGGAATGCGTGGCGGGTGAAGCCGCGGAGGACTCCTCCTGATGCTAAGGCGCAGGCGGCGAGGACGGCTTCCGCGACTTCGCCGGAGGGGCGGTTGTGGCCGAGGAAGATGACGCGCTTTTGTGTTAAGAGGGCGTTTAGGAGGACGATGACGGGGTGTGTATAGGCACCACTGGTGGTAAGATGTGGATGCAGTGCGAACGGCTGAGGTGCCTTTGCATGCGGCTCCGAGAAAGTTTGGATGAGCTTAATGAGGGAGAAATCGCCCACAGTCTCGGGACATATAGTGACCGGCACCTTGATGGGAATGGGAATGCCGTTATACACAACCCGCGTTTCGAATTCGTGGGTATCTCGCGGAACGGCGTACTGTGATTGTTTCTGGACATGGGCTTTGGTGCCGTTCCGTACCAGGTCGGCTCGTCTTTCTGGACTGATAGACATATCCTCTAGCTGGTCCGGGAGAGTTTCGCCTCTTTCCTCGGCCATTCGCATCTGGATCATTTGCTCGAATTTCTCGACGAAGAGATCCTTGTTGTCACTTTGCTGTACGAGGGAGCGTTCCAGAAGAGTAAGTTTGGGCATGAGGGATAGGTCCATGGTATTGACGGCATTATACAAAGTCTCCAGCGTCTCCGGGACAGGAGCTTTGAAATATTCCTCGAGGGCTAGAAGCAGCAAAGGCTACGCAGCAAATCAGAATAGCTCCCTCGCTAGAATTAAGCGCTAAAATAAGCGGGGCACTTACTTTGTATATATGGAGGAAGGGATGCCGTGTGCATATAGACATGGCCTTGACTACAGCTCCACGCCGGACGGACTTGTCTTCTTTGGTGTTCACCAGGTTCAGAACATAGATCAAAGGGGGTCCCTCGCCTCCCTCAAATTCACTATCCTCTGAATCTCGGTCGGATTCATCATCTTCTTCGTCGTCGTCTTCTCCATCATCCATGTTATCCTCGGCTATGCCGTTTTGTAGCCTGCGCTCAGCCCTCTCCTTCCTTCTCTGCCTCCGCTCCCGTCTTTCTTCTCTTTCAGCAGCCTCCTCTTCCTCTTGGCTCGTATCCTTATGCAAAAAGAAGATGGTCCAATCCTGATGGCGCATGTGCGCTTGATCGGGCAGCATCAGTTCGGCCAGCATATGCTCGTCGCCAGTGATGGCCACGGGGTACTGATGCTCCATGCTCGGCCCCTTGTCAATATCAAAGGAGGCCACCAGAATGTACTCGACATGGTTCTCGGGATCATCGCGAGGATATTGCGAGCGCAACTTTCTCCTCGGATGCGCATCTGGGTTGTATCTCCGCGGCGCCTCCAGGGACGAGTGGATTGACGAAACGCCGCTGGAGGGAGTCTTCGAATTCGAGTTGGGATCCGAGGTGCGGTGCGTGTCGATCCTCGTCGGCGGCTGAGGCGATTTCGAGGGGCGCGAATTGCGAGACATGGACATTTGGGAAGCGGAGCGCGAGGAGGGGAAGGACGAAAGGGAGGTGCGGCGGTGAAGTCCAGTCGCAGTTCCACCAGAAGCTGAGGTGCCATTCGTGGCCGACCTGTACAGCTGCTGCTGCGCGGCAACAGCTCCCGAAGCCATGATATACTTTCGGATGTATTGGCGCTTGGAATTGGCGACTTCTTGTTTGCACGGCTTGAGCAGCGTTTAGGAGTGGCAAGCTGGTGGAAATGTTGTTGAGCTTCGCGATACGCCGTCCCCTCAGCCATCCCATCGGTGCAGCAGCAATTGAATGCCTTGACTGCTTTCAGCTAGAATGTCTCGGACGACCCCTAAAAATCCCCTAAAGGTGCGCAATTTAGTCTCCTTGACCGTGGGAATGGCAATCACCGACACGCTACGACATCCCGTTGAACTGCTGCAAACTACCAACATGCTTCTCAACTACAACTAATATTACTCTCGCTTATTTGCACTGTATTTGAAGGTGCGAACTTTCGAACAGCTGTTATAAACCGGGACAGTCATCTTCGAATTGAGAAGTCTGGAGATATCACCAAGCAACCAGCATGAATGCATAATCGACGACAGTGCTGTGGTGGGGTCTAAAGATACTTAGCCGTCGCAAGTCGCGGCTCTATCCCGCTGTGGCACAAACCACCACGCGGTCAAAGTTCCAGTCTTCCAGATGAGCATGCTCGAGTACCGATGTCGAAGCTCAAGTTTGCTGATTGACTGGAGCTATTCGTGTTCTACGGTCCCGGAACCGGGCATTTCGAGATCGCGAAACTTTAGATTTCCAGCCGGAGTCCCGGACCAAGGCGGATGCCAACAAGTGGGCAAAAGTCAAAATAAACCTCTTGGGAAGGTGAGTTGAGATGATGACTTTCAATTGATTCGCCTGAGATTTTACCCCTGCTTCTGAAATAGGGGGTATAAAAATACCTATATATGTGGATGTCTACATGTATCCCCTTTCAGCATTGATCAAGTAGTACTTGGACTTCCGGAGCATCCGGGAGTGGCGACTAACGGCAACGGAAAGTTCGAATCCCCATACTCTATATCAAGCCCAGTAGGTTGGCGAACCGGGTTGGGTGAGACCCTGACCCGACCCATCCAGCTTGAAAGCATGAACTCTCTGCCTTCCATTCTGCTTGTCTTCCAGAACCAAACGTCTTCCTCTCCAGTCCTTCTCCATTCTCGATCCTGGCTATCCGGGATCTGCCTGCTTCTTCCATGCTGTTGCAGTCTAATGGAAACCTCCAGCACCAGTCCTCTTGAACCATCATTCGCCAAGGCGTATGAGACTCTCTTTCTCCGAAGTACATGTATCTAGCTATTTCCTCCTTCACCTTCCTCACTCCGATATCTACCCTTCAGGCTTCCACAAATGCAATAGATATCCTTCAACAACTCCAATCACATTCTCAATACAGATATCTCCCGAATCTATCCGCAGCTATGAAGTTCACTTCATCTCTCTTGTTCGGCGTCCTCGCCCTCCCTCTTGTCCACGCTGCAGTGATTCCCATCGATGCCAGAACTCCTGTATGTGATACCACACCCTCCCAAGTCAAGCGACAGCTCCCCCATCTAAGACATTTCAGACACGCGTTAGCGGAACGCGTTATGTCGACTACACCTATTATGGCGATGAATTTTATCGCCCCAAGGCCAAGGAAGAGAAAGCCGAAGCTGAAAAGTAGCGACATGAGAAGCTTCCAGAACGTAAGCCGTCATGTCTTTGCCTAATTTGCCTGCTACAACAGTCTTTTACTAATTATATATAGAATATGCTGGACGGCCTTAGTCTCCTGAATACGCCAACTACGGCTGTGACCAAACCTCAATCGGCTGCTGGAAGGCTGAGGGGGAAGGGTAGCAGCATAAGCATGTCCACGGAAAGCATCTGGTGATATATACTAGTCATGGCAATTACCTGACTGTCTATGTTGTTTATCTTGACGGAAGGGAATAACGAGCGATAGGATGGGGCGGTAGTTGTAACAAATGATGCTGGTTTTGCGCTGCTGAAGTCTTCAAGGATGAGGGGCAGTCAGGAGTATAGGCATTTCTTATGGTTTGCGTACTAGGCTTGAGAAAAAGCAGGCACTCTTTTTGATGCTAGTTGAATTTCCAAAAAATACTGTTATCTTCAACGGCCTTTCCGCGTCCCTGCTCGACTCGAGATACAAGCCGTGGCAGCTGACGGATAGCTTTTGGGAGGTCGAAAAAGACTGCTGGTAGGTTAAGAGGGAGCTTCATTGAAGATGCCAAATGGGAAGACTGGAAGTTGAAGAACTGGCGCGACGTCCGTGCGTTCTGAGCTCGCATTCGTTTCGGGAGCTTGGCATTGACGGGAATGTTTACAAGTCAACAAGCTAGAGATCAAGTTCACCGCCAAACAAAGCAATAATTCTGCGGACGCAGCTCAACACTGTCAAAGCTCGTGAACGTGTCCTTCCCAAATTCACCGCCCGCGCATCCCCAGAATCCAAATACCGTGCGCCTTCCTTCAGCAAGGATACTTTACTCGAGACGCCGCCTGCCGTTCCTGGCCCAGCAACCCGGCCAATCGTCATCATGGTGAGCTCCACCAAAAGCCTTGTCAACAACATTGAAGCCGTGCGGCGTACATGTACTTCCCTTGATACTGAAGCTTATTGTGCGAACAGGCCCTGCCAACTTCTCCCACGAAAACACCTCTCACCTACAACGCCTCAGCCCGCAATTCCCCCTTCAGCCGAGCTCCATCGCCTCTGCGCATCAGCTCTTCCGCAGTGCCAACCAGTGACGACATGCCTCCTCTCACGCCCTCCAAACTCAACAGATTCTCGACGCCGGTGGTCGGCTCCCCTTCATGGACGCCGAGGGGACTAACGCCGACGAGAGAAGTACCGTCGTCGCCGACTCGAGGCGCAGATGCTGTTAAGTTCGGAGGCATGCTTGGTTCTAACAATGTCCGGTCGAGGAACGATACCTTGAACGACAGCAACGCCCTCTCGAAATTACAAGCCTCGCAAGTCCGCGAACTGCGAGAGGCCTTCCAGACATTAGATCGTGATGGCGACGGAGTGGTCAATCGCGAGGACATAGCAGACATGCTAACACAACTTGGTAAGTCCCTGCAACATCACCTCCTCCCACCATCCCACAACACGAACATGATCATTCTCGCAACTCCATAGAATATCTTCAGAACCGCCCGATACATAACTGACATTTCCAACCCACACAGGCCTCCCCTCCGGCCCCTCCGACACCTCCCCCTTCTTCCCCCCCGGCGCCGCCCAAACCATCTCTCTCCCACGCTTCCTCAACACCCTCGCCTCCCTCCTCGCCTCCTTCTCGCCACAAACCGAACTCCTCTCCGCCCTCGCAGCCTTCGACGACGACGACAGCGGCCAAATCGACGTTGCGGAGCTGCGCGATGCGCTGTTGCATACTGCGCCTGAGCCGGGCGAGTCGCTGATGTCGGAGCGCGAGATTGATAGGGTTATGAATGGCTTTACGGGACGAAGAGCTTTCGGAAGGAATGTGGTTAATATTGGAGGCATGGGTGGAGGACATGGGGGTCATGGTGGTGTGGGGATGGGCAAGAGGGGCGAGGTGTTTAAGTATCAGGAGTTTGTGGCGGCTGTGCAGGGCGGTGCGGGGGGTGGGAAGGAGAATCAGAGGGGGGAGTAGATGGGTGTTTGGGTATTTGTGGCGTGGGCATCAGCGTGGGGAGTTGGTGTGGTGTCGATATTCAGGGTGTGAAACATTAGCGTGGGGAGTAGGAGTGGTATGAATGTTTATGACATGGAGCATAAATGGCAAAAGGCGTTGTTAGGCTCAGGGGAATGGTGTATATGTCGGGATCAGCATGGAAAGGCACCAATTGCGATGCATTTTGTGTAAGGTGTTACGGGGGGAATGTTGATAGTTTAATGGAAAGACACTCGGACTGGCGAGTGTACAGTTTGCTGAACAGCGACGCAAGCATGGCGAATACGAATTGCGTGAACGTCAACAGTGGTCAGAGGTCTCTGGAAATTCATGATCAGAGACTCGGAGAAAGAGTGTCTCAGCTGAGAGTGCTACCTCCTAAGAGAATCCCCATTGGAGCCTGACAGGAGGAGAGGAAAGTCAAGGGGAGAGGCAGGGCTAGCTGCTCAATAACCCCCACTCGCATCTTCAAGATGAAGAAAGAGGGGAAGGAAAGAGAAAGAAATTGACCCCCCCCCCCCCTCCTGATGAGCAGACTCAGTGGATCGTTGATCATGGAGCTCCCCCTTGTGCAAAGTCAGTATAGCCTAGGGAAGCCCATTCTTCCAGCGACCCGAAGGCCCCGAAGCCAGGGCCTAGACCGCTGCACCAAAGGGGGAGACAGTGTTGATTGATACCTATTTGATTGGCGTTTTTTGAAATTATATCCCATATCACCCTCCGCTCTCTCTCCCTCCCACGGTCTCGTTGATGAGCAATACAACTCTTGACCCCCTCATCCATGCGGATCTCGTCTGGACACATTTGACGAGCAACAAAACTCGATGGTATGCAACAAACCTGACCCGTTCTCCCTGATACGTTTTCCTGCACCCATTCCCCCTCAGCTTGTCTCCCTGGCCCAATACTCCCCGACACTCTCTCCTTGATACGTATGCTCGCCACACCCCAGACTATCTGTCGTGAAGCAGAAGACAGAAACTCTTTCAGCACCACCAAAACTCGTGCCAAGTAATCGACAGAGACCGACGGAGACCGGAAACGATCATGGATTTCCGGAAACGACAGAGGTTTCCAAGACCGACAGACAACTCCGATATCGATTCAAAGCTACATGATGACTGTGCTCTTTCCCTTGTACGTTCGTTGCACATCGTCCGCCCGGCCCCTCCACTGACCTCGACGGCCGCCTCTTTGCCTACCCTTCCCATCAGACCAACTTTTCGGCACCACACCATCAACTCGCACTCGTTTGTAATGATTCTGAACTCTTTAGAAAGCCCTTCTTCAGCTCTTTCATCATGACCAACTTAAAAATGAGATTCTGGACCGACACACCCACAAGCAAAACGAATGCTTCTGCCCTCAGCCAGAGTCGAACTGACGACCTCATCATGCTCCAGAAATACTAGTGATGCGCTCTACCGCTGAGCCATGAGGGCTTCGATACCCATTTAATGTCATCCTTGCTTGATGGAGCAGTGTTGACAATTCTGGGACATTGTAGCAATTTTCGCAAAACTTTCGAGCCGGCGACGGTGGAATCTTAAAATGTTGGAAACTTGCTTTGGAGATCCTGGTCTGCGGGAAGTGGCATATTGGGGGATGTGAAAATTTTAATTGTGGGGAAACCTTGTTACGAACTCCGGGCAATATGGAGGAAAATCTTCTGTCTTCTGGGTTTTATGTGCAGGCTGTTATGCTCGTTGCTCATCAAAGTCGTGTTTATGAGAAGGTCGTAAAACTTCGTCTATGTCGTCACATACCGTATCGTCATAGCAGCGTCAGAATCCCAGAAGTCCGCCTCCCCCAACCCCATAAATCTCCATACTCTCCCCCCCCCCTAAACACCCTCCTCACCATCCCACCCCCCGTACTCAAGCCTTCTCCTTCTGCCAAGTACTAACCTTACTCAACGTCCTCTTCCTCATCTGCTTCATAATATCCACCTCCATCTCCTCGACCCCCCTATCCAACCTCTGATCCTCCTCATCATAAGTCTTCTCCTTCACCCTCTCATACCACCACCAAACCCCCACAATCAGCAGCGTCGTCGGCACCGTGACCGCCCAATAGATCCAGAAACTGGGCGCCACATACTGCCCTTCCTGCAAATCATCGGTCTGGAAATTGAAAAACGTCATGCTGAAGACGGATGCGAGGTAGGCGCCGGGAAGGAAGACGGCGCCGAGGAGAGAGAGCGTTTTCATGGCGGCGCTGTCGCGCTTGGCGGCGTGCGCGAGCTTGCGTTGCTCGCCGGCCATTTGGAAGTTGAGTTTGGATTCTTTTTGCGCGATTATGTTGTAGAGCTAGGGGATTGTGTTAGTGTTCTTCTACATATATTTCCCGTCTTTCTTTCAAAAAATATGGCAACAAACTCGCAATAGCCCACCCCGTGCAAATAAAACGGGCTAGACGTCAAAACGGGGACCAGGGGGTAAGAAAAGGGGGTAAAATCGGGGAAGAACAACACATACCGCACTCCGCTGGATATCCAACCTCTGCAGCGTCGTATAAGCATAACTATCAATCCCCTGCAACTTCCTCCTATAAAACTCCAACCTACTCGCCATGCTCTTACTTAACCTCCCCACCTCCCCCTCCAACCCCTTTCCCCCCACTTCCCCCATTTTCCCCTCCCACAAGTCCATAGCTTCCCTCATCCCGTCAAGAATCTGCATATAAGCCACCGGCCTCTTCCAAAGCACCTGACTATGACACTCCACCAAATCCCGATTCACCGCATCCAAATCCACGTTCCCATTCTCCGCCACATAGCTCTCGTGTTCTGCAATCTCGGTTCGCATGGATACGGCGTGTTCGAGTCGGCGGAGCCAGTCGCGTGCGTCGCGTTGCTTGATGTCCGTGGAGGAGTCCATGTCGTGCGAGATTATGATTACGGGTAGGAGGAGGGGATGGGTAATTTGGGACGCACAGGCGCGCAGGTGCGTGAGGATGGAGGGGAGGTTGGCGGAGGGCGTGCCTTTGTAGAAACCGGTTGTGATGCCAGTCCTAATCGAATGCGAGAGAGATAATTCCCAGCCGCGGGTTTTTCCCTTCTTGCGGACGTCGGATTTGCGGTATACGATTTCTGCAAGTTTTGAAACGAGATTTGATGTTAGCTGGTGCCCTTGACATTTCTTTTTTGAAAAATACTGGGGAAGGAAGAGGGAGGGGGACGAACGCAAGTGCGGATCTTCTTCGTCCTGATCGAAGGCAGCCCAGAAGAATGGGCCAACGCAGCTTATGCTCTCGATGACTCGGTAGGGGAGCTTCAGAGTCTCGATCATGGATTGGTATTGTGCATGTTTCATGCTGATGTAGTGCGGTGTAAACGTATCCGGATGCTGGGCATTTTGCTGAAGTCTATCAAAACCCCATCGCCGTCAGTAAATGTCTCCATGGTAAGATATGACAGCGGTTGATCGAATACTCACACTAATCGTATCCCGCCTTTGAGCACAACGCCCTCTGGTACATGTTTCGGCGCAAAAGCTCCCTATACCAAAGCACCCTCACAGATCAGCAAAAAACTCTCTCTTCCTTCCTCATACACACACACTCTCAAGTAGTGTACGTGAGGCTCTGGAATTTGGGCAAGGACAAAGGCAAAGTTACCCGTCGGTGCAAGAAATTATCAAACTCATTGTCGTCCAGCGGATGTTCCTCAATCATACCATACGATTCATCCTGTCTTGTCAGCAAATCCGCGCCAATTCAGTTTTGCGACACTCCATACCAAAGTGAGTGGACAGAAGGGTAGCAGAGATGCGTACAGAATACGTAAAGATCTCCAGATAAGACGTCGTCTCGGAGACGACTCTGCATCGTTCCACCAGCGTCTTGAACATATAGTCGTCCATCGTATTGCTTCTCGTTCGTCGTTCGTCGTCTATGTTTCAAAATCTAGCGGTGTGTGGTCGAGTGTGTAAGCTTACAGCCTCTTCTTCAGCTTCATGAATTCGTGAATCGTTTATCGTAAAAGATGCATTGCTGCACGAGTCACAGCTTGCTGTACAGTAGTGATTTGCAAACAATGCTAGAAATACAGCGCAGAGTTGCTTCGTCAAGGATACAGAAAGAAGACTATGTTAAGGAACAGAGAGGTGAAGATATTAAACATGAGCACGTTCGTATCGAGACATTTTTCTGATTGCCAAGACCTTGACCGTGCCTTTGGGTTCCCCGCTATCCAGGGGAGGTTGGGGATCCGGATGACAGCACGCACATGCAGTATGTGGGGGCGCCGGCCCGCGCCCCAATCGGATTGCTTCGATTTAACTGGATGGCTGTCCAAACCCCTGTCGAGATCTAGAATGTCGGCAAGTCTGAGAGTCTAGGCCGCCGATATCTTTGAAGCCTTCGACGGGGAGCACAGCATCTTTTCTCTAATCTTGAGACATCCGTGCTGTAATCTATTTCATACACCAAGTTCATCGTAGATAGAATCCAAATCAATGAGGGGAACATAGTAGCTTTTTTGTCTTTCTAGTTGGTTCTATCTACACCCTTACCACGCCTTGTTCCTCCTCATCCATAGTAGCCAGTTGACGTCTCACCGACCGCTCCCACCAACTAGCAAACCTCCTCCTCGCCCAATCAAGATGAAACCAAGCTCTCGCAAGCAGCTCATGAAGGGGCGGCTGAAAAAAAGGTGCCCTTTCTACAGCCAGCAATTCAAAGCGTCTCGAAAAATGTTCCGCCGCTCAGAAAGTACCCTAGTAGCCGCTCATGGGAATCAGAACCACTAAAAAGACTCCTTGAAATGCCAAAGCAATAGACGCCCAAATCAAAGTATCTCGGAAAGTCGTAGAAAGGCGCTGATCCTCGCTGATCCTCGCTGGTAACTTTGCAAAGGCTTGCTCAGCCTCGCTGGGCTTTCAAAAAGCCCTGCAAGTATCCCGCGAAATTCTTGCGCTCTTCCGAACTCATCATGGAGCGGATGAAATCAGTGCCATCCACGCCCAGCGACGGAAACAGCGTTCCCTGCAAATGCTCAATGAACATATTGCCGGTCTTGACATAGATAGTCTGTTCGAGCCCCGCAATCTCAACCAAGACAGACTTGGCCTGCGCGTCTTGGCTGGGGTTGAACTGAGGATCTTTGAGAACGTCCCAGCAGACAGGGTGGAAATTTGAGATCACGAATTGGTCGAAGCCGGGGAAGTTGGGTGCGGGAGCTTGCGTGGGTGGCTTGGGGTTGGCTTCGATCTTGGCAATGTCGGGACCCCCCCAGAGCTGTGTCATGCGCGTGAGGACCGAGAAGGCAAGTTTGCTGGCAGTGAGGTTGCCGGTTCCGTCCCCGATAATCTTGGCTAGAGTGGTGATGGAGGCGATAAGTTGTTCGAAAACGTTCTGGTTTGTGGAGCTGACAAGGACAGAGCCTAGGCCTTCGTGCAGGATGACCGATATGAAGGACAGATACTCTCTGCGGAGTTCAGCAAGCTGGATATCGTCGTCGGTGCCTGCTACTGGTTCGGCGAGGCCGGCAAAGACCCGCTGCAGGAGTGGCGTCAGGAGAGAATCCAAGACGCTGAATATCTCGGTCTTGAAGCCGTGCACGACCTGGTCAAGCAGCCTTAAGAACAAAGCCATCTCGTCCTTGGAAGAACTCTGAGAGAGCAAGCCTTCGATCCATCTCGGAAGCTGCGGAAGAATCATGTTGTCCAATACTCCGTACAGTCTCGAGAATGCTGCCTTAGAGGCTGTTCGAACTTCAAAGGACGTGTTCAGCGATTCAAGAGCGATCAAGATAGCTTCTGCGGCTCGATTGAATTCAGTCGACACTTCCTTAGGAGGAGGCTTGGGTCGCGAGTTCGGAGTGTTGCTAGTATGCTGAGAATAACCATGGGCCAAGGTTCCAAGCGCCATGATGATATGGTGGACTTGGAGAATAGCTTGGGCATCACCAGATTTCGCAGCAGGCAGAGCTCGCTCCAGATCAGCAAACAGAGGGTCCATTATGGAACGTGCATAGAGACTCTGCTTTTCCACAGGGGTGTTGGCTGTGGAGGATATGCAGCCGATTGCTTCAAAGAGATAAAGCTGGCTGTTGAAAATTGCATCCGCAGAATGATCAGTTTCATCCGAGGACATATCATCGTCTGCTTCTTCTCGAGGAAGTTCAGCCTTGATGGGCAGTAGATCACTAATGGACTGGATGATCGTCTCAGCGAGATTGCCAACTTGATGTCTCAATTGCCTGACAAAGCGGAGGAACAGATACCACGATCGACTGCGCACCCGCACGTGGCTAGAGTGAACATGTCGAACGAACTCTTCCAGAACTTGGGGTATGAGCGATGTGTTATCTTCAAAGAAGAAGGAGTATCGGACGCAAATCTCCATGTATTGGAGTTGGATTGCGGGGTGTGCAAATGATCCGATCCCTGACAGTTATTAGTGGGTATTCATATTTGCTTCTCTCAACTCAAAACATACCAGACTGAACCATCTTCGTCATCATAACTCCCAAGCGTTCCTGGGCCACAGGATTTGGTGGGTTCTTAACGTTATTGGTGGGAATTGCAAGCTCGCCAAACAGAAACATCTCGTGTAAAGCGAGGTCGAGATCACGCCAGTCCATCTGGCCACCTTGCTGGTCATAACTCTGGAATGTGTTGCCAATGACATTGCTGAGAATGTCTATGTAGAGTGCCTGATCGACAGCGCAAACACTCTTTTGCAGCACCTGGAGCTTTTTCCTCAACTCCTGGAATTCCGCTTCATCAGTCTGCTCGTCCTCATTGCCCCAATTCGAGGTTTCATCATATCTCATCTTGGTGATTATGGCATTCAGGACCGGGGAGAGCAGTTCGGAGTATCGGGGAGGTAACGGTTGTGTTTTGCGGAGGAAAGTCAGGAGGTCGGTAAGGGAGGGTATGACATTTGAGCATACCTCATCGTATTCGTCGGAGAAAAATCTTAGCAGTAGAGGGATGAATGATAAAAGGAGTTGATCTGCTCGCGCCCTGGTAGTTTGCTCAAGTTTGCCATCTTCAAGAGCATGAACGATATCGTTCATAGCATTATTAACCAGCTTTGCGACCGCCTCCGCAAGATCTGTGTCATATGTAGGAGTCTGACGAGCTTCATTGAGTGGTGGGCTTGCAATCAGTTGGGTGACAACATCGCCAAGATTCAAAAATATGATCATTTCAATCTTGTCCGATGGCTTCATCTTCTTGCCCACAATCTCGGTGAAACAATCAATGGCGGTATCTCGGACCTTGTCCTCGTTGTTACCCGGGTTTGTCCGACCAACGAACTGGAAGAGAAGGTTCAGAAGCTCCTGGTTGACAACCAGCGAGATATCAATCCAGCTGACCCATCTTCCTGTAGCCTTCAGGGTCATCTCAATGACAGCGTCGCTTCGGCCTTGCCATTGGACAAGAAGTTGGCGCCACGAAGCTGCGATCTTGGGCACATCCCGGTTACGGAGCAGATCTTTGAGCTCGGCGTTACGCTTCTGCTCGTCAGGAGACCGGGGCACCAAAGTGTCGGCTACCTCATCATGAATGGATGCTAGCATGCGAAGGTACAGGATAACACCATTGATATTTCCTTCGGCCGAGTTGCCTTGTAATCCGGTCAGAGACAGAAAGTCGTCGATGAAAGTCTCCCATCCTTCTTTGTACAGGGAGATGAAGAGGAAGGTCAAGGTCTGGGTGAGCTTGTTTTGTAACATGGGAGAATCAATCTGAGCCTGAGCAGCAGAAGGACCATAGGTTCGCTGGACGTAGTCCAGGAGGCTGTTCTTCAGATATGCCAGGCTCTGGGCGTCAAGAACGAGGGTTTGGACGGCATTGTTGACCACCTCGAGCGAGAATAACCGCACAACTTCAGAAGGTCTTTGGTCGCGGGTGAAGAGGGTGAGGCAGACTTGCCAGCTCGAGGAGTCGGATCGGAGCTGGTTGATGAAGTCGAAGGCCTGGCTCTTGAGGTTTTGGTCGGAGTGGGGGTTCCAGGCGATGTCAATCGCGTTCTCTACCTGTTTTACAAAGACAGATCAGAGACGTTCAAACGGATTCAGCATGGGGGGGGGGGGGGATTATATCAAGCTTGCCCCGCCATGGTGGGGTAGTCCGGGGGGTTGGAGAGAAGTTGTAGCTGGCAATTACTGACCTGGCCCTCCATAATGGTGTTCCAGGTTCGGGCGTCTGTTTCACTCAGATTGCAGGTTGTGCAGTTGTGCGGGCGTGGTTCAAATGGCAGTGCAGGTGTCCGGTCAAAATGGCATGCTCCGGTTGTCAACAGCTATCGAGTCATAACTTCATGCCGCGTCGAGTGGAAGAGGCCGGAGTTTTTAACGTGAGACGACTCCAAAACACTAGCGCACCTTTTCCGGACGGCGAAGACTAGTGCAGGACAGCTGCAGACGAAATTCGAGACGTGATATATCCGGCGTTGGTGGTGTTGACAGTTCCCAAGCTTTGTCTGCGAGATAGAGTTGCGGCGCCTTGCATGGCTCAAAAAAGAAGGCCGCTAGTCGCGTGCACTTCGGCAAATTGCGCCCCGGCCCGTGCGTCTGAAGAACGTCACTCCGGCGGCTCTCTTCTAAACTGCTTTTGTTGATTTACAGGGGTCTTCAGCCTCCTCGTGACAACTCACCAGCCGGATATACCGTTACCTTCAACTACGCAGCCAGGAGAAGAGAAGGTCGCCATAGTCCTGCTTGCTGTTCTCCAGAATCACGCCCAAATGGCTCCGCCCGTCGAAATTTCCATCCCATCAACCGTCCTCTCGACGACTCCAACCCCATTCACCCTCTATAACATCACTCTCCGCCTCCCTCTCCGCACCTACGTGGTACAAAAACGCTACTCCGATTTCGCCACTCTCCATACCAATCTAACCTCTGCCATCGGCAGCCCACCACCCGCTCCTCTGCCCGGCAAATCGTGGTTCAAATCTACATCAAAATCGCCCGAACTCACCGAAGCCCGACGCATTGGGTTGGAAGCCTATCTGAAATCAATAGCAGAGTCGCCAGACCGACGATGGCGCGACACGAGTGCTTGGCGCCAGTTCCTCAACCTTCCTAGCAGCAACACAAACTCGAGCCGAAGCGATGCTATGGCTATGGTTGGCGCATCATCCCATGTCCCTGCTGCCGATCCAACTGTCTGGCTGGATGTACATCGCGAGTTGAAAGGCCAGCTACACGATGCTCGACTATTTCTGGGCCGGAGAGATGGTGCAACTACTGCTCAAGGACAACACGAGGCTTCGGCAAATGCGAAGAGATGCTTAGTAAAAGCTGGTGGACTGATCGGAAGCTTGGATGAAGGACTCAAGACCATGAACGACAACGAGAGAAGTGGCAGACGAGGAAGTGGTATCGGCGAAGGAGAAATGCGCCGACGCCGCGACTTGCTGGCCAGTGCAAAAGTCGAAAAGGAGGGCCTGGAGAAGTTAGCACTCAGTCTTGCGACCAAGAATCGAGCAGGTGCTCCTGCTGCAGCAACTGCACAAGACAAAAGCGCTCTGTTCGGACCACATGTCAGCAAGCCCAGTGGACGAGTGCTAGGCGCCCCTGTACCCGAGACGGCCAAAACGAGAGAGTTGGACAATCAGGGTGTGTTGCAGCTGCAGAAGCAAATCATGGAAGACCAGGATCTTGATGTTGAAGAGCTGGGGAAGCTGGTGAGGAACCAGAAGGCTATGGGTATTGCTATCAACGAGGAGCTGCAGTATCAGGAGGAGATGTTGAGGCGTGTGGATGAGGATGTTGATCGTGTTGGAAACAAGATCAATATTGCCAAGAAGCGAGTGGATAAGATCCGGTAGAAAGTCTGGCCTGGTGGTGTCTGTGGGTGTGCGGGAGTCGGTTGAGCTTTGATGATAGGGTGTGTATACTTGTGCTTTGAGCATCAGCAAGGCGTCTGGCGGTCTGCATGGTGGCTTTGCGGGACTTACTCTTCATTTGATGGCGAGCAATCCTTTTCAGCGCGCATACCAAACACATAGACTCCGACCCGACCTTTAATGTTGAATTCAGGGCTCCTAATAGTTCAAACCAGTTCAGTTTGAGGGTTAAACTGAACCGAAACTGGCAGTTTAGGGGGTAAACTGCCAGTTCAGTTTGAACTGCAATTTAATTGAAAGGCCCGGAAAGACTATATTACCGCCCGGAATAATATTTTTCCGGGTCTAAAAATCCGGATTAAATTTTTAGCGGCTGAAAAATTAATTTTCGGGAACTAAAAAATACGGGTTAATGTTTTAGCGGCTGAAAAAAGAGGTTTTTCCCCTAAAAATCCATATTTTTTCCCCAAACTGCCAGTTCAGGGTAAACTGCCAGTTTAGTTCAACCCTTAAACTGAACTGGTTCAGTTTTAAATTTCTCAAACTGAACCAGTTTAAACTGCCAGTTCAGTTTGGGTCCAAAACTATTAGGAGCCCTGGTTGAATCGTTTGTTTCTGCGTCTCATTTTCTTCAAGCTTTGATTGTGCCATGCAACAAGTCTGGGAAAAATATTATCATGCTGAGGCTGCAGGTTTCGAAGTCGTGCCATAGCGTAGCCCTATATATCTCTTCCTGAGTGGCTTGGGATGTCTGGGGATTGAGATGCTGTAGAGGGTATAATAAGGCGTGCTAGTAGATATTCTGGCTGGCGGAAGGGCCTGGCGAAGCCCCGTGGTTGTAGCGGAGGTATATGATGACCACGTGGGGACCGATGATGTTTCGAAAGGCTTGGGAGATTCCAGAAAACTTGATATTTCTGATCTACTCTTAGGTGTCCTAATCCCGGTATCTACGAGATATTCTAACAATGGTATCCGTTAGTCCGTTAAGCCCCCTAACTACGGTATACCGTATACGTTATGATTGCTGATTCCTGATATACTGAAATCTTTCGCAAGGTAGACAATATAAAGAGCTGGTTTACAAAACATCGTAAGCATGATGGCTGGTGTGTAGATGCCTTTTGGTCATAGTGTCACAGTATTGACCTTAGGTGCCTTAGGCACGCGCCCCGGGCACGCGCCACGCGCCCCGAGCCCTCATGTGCCAGGCACCTGCCTTTAGCGCTTTGCGCTAGCCTGCAGGATTTTTAAAATCCTGCAGGGCTGGAGACTTCCTTTTTTAGCTTATAATATTGCTTTACCCTAATTTTTGCTTTGCCTTTAAATTACCGTAATAATTTATAAGCTTTTTTTATTGGCTAATTTAATTTAAATTCCTTTAAAATAATTATAGCCTTTTATATTGCAAAAAAACGGCAATTTAAAATTGCATAAATTCCAAATTCAATTTTAAATTTTACGCATTTTTATTCCAAATTTTATAATTTAATAAATTTTGCAATTTTTAAATTAAAAAATCTTATATTATATTTTTTATATTTATTGCAATTATTGCAAATGCAATAATTAAGCAGTTTAAAATTATAGAATTTTTATATTTTAAAACCGCTTTTAAATATTTTGCCAATAAAAACCATAATAGCATTGATTTCGACGCCGCTATTTTTTTTTGAAAAAGATCCTTATTAATTTTATAATTAAAAATTATATTTATTTAAAAACCTTTTTATGTAATATTAATAAAGCCATAAATAATTTTTTTAATTAATTATATAATAAAAAAAATTAATATATATATAACTAAAATTGCCAAATTATAAGACCAGCTTACTAATATTAAAGCTGTTATTTTTTATTTTAAAAATAATATTTTTTTCGGCTATTTATACCGCCGTATTAAAACTCCTAAAAAATTTACCGGAATTTGTTTTTAAAGCGTTAAAAAAATTCTTAATTTAAAAATCAAAACTGCGCTATATTTTGCAAATCAATAATATAATTTATAATATTAATTATAAGCAAATTAAATTTTTTATTAAAATAATTAAAGGCAAAGCTGTATCTCAATTTTATATAAGCTTTAAAAAATTATTTTGTATTTAAATAATTTTTTTAAATGGATTTGGAAAAATGCAAAAATTATTAAAATGCCCTTTTAATGGTTCGAATTAATTTTTTGCCAAAATACCCTGGTTATATATAAAAGGTTACGCCACCCTTGCATATATAAGCGAAAAAGAAACGTATAATATTTTTAAATTATAAAATAGCTTTTTTTTAATATAATATATTTAAAGAATTTAGCTTCCATTGGATTTAAATAAATTATAATTATTAATATGCTTTAGCATAATTAAAAAAAATTATAGCGCCGTATTTTTAAAATTTTTATAGCATTATAGTTTTAAAGCGAAAAAAAACCTGCAATGCTATATTTTTTTTATTTCCAATAAAAACTTTGCAATACCGTATTTTTAAATTTTTTAAAATTCTAATATAGTATTATATTTTTGCATTTTTTTATAGCGCTATAGTTTTAAAACCTATTATTTATTAGCATAATATTATTTTTTTACAAATTTATTTATAAATTAATAATAATAATAATAAATTTCTATTTTCCAAATCAATATAGTTATTAATTTATTATAATAAATTGTTTTTTAAAAGCAAAAATATTTGGTGTATTATAATTATTATTTTTAATTAATATATTGCAAATTTTAATATTATTTAAGCAAATAAAAAGCAAATTATATTAAATAAAAATTTAAAAAGGGAATATAAAACAAATATTGCTAAAGCCTTTTATAAAATTTATATTTATTTTAATTAATTAAATAAAAAGGCTACTAATATTAAAATTTATTATATAAACGCTTAAAATATTCTGGATAAAAGTGTTTTATAATTTTTACCACTATTATAAATTTTTATTTTTGCAAAATTGCCAATTTTAAATAAATTTTAAATTCCATTATTAAAATTTTTTAAATTAAATTCTATGCTATCCGCCGCTAAATTATTTAATTAAATCTATTTTATATAATGATTTATAGTAAGAATTCTTTTATATTATATGATTATATTGTTTTAGCAAAATATATTATATTTAAAAATATAATATTAAATGAATATAATTTAAATATTGTTTAAAAAATGAATTTGCAAAAAAAAAGCCTTTTTATAATTAAAAAAAAACTGCCTATTTTACTGCTTTATAAAAATAAAATGAAAAAGGCAAATATAAAAAGAACAATTTAATAAGCTATAAAATAAATGCCTTATTAATATCCCTTGCAAAGCTAAAATTAATAGCTATAAAAATAGCAAACTGTTTTATAATTAAATTAAATATTTTCGATATAGCTAAAAAAGCTATAATAGTATTAAAAGATATCCTTATTTTGCTATAAATTAAAACATAATGCAAGATATTATAATAACCGGTTTAATAAAGATCCCAATAACAAAAAAAGCCCATATTGCTAAAAGCAGTATTAAAATTAAAATTATTTTTTTAAAGCTTAAAAGAAATGGTATATATTATTTAAAATTTTATTAGCATTGCCGGTAAAATTCCTTATTTTATTTAAATTGCCAATTTTAATACTATATTATATATAACATCTTTTTTTTTACTTTTTAAATTTTTAAAATTATATTAATGGAAAATTATTAAAATAAGAAAAAGGCTATATTTAAATTAAATTAGCACTATATTAACAAAGATTTAAAATGGAAAATACTTGCTTAAAAATATTTTATATATTTTATATTTGGAAATAAATTTGCTTTTAAATAGAAAAATTTATTAAAAAGAATTTTTAAAGAATTTTAATCAAAATGGCATATATTTTAAAAATTAGCATATTGAAAATCTTATTTTTAAAGCATTTATATAATAAAGCTTATATATTATAGATTTTATAAATATAATAGCCAAATTAGCATTAGCATTTAAATAATTATCTTTTATTACTTCCCTTTACTTTGCTGCTTTTTTTATCAAAATTAAAAAAATTAAAAGCGTTTTAAATACTTTTTTCTTATATTAAACTTTTCTTTTTTAAAAATACTTTAATATAATATATTAAAAATATTAATTACTATAATACAAAATATACCAATTGCTATAATATAAAATATACTAATTGCTATAATATAAAATATACCAATTGCTATAATATAAAAGATGCTATTAATTAAAGCTTAAAAAGCGCTAATATTTAATATAATGAAAGCGATTTAATTTAAGGCCAAAATTAAAACCAAAACGTCTAAAAATATGAAAATTAAAATAATTAAAAAAGCAAATCGGAAAAAATAATAGCAAAAAGCTATTAGGCAATTTTCTTTTATTCCATTATAAATAAGCTTATTTAAATTTAGCCAAAATTAATAAATTGCATTTTATTACTATTTTTAAAAATAAAATAAAATTTCTAATATTTTCTATTATTATAAAAATTGCAATATTGTCGAAATACAAAATTATATTTCCAGAATTTTTGCAAATTATAGAATAAAAATTATAAAATTAATATATTTTAATATAGCTAGCATTTTGTTTTTAATATTTATAAAAGTATTTAATTACTAAAAAAAATAATAGCCAAATAAGGAAAATTTAGGCCTTTGCTATAAAATTAAAAATAAAAAAATATTATATTTTAATTGCTTAATATAAAAAACTAAAACTGGAAAATAAAAAAAAAATAAAAAAAATTAGTAAAGCAGAAAAACTAATAGAAAAAATAATTAATTTAAAAAAAGCTTAAATTAAAAAGCTTTTTAAATAGAAAAATATTAAAATTTAGAGTTGCAGAATTTGGTTTTATATTAATAGAAAAAGGCTTTTTTAAAAAAGCCGCAAAAATAAGCTTTTATTTATAGGGAAAAAAATTATAGAATATAATTTAAATACTATTAAATAATATAGGCTATATTATCCAAATTTAAAATATATAGCTATATAATTTATTATTAAATAAAATAAAAAAAGCCCTAGCGAAATTATAAATTTAAAGCTAAAAAACAATTTTTATAATTTTTATAAATTTTAAATAAATTTTCTAATCGCCATTATATTAGTAAATTAATCCTAATAAAAGAAAGGCCCAAAAGCCCTTTTTCAATTACGAAATATTTAAAAATAAGCCAATTAAAGCTGTTGAATTAAAAATAGTAATTTTAGCCTTCAATAAAAAAAACTGTATTTTATTTTAAATTTAATAACACAAAATTTAAATCGGTTTAATTTTCTTTTAAAGCCCCTATTATAAAAATAATATTATTATAATAAATGCACCCAAATTAAATTCTGAATTAAAAGCTATAAATACTATAAATATAAATACTATAAGTATAAATACTATAAATATAAATACTATAAATATAAATATTATAAATATTAATAAAGCGCTTTTGGCTATATTTATTATTTATAAATAATTGCTATTTAAAGCTTTATAAAAATTCTTTGCCTAAATAATTAGTAAATAAAAATATTTAAAACGCAATATTATTAAAATTAGAATTTTATACAAAAGCCAGTTTTTAAAGGCTTTTATAGCAATTATAGCCGGAAATAAAAACAATTTATACAAATTTGCCTTTTTCATTAAAAGAATCCTGGATATTTCTATTTTAAAAATTTATAAAAAAAACCGTAAATAATCCTTTATATAAAAACAATTAAAAAAAGGCTATTATAATAAAATTTAAAAATTTAATAGCTAATAATATTTACATTAAAATAGCTATATAAATAGCTTTTAATTTAATTTTTATTAAATAGATATTTACAATTAAATTAAATTTAAATGGTAATTTAAATAAATATGAAAGCCCGTTTAATAATCCGCGGCTTTATTTAAATTTATAAAAAGGATCTTTTTAATACAATTTTACCAATGGTTTATATAAATATATTTAGGATTTTTTTTTGGCTATTAACAGCTTGGCAAAATATAAAATACCGCTATTTTAATATTAGCAATGCTTTTATTAAGGCTAAATTTAAAAAATTAATATATTTAACCCTTTTAAACAAAATAGCTATTAAACCTGGTATTAAAAAAATGGCGTTTAATTTGGTATAACCTGATATAAAACGCTGATTATAAGGGTAAATAAAATATTGTATTAATTGCTTAAAATTCTAAATTAAAAGCGTTCCCAAATTATAAATATTTAATTTATAAAAGACGCTAACTCTATTCTAGCTAAGCAAAATACTATATAATTATTTCTATAATAGCTATTGCATTTATTTCTCAATACTTTCTTATAAAGGCTATTTTATAAATTTACGTAATTATTCCTAATATTTTTATAAAAAATTTAAATTTAACCCTTTATAATAGCTTTATTAATTTATTGGCCATTATTTGATCTATTAATATATATTTAATACTAAGCTTTTTATTTTTCTTTAAATTGTTAATAAAATAATAAAAAACGTTTATATATTTTTTTAATTTTTTTTGGGACTTTTAACTAGGCATAAGGATCCGGTATTGTTTTCAAGCATGCAAATGCTATTTAGATTTTATTTAATATGCTATAAATAATCCAAATTTTGGAAAATTTGGGCTAGCTATTAATTTTGTTTAATATAAAACGAAAAAGCAATATATTTAAATTTAATAAATAAAATAATTACGGATTTTGCTTTTTGCTGGTTTATAAAATCGGTTCGTTATAAAATATAGCTACGCTTTCAAAAACGCTACCCCGGTTGGTTTTATTGCTGGCCCAATTAAAATTGGAATAAATAACGATTTTAAAGTCTTTTCCCCTAGGCCTATAATATATTTTATAATTTATAATGGTATTAAAATATTTCATCAGGGTTTTAAATACTTTGCTATAGTATTTTAATAAATTAGCTATATATTGCGCTAATTATTTTAAAATAAAAGCTATATTTGGTTTAATAAATATTATAGCAAATATAAAGCTGCTTATTATTTTTTGGTATTTTTTAATATTAATTTAAATATTATTGGAAAAGAAAAATTAAAAGGCGTTATAATTCGCTATAGGGATTTTTTTAAAATAAATCATAATTTTAATAATTTTAAATTAATTTAATATAATTTAAAAATATTGCTTTTAATTAATATAAAGGGCTTTGGCTTTCCAGTGTTTTATTATTTTTATACCGAGAATTTGTTTTATTGTTTTTTAAATTTTTAATATTAAAGCAATTGAAAAGCTTAAAATAAAATTAAAAAAATTAGGCTTTATTTTTGCAGGCTGCAATTATATTATTAATATATATTAAAAGCTTAATACCGTATTTAAAACATAAATAAATATACAAATTAGCCAAGCTTTAAATAAATTTCTATTTTTTTTAATTTTCATTTTATTAAAGAATTTTAAATTTTTGCAGCCTATTTTAATTCGTAAAAACTTTTTAAATTTTAAAGGACTTTATTTTCCAAAATAATAATACTTTTTGGAAAATTAAAAGAAATTTTAAATAGCATTTTAGCTTTTATAAAAGCGTTTTTAATATTAAATTGCTAGTCTTTTTTTTAAAGAAAATAACAAAAAACAAAAATAATTAAAAACATTTTATAAAAATAATAAAAATAAATATTTTGATATAGATTTTGCCAAATATTTAATTAAACGTATAAATAATAAATCTAGCTTTAAATTATTTAATTCTTCCATTAATAATTATTTTAATTATATATAATTATTTAATAAAAATTAAATTTGCTTTAAATAAATATTTAACTATTTATTAAATTCCATTACTTAAACATAAAATAATCTTTTTAACTATAGGTGTTTTTTAACGCTGGCTATAAATTAAATTATTTATAGCTTTTTTATATATTTGCGGAATTTTAATATTGCAAAGTTTTATTGATGAAAAACCTTTTTTATAAAAAAACCAATTAAATTATTCAAACTTTTATTATTATAATTAATTTGCGCCAATATAGCTATAATAATGCATTATAGCTTTTCCTTTCGCTTTTTTGCTTTTTATGTTTTAAATTTTTTCTTATTTAAATTAATATTATTATTCTTGCATTAATGCTTTACGGCTTTTATAAAATAAAAACCATTATTAAGCAGAAAATTTAATTTAGAAAATTTAATAATTTTGGCAGCGGGCAAATTAAATATATTATTATTATTAAATTTAATATAATTATCAATTAAAATAAATACTGGAATTTTTATTTTTAAAATAGCTTTTATATATGGTTTTTTAGGTTTTTTGTTTAGCTTTTGTTTTTTTTTAAAAAGCGCTAATAGCTAATTTTAAAAATATTAATTTAAAAGCATTTAAATTAGCAATGAGAGTTTTTATAAAAATTAATTTATTTTGCATTATATTAAATATACTATATTATAGTAGTTTTAATATATTATAATTAAAATGTTATATTATATTAATTAATTTTTCAAAAATTAGCCTTTTTTTCAAATTTAGTTTTTGCTAATTTTAATAATTTATTTTATATAATATTTAATAATATAGGCTATATTATAGCATTTAATATAGCGGCAAAAAGTAATACGGCCTTTTTTATAAATAAATTAATAAAAATATAATTGCTATTAGCATTTTTAATAAATTGTTTTTTGCTATTATTATTTTTAAAATCCAAGAAAAAATTAATAAAATTTCTATTCGGACGGTTATTTAATATTTTTTATCCTTTAAAAATACTGCAAATTTCTAAATTAATAATTCCTTTAAATATTAATTTTATTATTTATAAACGGTTAATTTAAATAATTTTTCTATATTTAGAAAAATAAATTTTAAATTATTTGATTATTAGTTTAAAATAGTTTATAAAAATATAAACGCTTTTGGTATTAATTTATTTATTATAATAATGCCTTTTTAAAAGCTTTTTTAAATTAATATAAATATAATATTTGATTGTTATAATAGTTAAAAATAAATTGGTAAATAAGGGTGCGTTATATATATTCCTTAGCTATAAAAAATAGCCGCTGCCCTTTTTAAATAAAATCAATAGCGCCTAAATATTATGCGCTAAAAGCTTTGCTTAGCTTTTTTAATAAGCAATGCTTATTTTTTATGCATTTTTACCGCATATATTTTATACAATATTTGCAAAACGCCCTTTTTAGCCCTATATAATAACTTTTGTTTGTAGCTTTAAGCCCCAAAGCTTTTAAATATAAATTTTCGCTTTCCGGTAATTTAATATTTGGCTTTGGTTATTAATTTCGGCTTTTTATTTTAGCCGCGTAAATTAATAGGCTTTTATTAATTTGCTATTATTAATAATTATTTTTAAATTTATTATTATTTATTTTTTAAAGCCTTAATTCTAATATATAGCTTATATTATTTATTATTAAATTAATTTTAAGCTTTTATTTAATTGTTTTTATTATTCCAATTTTTATTTTTTTATATTAAAATTTATTAAAAATACTATTATTTTTATTAGCTTATATATATTTATCCAGTTTTCGCGTATGACCTTTTTATAAATGCTAAAAATTTAATATAGCGGCGGCTTATTTTAAATAATTGGTTTTAGAGTTTTTTCAATTTTTTACCCTTTTTTTTATACGCGCATTATGCGTTTTTTGCAATAATAATATATTAATTTTTAATTGCGTTTTGAATTATGAATTTTCTTTTAATTTTCTTGGCATTTCTTTTTTCAATATTTGTTTTTTATAATAATTATATTAGGCCTTATTAAAATTTTATTTATATAAAGCAGGCTTTTTTTCATTATTGCTTTTATACGGGTGTTTTAATATATGCCCTTTTAATAAAAGTCAGGCTTTTTTTTTAATATTATAGCCTTTAATATTTCTAATTGCAAAATACAAGATTTTGGCAGTAATTTATTTTAAATTTTCTATAATAAATGTTTTATTTATAATCATAATAATAATATTAAATTTGCAATTTTGCTATAAAATGTAAATTATATTTTTACCAAATCCGCATTTATATTTTAAATTCGCATTTGCGCTTGCTATATATAAAATTTCCATTTAAACCTTTTTTATAAAGCTTTTGATATTTATAATTAAATTGCAAATAATTTTAAATATAATTATTATTGCGGTAATTATAAGCCCTTTTATTATATAATAAATTTAGATTTTTTTTTTTTTTTTTTGCCAATTAATTTATTATTTTATAAACTTCCGCTATTTAAATTCATTTATTTAATATAATTTATAATGCCTTTATATTTTATCGCCGTTGCGATATTAAAATTTAAGTCTTTTTAAAAACCAATATATTAATTAAAATAATAAATTGATTTAATTAAAAAAATAATATAAAAGCTGCTAATTTTTTTTTCGCTTTAAAATTTATATTTTTTAAAAATATAAAATATGCAATATATTTAAAAATATTATAATTGCAATAATAGCCTTAATTAAAATTAGTTTTATAATTTATATTTTAAAATACATAATAATTAATATTTAATAATATTTAATAAATTTATTTTCCGGTTTTCTTTGCGTATATTTAATTAAAATATAAATAAATTTCTTTTTAAATAATATTTTGTTTAATATAAAAAACGCCAAATTAATAATAATATAATATAAATTATAAAAATTATAAATTTAATATATATAAATTAAAATTTAAAAATATTATTAAATTCTTAATTTTATTAACCGAATTTATTTTAAATAATATTTATTTTTAATTGGGTTTTTTAATATATAAAATTTATAATTTTTATCTGCGTATTTTATAATTTTCAATTAAATTAAGCTTATTATTTAACTTTCAATATTTTAATTTACTTTTTTATAAAATATAATATAATATAATTTAATTTGTATTTTTATATTTTAAATATTTTTATTTTTATTTTTATTTAATATTATATATAATTAAATATTTTCCATTTAAATATAAAGCTAAAATTAGCCTTTTGGCATTTCTTTAAACAAATTGCGCTTTTTTATAATTTTTTCATTATTATTATAATCCAGCTTTAATATTGTTTTAATAAATTTATTTAAAATTATCGGGGTATTTTTAAGGTTTGTTTAAACCAATATTTAATTTTAATTTTAATTTTGGCCTTTTAATTATATATAGAATATAAGATAATTTTTTTTAATTTTTTTTATATATTATTATGTTTTTAATTTCCTATTTTGAACTATTTTTAAATTTTTTAAATTTATAAAATATCATTTATAAAATTTATTTTAAAATAACTTAATAAATTTTAAAAAGCTAATATAAAAAGTATTATATAATTTTTTTAATTAAAATTTTAAACGGAAATTTTAAATAATAAATTTAGGCTTTTACTCTTTTAATAATAAAAAAAAGGTTTATATATATTTTTGCTAGCTGTTTAATTTTAAAGCATATATTTTTAATAAATAAAAGGATTTAATTTTCTTTATTAAAATCTATAATTTTATATTTTTTTGCATATTATTCTATATATTTATTAAAAGTATTTTCACTATTTTTGCAATAATGCATATTTATCGTATTATATGTTTTTGTTTTTGGTTTTTTATATTAAATATTTTTATTTTTATAAATTATATAAAAAATTAATGCTAATTTATAAATAATACTTATATATTATAGAAAGAATCAAATATTCTTATTTTATATTATTATAAATAAATTTTATTATAATTAATTAAATTGCCTAATTTATTTTTTTATTATTATAGCAATATTATATATAAGCTTCTAAAATTTGGTTTATTTACTTTATTTGCCTATTTATTTAAAAATGAAATAAAATATTATCTTTGTATATTATACGGAATTTATAATAAAAAGCCATAATTAAATATAATAATTTTAAAACATTTTATAAAATAAATAATTTTATTAAAAAATAATTTTCTTAACAATTGCGTATTAATAATTTTAATATAATAATTTATTAGTATTAAAATGATTTTATATATTTTATTTATATAGTATAATTTTGGTAAATTTATAATAAAGTTTTATAATAAATATATTTATAGCTAATCAATTAAAAATAAAAATTATAGCTAATTATAAAATATATATTAATAAATTTTATTTTGCTAATAAATATAATAATTATATATATAACATTGTATTTTTATATTTATATTTAGCTACTAATATTTATAATAAATTAAAATTAATATTTAATTCATTTTAAAATAGCTTATTTATTTATTATTATATTAAATATATAAAAATGTATTATATAATATATTTATTGCAAAAATATATAATTTGCTTTATTTTTAAATTATTATCATTTAGTTTTATATAATATAAATTAGCTTTATATTTTTACTATATATTTATTATGTGTTTAAATTTTAAAAATAATTATAAAGCTTATTTTAATTATTCCGGCTTTTAAATTTTTCCAATTAAAATAAAATATAGCTTTTTATTGAAAAATTTGGATTTATAATATACAAATAAAATATATAATGTTAATTTCCTGGTTTAATAATTTTAATTAAAATATAATTACCATATTTATAAAAGCAGCTATATTTTTTAAAAATTATATATTTAATATATAATTAAATAAATAATAAGGCTTTTATTATAATATAAATAATTTTGTTTTTAATATTTTTATTCAAATACTCTTTAATACATTTTTATAATTTAGCCTATAAAATAAAAAATTAGCAGGGTTTTTAATTTTTATAATATATTTAATATTAAAATCTTAAAAGTTTAATTTTATAGCCTATTTTGCTTAATGTTTATTAAATTCTTTTATATTTATAAAATAGCGCAATTTTTTGTAATTTAAAAATATTTAAATTTTATAATATATGCTTTTAATATATTATTTTTAATATAAAAAAAATTGCAAATAATTTAATATTATATATTTAATATATTAATTTTGCATTAATTAGCTTATAAAATTAAAAAGCTATTAAATACCAATAATATTATATTAAATTATTTAAATTTTTGAATTGCTTTAAAAAATTTAATATTGCAAATTTAAAACTATTATATATAATTTGCAAATATTTTATAAAATTAAAATATTGCAATATTAGCTTATTTGCAAATATATTTTTAATGCATTAAAAAGCTTTTTACGCTTTTAAAAGCCATTTAAATAACCTTTGTTTTTGCTATTTATATTATTAATAAATAAATTAATTATAAATAATATAATTTTATTATATTTTAAAACAAATCGCTTTATAAAAATTAATCTATTTTAAACATACTTGCAATTTTATATATATAATTAGTATAAACTCTTTTTAAATAATATATATTTTTTTCTGGCTTTATATATATATATTGTTTTTATTATAAAGCGTAAAAATAAAATTCTATTTATTTTAAATTTGGATTTGCCCTTTTTTATAAACAAAATAGTTTTATAATTTTTTAAATACGGCTTTTATATATTTATTATATTTATTAAAAAGATTTAACTGAATTAAAATATTATTAAAATAGATTATTATAATAATATTTAAAAACTCATTAAATATTATATTTATATAAATTGAAAATATAATCAATATATTTACCAATTTAAATAATATTACCAAATATTTAAAATGGTTATATTTTATATAAAATATTATTTTTCATTTATTTTTCATTTATATATGAATTTTATAATATATATTTTTAAAATCCAGCTTAATAAAAATTTTGGCTTTTTCTAATTTAATTAAAAATTTATTAATTTAAAAAAATAAATAATAATTTTTAATAATAATAATATTTAATTCCTTATAATCAATATATAAATGCAAGCCATTTTTTTTAAATATATATAATATAAAAGCTTTTATTAGGCTTTTTGATTTGGAAATTTAGCCTTTTATTAATGCATTATTAAAATATCTTTTTAATATAATTAATTGTTTTTTAAATAGCTTATAAATAAATTAATAAAATAAATTTATTTTAATTTCGATAATATAATTTTAATTAAGACATATAAATAATATACCAGCTTTTATTATACTAAAACTATTATTAAAACGACTTAATGTTTTTTATTTTTTATATATATATATATATTTTAATTTTAGTTTTATTATATATTTTTTATAAACATTTTTAATATTTAATAATTTACAATTTTAAAAGCATATTAAAATCTTAATATTTTGCCTAATATATATATAATATAAGCTTTGTTTAAATTTGCGGTATTTTTTATAAAAAATAGTTTTTTATTTATTTTGCTAAATATTATTTTATATAATTTAATATTATATTTTTAGTTTTTATATAAAAAATATTTTATATATAATAATTGTTTATTTTCTATATTTAAAATATAAATTATTATATTTAGCAAAATAAATAAAAAATTATTTTTTATAAAAAGCGCCGCAAATTTAATTTAGTATTTATAAATAAAGCTGGTTCTAGCCTTATTATAATATTTATTACCTATTTATTTAAGCTAAAGCATATTTAAAAGCAAATTATATAAATATATAAATATTTTATATTATCTTTATTATTAAAAGTTTTTATAAAATCTTTATAATATCATTTAATTTAAGCTTAATTTTATTAAAAAAAATAAATTTATGAATATTAGATATATATATCAATTTATTTTTATTTTTTTATAAATATTAATAATATAAGATTTTTATTTAATTTATTGTTAATAAAAGCAAAAAGAAAAACCCTATTTTAAATATTAATTGCAATTAAGCAATTAATTATTATATATTTTTATTCTATAAAACAATTGTTAAATTAGGCAATTATTGGCAATTTCGCTTTTTTTAATTATTGTATTTATATTTATAATTTATAAAATTAAAAATCTTATTTATACCTTTTATAAAAAAATCTTAATTATATTTATTTTAATTATAATTATTATAATTTTAATTATAACCAAAATTATTTTTATATAATTGGCCTTTCTTTTCTTTATAATTATTAAAGCCATTATTATTTAAAATATACGTTTTACTGCTAAGCTATTTATATTTGCAGGATTTATATTTAGGCCTTTAATAATTTTAATACATTTCCTTTTTATAAATGCAATTAAATAGGCTATAATTATTAAAACTATAATTAAAATATTGTCACGGCGCGGCAAGGGTCGCAGGTAGAAATCAAGGTAAACTTGTGTTGTAAGCTGGAGAGAAAAGCTCTCCAGCGCTGGCGCGCAGCTATAAGGGCTGCCGCTAGGCTTTACGGCGCTAAGAGTATATAAGGTTATATATAGGTGCTTAAGGCTAAGGCTAAATTAGTATTGTAATAGTATTTTTAATTTAAATTGCTATTTATTTTAAATAGCGCTAAAAATTGTTTTTTATTTTTAAATATTAATGGTTTTTTAATTATAAAATATCAGTATTTTTATTTATAGGGATTACGTAATCCTTTTTCTTTTTATCATAGCTCCAAATACCAAAAACTTTTCCATAGCCTTTTGTTTTTTTGGAGGCTTATATTATAGCGGTTTATACTATAATGGTTAATTGTATTATGGTTTTATTATATTATAAAATCTATTTAATTAAAAACCCCAATAGGCCGGGCTTATTTGGGTATTGCTAATATTATTTTTATAAATACTTTTTATATTTATATAAATCCGCTTTTAATTGCCAGCTTAGCCAATAATTTTGTTATTTAATTTAATATATAAATTTCTAATCTAATTTTAAATTCTAATTACAAATATTTAAAACGCCATTAAATTTCTATTTTTTCATTATTTTTTGGATTCTTTTTTTTTGATATCCAGCCTTTAAATTTTTTATTTTTTATTTTATTAATTTTATTTTGGCCAAATAGGCGTTTTAATTTTAGCTTTAGCTTAAAAAAAAATACTAGAAGTAATTTTCTATTTTTTAAAAGCTTTAAATTGCATACCCTTTAATAAATTTTATTTATTAATTAGAGCCCGGCCTTTTTTTTTCTTTTTTATAAAATAATTTATTTTAATATTTTTAATATTAATATATATTAATTGGCTTTTTCAAATATTAAAGCCTTCAAATAATATTAATCTGCATTTGTTTTATATTTATTAATAAATTGCTAAGCCAAGGCTTTTAATTAATTTGTTTTTATATAATTTGCTATTGTATTTGCTATATAAAAATCCTGTTTTTAAATGGCTAATATATTTAAAAAATAGGGCTAAAAATATATATTTTTAGTCAAGGGTAATATTTATAGTTTATAAAAAATAATATAGTTTTTATAATTTTTATAATTTGATTATTTATAGCACATTTTATTAAAAATAGCCAATATATTTAGCTATATTTTTTATATTTAAATAAAAAAATCATATAATTTGTAAATATGTTTAACCAGGCCCTAAATAATATTAATAAAAATTGCAAATACTTTAAAAATAATAATTTAAATACCTTAATTTTATCATAAAATTTATGTTATTTAATATATTTGGCTATTTTTTTTTAATATTTTTGGCCATTCATAATATTGGCTAAGATTAATTAGGGGTTTGTTTTTTAAATATCCGGCTAAGGCTATTAAATAATATTTATAAATAATTTAAATTACCAAATTAAATATATTAAAACCTATTTATATTCGGTTTATTTTTTCTAACTCTTTTAATATATATTTGTTTTTAAAAAATAAAAAACTCGGATATTTATTTTCTAAAAATTAATCGTAATTTTTTTAGCCAAGCTTTAAAATTTTTATTTTCCAAAACCGCCAATATTAATATTGCATTATTTAATATTTTATAAGCTTATTTAATAATTTTTTTAATAGATTTTTTTAAATTTCTTTTAAAATTTAAAATTAATATTGGGGCCAAATAATCTTTTTTATTATTAAATTATATAAGGCTTTAAATAAAAGGTTTGATTTTAGCAATAATATTTTTAATTTATATTGCAATTGTTTATTTCCAATATATTAAAATTGGTTTTTTAAAAGCCTGCTTAATATATTTAACTTAATTATTTAGAATTTTGGCCTATAAATAGTTTTAAAATTGAAGCTAAAAACATTTATTAAATTTGCCTTTAATTTAGCTGCTTTATTATTATAAGATATTTTAAATTATTATGATTAATTTAAATTTTAATATTTTTTAGCAATTTCTAAATTTTTGGTTTTTATTTTTTTTAAATATTTAATTATAATCAGGAACTTTTTATTATAAATTTTATAATTATATTTAATAAAAATATAAATTTTTAAAAAATAAGCTACAAAATATAAAATACCATTATTTTTATATTAAAAAAAGATTTAAAATATAATTTAAGGCATTTATTTTTAAAATTATATATTTGCCATAATTAAAAGGGGCCAAAGTTAGGGTTAAAATAAATGCTTATTTAAACTTATTAAAAGCACTTTGCTAAATCTTTATATATATATATATATTTTTAATTAAATTATTTAATGGCCTGGTTATTTTAAAACAAAAACTTAGCAAATTTTTTAATTTTTTAAACATTTCAGATATAAATAAATGGTTCTTAAATTAAAATAGCAAAAACTTTATTTAAATTTATTTCTATATTATTTAATATAATATAAAGACCTAAATATTTAATTTAAATAATTTTAAATTTATATTTAAAAATATTAATTTAAAAGCCTATATTTTTAAGCGGCAAGGTATTTTCCAAATATACTTTTACATTTTTTAAAATTATTTAAGAAAATTAAAAAAATGATTTAAATAGGCTATATATATTTTATTTAATAAATTAAATAAAATATTATTAATATAATATTAAAAAAAATCCAAAGCATTATAAAAACCAAAAAATATAATTAATAATTTAAAAAGGCTAAAACGAATAATAAACATTATTTTTTATTTATTTTTTCCCGCTATTTTTAATTTATTAAATGCAGCAATAATATTAAATTTAATATACATTTTGGCTTTATATATAATATTCAGATTTTTTTTAATTAAGGGCAAAAAATAGCGATTTTTAATAATAATATTATTTAGGCCTTTATAATTTTAATTTCTTTTTTTAATTTAATAGTTAATATTAGCAATACAATATATTTTAATTTTGATTTTTAAATAAATTCATAAAAAAGCTACTTATTAAATTATTTTTTGATACCTTTTAATTTTCTAAATAAGAAAAATTGGTTTTTGTAATAAGGTGGTTTTATTTTAGGCAATAATTTAAGTTTATAATTTTAAAATTATTACAAAAATAATTTATTGGCGTTTTTTAAAAAAAGGATATTTAATATATTTTAAAGCTATTTAAAAAGATTATTTTGGATTCTTTTATTGCTTATATTAGGTTTTTTTTAAAAAAATTAATAATTGTTTTTAATTATTTTTCTTAATTTATTTATATTTTAAAAACTGTAAATAATTTTTTTGAAATAGCAAAAAACCAGAAAATTATTATATATTGGTAAAAATAAGAAGCGTAATTTATTTAAATATTTCCGGCCGGTAAAAAAAGATTTTTATATAAAATTTAATAATTTAGGAAATTTTATTCTATATATATATATAAGTCTTTTAATTTTAAAATATTATTTAGTTTTTTTTAAATAAGTTTTATATATTAATTCTTTTTTAATGAATAAATATAGTAAAATTAATTATAGCATTTATTTTAATATTATTTATATTTAGCCTAAATTAAGAATTATATAATATTGGTTAAAAAGCAAAAACAAATATATTTAATAATAAAAATATTGCTTTTTTTAATTCTTTTAGTAATAATGCAAATTTTATTAGCTATTTTTCTAGCAAGATAAGGAAATTTCAAAAGGCTGCTATATATTATGCAAGCTGTTAATTTTAGTTTTTTTTAAATTTGGATTTTGTTTTATAATATAAAAATCCCGTTTTGAAATCAAAATCTGGTTAATTTAAAAAAAGATTTTTATTTTTAAATATACTAATTCTTTATTTGCATTTTTTATAACTGATAAAATATATAATATAAAAAATGCCGGCTTAGAAAATATAAAAAATAGCATTATAAAAATTGGCTTATTTTTTAGCCAGTTTAAAATAATATTAGGATTTTTAAAATAAATATTATTTTTAAAATAAAAAAAGATATATTAATATTGGCTAATATTTATAAAGAAAATATATTTTAGCATAATATTAAATTTTTTAATAAAATGCTTTTTTTATTTAATTAATATTAAAATTATAATATTTTAGCTATAGAAATTTAAAAATTATTAAAATAAAGGAAAATAATATTATTAAAAAATATTTAGTTTTTAATATAATTATTAATAATGATTTTTGCAATTAGGATTTTTATAATTAATAGCGCTGGCTTGCTATTAATTAATATCAGCTATTTTAATTTAGAAAATTGAAATAAAAGCAAGTAATATTTTTTAGTAAAGGTTTAATTAATAAAGCCGGTATAAAATATTTATTATTAATTAGAATAATTATAAAAAAATTATATATTTTTCAAAAAAAAACTACCAGTATTAATTAAAGTTTTTTATTAAATTATAGCCTTAATAATATATAACTTTTTAGGCATTAAAATTATAAAAATATGATATTAATTTATAATTAATTTTATCGGTTTTTTTCATTGCGATTTAAATTAGAAAAAATTAATTTTTCGGCTTTTAATTATTTGAATTGTATTTTTATTTTAATAATAATTTTTTTAATTTATAATATAAAGGCAATTTTAGTATTGTTTATAATTATTATTTTTATATTTGTTTTGGCTATTATTACGATTTTGGTTATTTTGGTATTTATTATTATGGTTTTTAAAATTATTATCGCGATTTTTAAAATTATTATTACGGCTTTTAAATTTATTATTATGGTTTTTAAACTTTTTATTATGGCTTTTTTAATTATTTTTAATATTAGCTTGCTTTTTTCTATTATATTTGATAATAATATATTTAAAGAATTTATAATAAAAATATAGACTATATTATTTATAATAATTTTGCTATTACTTTTTAAATATATTCTATAGCGCTTTAATATATATATATAATTATAATTATAATTATAATTTGCAGCTATAATAATGGCTTATTAAAATCTATTTAAAATCTATTTAAAATTATTATATTTAGCGGCCTTAATATTAAATCGGTATTTTTTTAATATATATTATAATAGGTATTTTTTTAATTTATTTTTTAAATGCTTATTAATTTTTTTTAGCTTATTATTTTTAATTCTTAATTTAATATTAGTAAATTGCAATTTAATTTTGGTAATATTGGCTGAATTTTAAAATAAATAAAAAACCGCAATATTTATATTTTATTGCTTTAATTTAAAAAATTTATTATTAGTTTTATTGCCAGCTTATTATAAAAAATTATTAAATATAATAAAAATATATTAAAATTGCGCAATTTTATTTATAATATAAATAATGGTATATTTTTTAGTAAATTTCTAAATTAATTTAATCATTAACAAGATTATTTTATTACCTTATTTAATAATTTAAGGAAAATAAAAATATGCATTTTTTAAAATAATAGCAGCTGCTATTATATAATTTATAGCAAAGCTTATAATATTAATGGTAATTAAGATTTTAGGATTTTAAATTAAATATAAAAATAAAATAAGTCTTAGTAAAAATAAATTTATATAAATAATGCTAATAAGGTTAAAAATACTAAAATTAAATATTAAAATTAGGGCTATATAATACGCTATTATTATAAAATAAAAAATTGGATTTAAATTTGTAAAAATTAAGAATTTTTAAAAACCAGAATTTTTAAATTAATTAATAAAAAAAGCTTCTAAATTATTATAGCACAATAAAAATTGCAAATAGGAATTAAAATAAATTTATATTATAAGCTGGAAAAGAAAGCTTCCCAGCGCTGGCGCACAGCCATAAGGGGTGCCGCCAGGCTTTACGGCGCTAAGGGCATATAAGGTCACGTATAGGTGCCTAAGGCTAAGGCTAAGTCAGTATTGTAACAAATATTTATTAATAATAAATTGGATTTATTAATTATTGAAATTATTATAATTTTTTGAAATTTAAAACATTTGTTTTATTAGATTTGGAGAATTAATACCTATTATTTTTATTCAATTTTTGGATTTTTAAAATTGGAAATTTAAAAAGCTTATAATTTAGCTATTACTATTAAAACTTATATGAATTTATAGCTAAAGGCATTTTAAATAAAACATTATTAAGCTTTTATTTAACTATGCTAAATTAGAATTATTATTAATTAAATAGCATTGTATAATAGTCCGTGCCCGCCAAGCCTTGGTAAAAAATAGCTAAATAATCCAAACCACGGTCTTACTATTTCACCACGGTTTGGGACCAAAAATTTAAAGCTTAAACTATATTTCTTTGGTCCGGACTATTTTTAAAAAGGTCAAACCGTATCAGTACGGTCCAAAAAAAAATTCGGTCGACGGACTATCGGAAACACTGTATGGGAGGCTCATGGAGACTCGGGGAGGTATTATGGAGTGCGGAGGTTAGGGTTGGGGAGTTGCCGAGCGTGAGGTTAGTGGAGGTGGACGGGCTGTTCGGGGATATGATCGGCGGTGGGGATTCGGGGATGACTGGGTGGCAATATAGTCTTTTGCAAACTTTTTGGTCACTAGTACTCGTTGGAACAAAACCGAAACTGGGGGTTATGGCCTATTTAATTTTGGGTGTCATGCAATGGTAACCATATGGAGGATATTAGTGGGGCATTGTTCTTGTAGTTATATACGGAACAGCTACCATACGGGCGGCTGCTTTATGAGCTTAAGACTGACCATTCATTTCCTCGTCTTCTTCTTCCAAATAACTTCCATCAACGGTCATCTCACCATCGTCCGTCGAAGCCCAGGATTCCAAAGGCGCAACAATGCTAGTAGCAACACAACTGAAGTGCGTGCCAAAAGCCGTGATAACTCCCTGGACTGTGGTCTCGAAGCCGAGATAAGAATCGACCCAATTGCCAGCTCCGTTCTCCACCTCCAAAGCCATTTCCAAGCTCTGAGCTCGAAGCTGCGGCTAGAAACGACCGTTGCACTCCCAATCCACCGTTATCTTGTGCTGTAGTTCCATGAAGGTTGGGTCCTGACGACACACTGAGTCTGTAATGCTCATGATAGTAGCTTGCGGAATGCAGAAGGCGGGTTGGGGGGCGGCGTCGATAGGAGCATCGATCTTGAACAAGCAAAATGCAATTAGTACAGCTTCTACTTGTTACAGAGAGATTGTACTGCGCAAACTCACCCATTCAGCCGCAGTAACTACCATTCGGATGGAGTGGTGACCGGAGGTTTCGGCGCGCAGGCGGAATCGTCCAGTGAGCTCGTATGTAGAGCCCACAAGGAGGTGATTGGTGGGTGGGAGCTCGGTTACGGCCTTGAAGTGCTGGTAGTTGCTGCCAGTCATGGTCTCCGGGAGACCGAGAACGGAGAAATGAATTAGGCCCTACAGGAAAGATAGAGTGTTAGATCATGATTTTTGGAGATCCAAGGACTGGCAGCGAGTGCAGGTAATACATACAACATTGTGCCTCTCGTGCCAGGTGTAAGTAATCACTTTGGCCCAGCACTGCATCTGGGGATGTTCCATGGTCGTCTCGAGTTCAGCACGGGGAGGCTCCATAGCGGTGGATTGTCGCGACTGGCGGGTGGTTTGGCGGAGTTCGAGGGGCGGTGGCAGCTATGAGGCTGTTTAGCGACCTCAAGACTTGTCCCGGCGCGGAATGGGCAAATCGCGGAAAGTAACAACAAAGTGGTCGTGTAAAGAAGGAAGTTCTCCGCGCAGAAATACCAGATACAAGCGCAGCGACAGGGCTGCAGGCCCAGGCTATCGCTTAGGGAATATCACGGGCGTGGTCACGGGGGAAAGATGTTTGAGAAAGATTTATATCGCTTGGAGCCAAAAAAAAAACTGAACTCCCGGATAGCCTTGACAGCTTGTTTATATCACGTTGTTTCCAGGGGAGATTATTTATAAAAGCTCGGATACCTAAGAACTGAAATAACACACTTCAAAGGGATTTGACACTTTGACTTGATCTTGCAAACTTGATACTGCGTGGAGGAAATGCTCTCGCCGGGGAGCAACACCTCCACTTAGATGGTCGAAATTGAGCTGCCGTGGAAGTAAATCAGCTTCAAGGAAATGGGCTTGATCGGGAATTAAAACAGCAAATAGAGTAAAATCCAACAATTCCAGCGCTGTTTGAGTAGCAGCAGCATGAGACCTTTTGGCGTGACTAGCTGGGCCTACTTGCTTTAGTGTTTCCGATAGTCCGAGACCGCGGTTTGGGCCCTAAACCATATCGGTACGGTTTGAAACCATTTATAAAAGCTATAAACCAAATTTATTTAGTCAAAATCACGGTTTTAAAAGCTCTACCATAATCGCCATCATTTGCTATGCTAAAAATAGCGAAAAGCAGCTTTTGACTAATTAATAATAAAGTTTTAAAATTTATTTTATTTAATTAAATTAAATAAAATTCTGATTTATCTAATATATTAAAAATAAGCTTGATTAAATAAGTGATTGTATTTATATAATTTATTTAAATTTTTAAAAAATTGAATTTATATATTTATATATTTATTTGTGGTGTTTTAATTAAAAATTTGGAATTTTTAAATCAAAAATTAAAAAAGCTTATAGTTTGGCTATTGAAATTAATAAATATATGAATTTATAGCTATTTTTTTAAATATCATTACGCTAACTAAAACTAAAAAAATTAAAAATTAGAATTTATATTAATTAAATGGCTATATATAATTGTTCGTATCCGCCAAGCTTTGGCAAATCTTGGCAAAAAATAGCTAAATAGTTTAAACCACGGTTTTACCATTTTACCACGGTTTAAAACCGAAAATTTGGAGCTCAAATTATATTTCTTTGATTTGGAATATTTTTTAAAAAGGCAAACCGTATTAGTACGGTCCAAAAAAATTCGGTCGACGGACTATCGGAAACACTGACTTGCTTGCGCCATTCCCAGCCATTAAGACAAGGCTTGAGCTGGCCGTTCAAAATTACACTATATCCCTCGACTGATTTCACCCTATATCCCACTGAGTAACCACAATGTTATAGCCCTGCTGGTAAACCTATTCAGAGCCTTTGTTTACTAGATATATTCTTATCGGAATCAGGAGTAATATCACTTGCTTTTCTTCCTCAAACTTCGATATCACATCTCAAACCCCGTGAGGCGTAATCGCTAAACCTCGCCTTACAGCCTAGCCGCTCGCCTCCTAACTGCTCACTCTACATTTAAACAGTTCAGAGCTTCGAGAGAAGACTATTTCTCCTCCCCACAACAACGTCGCTGATCGTCACCTGCACCCAGTATTTGCGCACGTACTCTTTAGCAGACTCACCACCAAATTACGCAAACAACCGTTATGGAACAAACTATCACACAAATGGCGCACGGAAGTGCCGCCGAGGCCACCCGCAACCCGGTAGTCAAGTTCTGGGGAAAAGTGATCGAATACATCGTCGACCCTGACAGGCGCTCTGTTAGTGAAACATCCTTTCGCCCCTTCTGCCCTTTATAAGGCTCTGAAACATGCTGACTCTGTTAGGCCATGGTCCACTTCGAAGCCTGGGGTCTGGCTAGCGATGCTAGTATCGACGCCAAGAAGATCATGGCCGCCACCACGAAGTGGCTCCGAGTCGGATTTACGTACGAAGTGGTTGGCGAATTCTGCCTTACGGTATGCTGTTTTTACGCAGAGTCAACGACGAACATCTACTAATACCATTTTGTTTAAAAGATCGCAGATAGCCCCCTGGAAAGCGTCCCAACGCCCACGTTCGAGATTCCCATCGCACGCATCCTTAGGACCAAGCACGTAGTTTCACGGGACCTTCAGCACCGCGATCAGACCTACAAGCGCATGATGGATGTCAGCTGGCAATTCTGGGAACGTCCTTGTGGTAATGATCGCTTTCCGGAGAGACATCAGAACGGCGAATTGGAATTGGGTAAGCAGTTGGTGGAAATGCAGGCTCTCGTGGCTGGCCATGGCTTTCTGGATGAATTCGTGGGCTGTGATGCCACAGTCACGGGTGAGGTCAGATCCTTTGGAATGGTTTTCAGCGTCGTGGTGACATGGATTGTGGATCCTTTTGACCTTCGATAGAAGATCATTCTACGGCTTCTACGGAGACATCGCTTTTGGAACATGGCCGTCGAAAACACATGGGTAGTTGCTTCTGGTCAGGAGGAGATACGGAATCACGAGGTCTTACACATTGTTTTCTAAGCAGTGATTTTCATCGCGTATTTGTAACCTGGAGTAAATTGCTGCCATCCCAGAGATTCGACCCGCATTATGTGGATCGGCTAGTGGTTTGAACTTTGATCGACTTGATTAATCATTCAGGTCATATGGTTCTTTACAAAACCTCAACCCTAGTGGTAAAACAAGCAAGCATTCCGCTAAAAAACTCGACGATTCCATCGACCGCCATGATACCAAGATTGGCGTCGACGCCAGTCAGTGGCGTCGCAACATTATTGCCATCTTCATCCTGCTCCCCCAACGCCATTTGAAGCCTCTGATTTCGAGATTCCAACCTCTCGTTGCCAAATGGATAGCCTTCGAAATCCCACTCCACCACCATTTTGTGCCATTCTTCTACGGCTGTGAGATCTTTGTGATGGACCGAGCGAATGGTGTTGATAATCTTGGCGGAAGGGATCTGGAAGGTTGGGCGTGGGGCGGTGATGATGGGAACGTCTTTAATCTTTAATTGCCAGGATATGGTTACTACATTGTCTTTTCTTTGTAAAGGGGCTTCTACATCAAGACTTACAAGCTCGGCCGTAGTAATGACTACGGTAATAGTGTTGCTGGTACCGAAGTCCTCCGAGATAATATAGAAATCTCCGGCAATCTTGTAAGTAGATCCCACGCGGAGGTTATTGGCGAGTATGTATTTCTCAGATATGGCGGAGACATGATTCAAATGTGCCCTGGTCTTTATCTCTGGGAGACCGAGGACGTCCAGCTCAATCTTGGCCTGCGAGAAAGTATAGTATTAGTATATTGCTTCTTCAGAACTCGAATGACTGGCAAAGTAGGAGATACACACATAACCGCAATTCTGGTGCAGATGCCATACGTAACTGGTCACTTCAGCCCAGAATTGAATCTTAGCATTTTCGATGGTTGGCTTTCATTCGGAGGGGGATCTCTCCATTGCGGCGGCTTAGATGAGTTGGCCGAGTACCTTCAAGAAAGTGGACGTGTCACGGTACTGAGTGTGTTCAAAGGTAGAAACAAGTTAGGACGCTTGTTGTTGCGTAGAGAAGGAAGGTCTCCACGCTCTCTACAATTAATATATACATAGCGGGACAATGGGAATGTGCAGGTCCTTAGAGACGAGACAATGCATAGAAGCAAGCTAGGAGCAAACGTGATGGACTGTCACGGTACGTTGGCATCGGACGTCATGGCTTTGGCAACTAGCTTCCCAGTTTGCCTATTCATAGTTCTGGGTAAAATGATTAATGAATTTTAAGCATCTTTAATGGGTTGAAGAGGAACTCAAGATCGAGACACATGACTACAGCAGCCGCGAAGAAATCAAGTGACGGTTTCGTTTCAATCGAAGAGCAGGCTATCTCGGCGTCCAGGGATATATATTTGATAAGATACTTTCAGACTATTTTCGACTTACTCGTCCGAGCAAGTTTTCCAATGAAAAGAAAACTGCTAGTATTTATCAACTCTCTTTAGATATATCTCGGCTCAAGTCTAATTCTTGTCTTCGGAACCTTTAATGCCTTTCTTGACGTCTCGGGTTTTCGTTGCTGGAAAAAGTAGAGAATCACGCAAAAAGGTTCGAATAGTGGAGTAGAATGTATGTGACGTTGGTGAAAGTCACGGCTTGCAAGTACCTAGTTAAGCGACACAGGTAGTGCAGAAGATGGGTAACTGCCTATGAAAGGGGCCATACGGAAAGGAGAAGGTTGAGGATTCACCAGAAGCGTAAACACTCGCTCTCGCGACGTTAAAAGTGAAGGCACAATAACACGGTTACCACCACACAATTCCAACCGCTACGAACTTCATGCGACTTCACGAGGAATCCTCAGCTTCGTTGACCTGCCTTTCGCTATCCTATCCCAGAGTTTTTTTAGGGGGTGGAATCCTCTACATTCATCCCAACCACGCAACTTCTGGGGCGTCTCTCGACCTCCCGATTGTGCAATCCCAGGCGTTGATTCGGACCGCCTGGTAGACGGTCCTTACCGCTCCAGTCGACCAACACAGTCTCGACAGCGCGCCCACCTTGCCAGTACCATCGCCGTCAGGCTTCTCGTCCAATCGACGCCAGCCGTTCCTCCAATTCGAAGCCATGGCTTCATCGCCGCCATCTGGATGCCCTGCTGAGGGGATTGGTAAAAACCAGTCCCTTTCAACTCCACTGTCAGACGCCTAAATTGCTGCTGCCCGAGCCCTGGAGGAGTCTTCGTTCGACGCGATTGACCATGATACAATTAGTCCAGGCTGGGACTACTACAAACTTCCCCCAATGTAGGACCGTCAGATATTGCATAATTAATATACGATTTGCTGACGCGTGACTACTGACTAGTAAATATACTCTACAAGGCCCGAGCATTATCACCGGCGACAGTGACGATATCCTGAAGAAACGTTTCCAAGAAGTCCAATGCCACCTGCACGCCATGAGATCCACAAATGGACTCGACGACGAAGAAAGTGTCTTGCGCACAATGCTGCAAGTCCAAACTCAACGCCTCGATCGAAAGCTTGCGATAATGGCATTCCGAGGACCGGACCTGTTGGCAACTCACGGCGATGACTGTGACAAGGTCTTGAATCTCATAGCTAAGGCAGGCGAGATCGTGGCTCAGATTCAAGCCACGCTCAGACTATGGACAAAGGCCTGCCTCCTTGTTCCATTCTTCAAGGACTACTCCGAACTGTTCGACAACCTCAGAAAATGGAGGAACCTGCTTGACCACAACGATTAGGATGTGCTGAACCCAAACAACATGATCCGAACCCTGGATTCCACTCTTTCGGCGATGAGGCACGTCGTCTGTATCACTGGAGCCAGCTTGCAAGAAGAAGATCCACTCAGTCAACAGCACCTTGGCTTGAAGGCAAAAGCCCTCAGCAATGCTCATCTCGTGCTCACAGCCCTCCGTCCAACCGATGCAGTCCTGGTCAGAGATTGCTTGTGGTTTGATTCCAGAACTTACCGATATCTCTGAGCGGTAGCAGATGGCCCGGAGGTTGAGGTGGTGGGAGTTCATATGTAAAGAACTGCCGGATCTGGGGTAGACAATAGGAAAAGGGGAGAGGGACAGGGCCAGATTGTGAAATGTTTGCATTATTCTCGAAATCCAGATACCAAATGAGTGACAGGTGGCACCCAAGCGTGCGAACGAACAGGTGAACTGAAGGCATCTGCAGATCCTTTTCAAATCACTTGTCCGAGCTAATCTTCAAATGCGAACATGGAAATTGTCAATAACACTTCTAGTCTCTAGATCCCTTATATCTTCTCTTAAGTTTGGTTGTTATTCTCAGAATTTCTGGGGCTTTTCTTAATTTATTGAAATTTCTCCTAAACAAATTCGAAATTCCCGCAACTGGTTCCAATAATTGGGTAAAATATATGTTAGTTTGGGGAAAGTTACGGCTTGCAAGCACATAAGCGACATAGGCAATTTACTGGGTGAAAGATGAGTGATTCCGTCCAAAAAGGGCCAAGCGAGTAGGATAAATCTTAGGACTCACCAGAGGCGAAAGCACTCGCCTTGTGACGCGAGAGGTAAAAGGCACAACAACAAAGCACTCCCACCACCCACTCTTATTTTCGACGCCCTCTAGACCTCGTCAAGCTCCGTTTCCTGACGTCTCAGGCGTTGATTGGCGCCTCCCTCTTCGAGACTGGCTGTTAAGACCACCTCAACCGATCGCGACCATTCTCCCAACAACCTCCGGGTGCTCGTTGAGGACGTCGGCGAGGTCGCTTTCATATCAACAGTCGCGCCTTCACCCAAGATGGCCTCGCCACCCCCATCTAGATCCTCTTTAGAGGGGGCTGACAGTAGCCGGCCCCTTCCCTTCCAACCAACCCGAGCGCATACCGAAGTGGCCGAAGTCCTAGAGCTCTCTGCATTCAATCCGATTGCTGCAAGCATGACGCAGCCAGGTAGTTGGGGCCATTACAACGCCCCTCCAATGTAAGACCGCCAGGCATTATATGATTACAATTGCTAACGGGTGGCTAGCGACTACACTTCACAAGGTCCCGGGATAACCTCCGCTCACACAACCGAATATCTGATGTTGCTTCATTACATCGAGATCCAAGGAAACCCCAACGGATGGAAAATACCAGAAGATGGAAAAGACCAAGCAACTATCCTGAGGATCATGCTCAAAACGTTGATGAGACAGCTTGATCGGAATCTCGCTTTCATAGCATTCCGCGGATCAGAAGTCCTGAGAACGCCAGGCATTTACCGCGAGGATATTCTCACCCGCGTTGCCTCAGCAGGTGAGACCGTGGCACACATCCAAGCAACCATCAGATCTTGGCCATGTACCAGTTCTCTCGTTCCGGCATTCATCAACTACAGGTTCTTCGACAACCTCAAAGACTGGCGCAACCAACTTGACCATCGCAGGGACCAGCCGAGTCAAAGGTTCATGCTAGACACAAACGCCTTGAGGGAGTTCCTGGAGTCCCATCTTTGCAAAATGCGCCACATCACCTGTATTACTAGGGCGAGCTTGCAAGAAGACGCGCTAGCCAACCGCCAGCCGACCAAACCAAGAAGAAGAGGCGACATTCTACAAGCATTCCAACGCTATTTAGCACTTGACGAAAGGAGTAACGTGATCAAAGCCGCCTACCGGGCGCTCCACGTCGCTGACCAAGTCAACCTGAAAAAGACCCTGAATGATACGTGCACTAGTCGACACCTCTTCCAGAGCATCATCGGCGTGAGCAACGAGGAGCCCACCAGTTATGCCTACAACTACGTCGTGTTGCGCGAAGATTGGGAGAATCTCAAGGTCTTCTTTCGTGACCCGTCCTTGTCTGTCGACACGCTCTTGAGGGCTTGGGTGGTAGATGCAGATGGCGTGTGTGAGAGGATCATGCTGGTTCAAGATAGCCAGGTTTGGGGGTCAAAAGGTCGTGATTGGATAAGGCAGTGATGGTGTAAGAGTGTAGGAATGTGAAGGAAGGGCGGTGGGGAGCGGATTGGAGAAGGGACGAGTGGAAAAGGGGACTTCAAATGTCGTCCAGGATTCGAGAGTAATGAGAATCTTTCATTCAAAAGGGGGAATGGATCACAAGTAATTCGTATACCCTTGATATCTAGGTGTATAAATGGCACAGTAGTCTCATCTTGGTCTCACATAGTACCTTACTATAGCTGACGTGCCAAACATTCGGACTGAACAACATTCGTGACCCACGAACTCTATTCATTCCACAGTGAGAAGGACAGCATGAGAGATTGGTGCGTCCTAACTTTCAAATCTACAAATAATGGGGCACTGGCGTCATGTTCTCAGATTCCATAGTTGACAAGCTAAACTTGGAGCCGAGAGAAAATCCGTGGCCCCTAAAAAGCATCGGGACGACAAGCTCGAAGAACCACGGGGACGAGGGAATGAACTACGTCGAGGTCTCCAATCCAATGAAATTGAAGAGCTGGCGACGTATAGCAGGAGAACACAAATCTCGATACACATGAACGGTGGTGATTCCTAAGTATCGGAAACTACTACGAGTAGTAGGGATCTCCGAAGCCCTTTGGAATATACCAAGTCTTCTGAAACCTGAATTGAGTTGTGGAACATCCCAAGTATTTTGGAAATTCCATGTCCTTGGAACCTGCAAAGTCATTCCAGTGATCCGAGTTACGATATATGCCCCCTCAAATTCGAGAAATCGAGAGATGCGGGAAAGATCTAGAGACGACATGAGGATCTGGAGATGGATATACTTTACTACACCAAGACGACGCATTTGAACTGAGAACCGCAGCTCGTGGTGAAGTCGTGCCGGGGAAACACAGTAGACTCCTGACATAGATACTGTATCTTTATACATGCTTAGACGACGCATTCGGCCTGACTACAGCACCTTGTACCCAAAAAGCGTCACCTGGATGGGGAGGTAGGCTTAATCTCATATGTCATTCTCTCGCAGTGTATCTAGTTTCAAATACCGTGCAAAACTCGTATGTTACGAAATTTGCGGGACATGGTAGTCTGGGAAATTCACAACAGATGTTAAGATGTCGAAAGGGATACGGGCTCTGGGAAATTTACACGGTCACACCCGCGTTACGAAGTTTAAGGAATGCGGATGTTAGTAGGAAATCCCGGAATAGGAAAGTCCAAACCTCGAGAGCGATTCGAGACTTGCATTCGACTGAGGAAAAGGAGCATGAGAGACTGATGTACCTTGAAATTTACGCTCACAGATGACAGAGCATCCTTGTCGTAGTCTCACATTCCACAGCCGATGAGTATTTTCCCGGTCCTTTGTACGTTCTTTTTCGAGAGTTAGAAGCACAGGAGTTATACAGAGTACTACAGGTTGCTTGGAATGAACTAGGTAATCAAAAACACCAGATAGGGGTGTCAAAAACCCGCATAGGGGCTGCAATGTTTGAAGTGAACATGGATGAGTACGGCAGAACAGCACACCAGATCATCAGAGTGAGGATAGAAACCACAAGGGGAAGCATGTCATTCATCATACCGGAAACACTATATGTGCCTGTCAGAGACTGAGGCTGCAGCTTAGCACCGAAGCCTCCGACTCCGGATCGGTACAACCACGTGCCGCTACGTGACCTCGCCTAGCCTCACCTCGTCCCGTCCGCTTTAAGTCCTTCTCGCATCTCACGACCTGGCCTTCTCTCTTCCCCCGCACGCACACTCACCCACCTCCCCGCACTCACGTCGCGCGATCTTCTTCTGCCCTGTCTGCTCCTTCACCTCAACAATAGGTGCGGCGACTCACTACTCTCTGCTCCGTCCGGCCTCCTGCTCCCACATCTCGTGCGAGCATCTCACAATCTTTTATAAGCTGCTACCAACTGGGTAAGTCGGGCGCTCTCCCTCTGCTCGGTCGCGAAGCAGCTTGGGATCTGATGACTGACTTCTTGCTCCAGACTTCGTGCTCCAGACTTCGCGAGCTTCACGTCTAGACGAGTTACAAGTCTCGCATCGTTTGTGGAGACTGCCCTGTCCGCCCGCAAACATTGTCTCGAACGAGATCGGCGTCCAAGGTATGTGAAGTTCCTTCTCGTGCCCCTTCTCTTGCATGTCGGCCGGGAGCAATCTTCTGCATGCTCTGTCTTCCCGCTTCTGGCAATTCTGAAGCAGCTTGGATGATTCAATGGCTCACATTTGGGACACCAGGTGTTCGCTCAAGATCAAGATTGTGAAGTTCCATCTGAACATCGCCTGACACCGCCAACCTATACACGCAGACAGTCTCCCTCTTTGTGGAGATTTGAAGCTTTGAGGATTACAGAGCTTAAGGTATGTGGGCTTTGCTCTTTCTTGTTTGCCAACCACGAGCAATTGTTTTTGCTGCACAAAGCTAACAGCTCCAACTCTAGATCTCACTACTCCGCACTCCTGTACCCACACGCTCGATTTCAGCCCCCTATACACCGGAATCCAGCTGTCGCCAAGCTTGCCAAACCCTTCTGTTCCCCTATACAAAACCACCTTTCTTCCAAAATGCCTTCCGTGGTTTCCTTCCCTGAGCCCTCCCACGCTGTCCAAACCCCTGACATGGCAGTGACCCTCGACGTCGCAACCAGGGTTCTACGTCTCAAGTACCAAAACCAAACCCTAGTGTTCCTCCAGTCGCCCGCTCAAATAGACACCTGGCGCGATTACCGAGACGGCATTTCCGAACTCCTTGCCATTGCCAAACTCCCCGCCATTGCCAAACTCCCCGCCATTGCCAAACTCCCCGCCAGCCCCACCCCCGACCTCAAAGGCGTCGTATACGCCGCCCTAGCCGCAATCGGCACCATGGACGTTCGATTTCTGCCCGGCGGTCGCCACCGCTGCGCATCCCTCTACGAATGTTCCGTGAAGTTCGTAGCATCTACAGTCCTGAAAAACTGCGACTGGGTGAACGGATTGTGGGTGCAGCAAGGTAGCCGAGCCGCAGTCACCAAGAAAGAGGCTGGCATTATGGCATTTGTTGTGCTCGAATATCTCAAGAATCAGTCAGTCGTTGCTGCTGACGGGTTTCTGATGCACTGGTTGAATTCGGACCTCCTGCCTGTCCCGCCCGGCAGCACGCGCTCGGCTGAGGCCATTGTGAGGGGGTGGGGCGTGGGAATGTATGGAGGCGAGGAGGGCCTAGCTGTGAAGTAAGAATCTATGCAAGAAAATGGCTTCATCGAGTGGGGTTCCGAGTCTGAGTTTTCTGGTTGTGATGGCGAAGTTGCTGTCATGCCAGAAACATCGGAAGGATTTAAGATCCGGGGTCACAAACTTGAGGTCAAGAAGTCGGTGGAGCTATTGTTGCAACAAGAGAGCTGGTCGGTCCAAGACGCGAAGAACGCTGTGGGATTGGCTGATGAGTGGGATTCGTCGTCTGGTTCTAAGATCCGGTGTCACAAACTTGAGGTTAAGAAGTCTGTGGAGCTCTTGTTGCAACAAGAGAGCTGGTCAGTTCAAGATGCGAAGAATGCTGTAGGACTCGCTGATGAGTGGGATTCGGATTCCGTGTCGTCTGCTTCTGATGGTGAAGCAGTTTTTAAAGACTTGGGCGAGGAGGTCAAGGAGTCTGTGGAGCTCCTGTTGAAAGAAGACTACGAGATTTAGATCTCGTTTAGAGTTTTTCCGGCTGCGCTAGCAGCTATAGGAATAGAAAGAAAAGTGTGTTAATACAGAATTGAAACCAAAGCTCTCCTGCCTGCAATTGAAAACTTCCAATCTTGTGACCGTGTTTTCAACGCTTTTCACCTTTTTAGGAATATTTCTAGTCGCTTGAATTATCTCATATCATTTGAAATCTCCCGCGTCCTTGGAAATTTCCCATGTCTTTAGAAACGTCCCAAATCCTTGGGAATATCGTGGGTCCTTCGAACCCTCCCGAGTCCCTATCATATACTCAATAACTTGGAATACTCCCTCGTCCTTGAAATATCCTGGATTACGTCTCGCATCCTCAGTGGCTTAGATCTCGCACACAAAAGCAATCCCCAGAATCAGCGCACCAAAACATCTCAGCAAATACGCGACGAAAAAGGGGGTATAAATTTCTCTAGCCAGCAGCCTACCAACAGCCACTACTTCATAAAGTCATTAACCGCCATTAATTCCAAGGCAGAGCCTTCATTCATACAACAGCCCAACTGCGGCCAGCCAGCTATGCCAAATTCCAAAAACACAAAAATGCATTACAATCATCTCCACTACTTCTCACAGGCATTCTAATGACTGATGATGATGGTGCTCTTCTCGCCGGGATAGAACACCTTCTTCCACCTGCCATGGAACAAATCACTCGTCGTCTCCTTGCACGCCTTCCAGTTTTGCGCCACCAGTGCACTGGTTGGTTGCTGGAAGAGCAGATCAATCTCTTCGAGAGACTTGTTCTTGGTCTCGGGCATGAAGAGAATCTGTGTTTCAAGTCAGCACAAGTTCACTAGACGTCACAAATCTGGAGGAAAGAGTGAAACATACCTGATAGAACCAACCCAAAACAGCAATTCCTCCATAGAAACCCAGCGTCAAACCAATCTTGCCCATGCTGTTCTGCATAGCAGTAAAGTTGTACGTAACCAAGAAACTGCACAAGTACAGCAAGGCATCGGAACTCGTCATGCCGTAACTGCGCAAATAGGTGGGGTACACCTCAGCGGGCAACACCCAAGTCAAGCAAGCATACGAGCCGAAGAACAGTTCGTAGATGACCAGACCAGTGATGTACGTGCCGGCAGCAGCAGCAGTATTCGAGGTAGGAATCAAGTAGCCGAGACCAATGATCATCAAGCCGATGAAAAATCCTGGCAACATGGCAATGGCCCAGAATCGGCGACCGAAGCGCTCCATGTAGAAGATGGCGGGTGTGGTGCCGATCAAAAGGGTGCCGCCGCCGATCAGAGACATAAAGACGGCTTGTTCGGAGGTGAAGCCGACTTCGGTCATGAGCACAGACATGTAGTACATGATAGCGTTGATACCGGTGAACTGGCCGAGGAAAATCATGATGTTGCAGTACACGATCGCACGACGAGCGCGAGGAACAGTGAAGAAATCAAGCCAGGCCATGGAGCCCTTGCGGCTGTTCATGTCGGCCTGTTCAGTCTCGACAGCATGGCGCATGACGAAGAATTCCTGCTTGGCCTCGAAGTCCGAACCGCGGATGCGCTTCCACACAGCATAGGCTTCGACAGTGCGCTTCTTGTGCATGAGGAAACGAGGCGACTCGGGCATGAAGAACATGCCGACCAACATGATGGTCGAGAAGATGAGGGAGGAGCCGAGCATGTAGCGCCAGTTGCCAGGCACTTTCACGAAGATGGCGGCGACGACGTAGCCGAGGACTTCTCCGAGGGCGATGTTGAATTGGTAGAGCGAGACGAGGTTTCCACGATACTTGAGGGCGACGGATTCGGCGACGTAGACGGGGACAGTTCCTCCTTCGAGACCGAGACCAAGACCAAGGACGAGACGGCCGACGAGCATCATGGGGTAGGAGATGGCTCCGGCTTCGAGGGCGGCGCCGATGGTGTAGAGGACGCAGGACCAGATGATGGCGTTTTTGCGGCCGAGGTATTCGTTGGCGGGAGATAATAAGAGTGATCCTCCAACGGCGCCCAGAGGCATGCATGCATTGACCAGACTGAGTTGCGAGTCGTCGAGGTGTAGAGAGTCGGGCATGTACAGGTTTGCACCACTGATCAGAGACTGGTCGAGACCGGACAGCAGACCACCCATGGAAGCAAAGGCAGTCAGGAGCCATGTGAAGTATCTGGGATCCGAGAAGGACAGTTCAAACCGTGACCAGTAGCCAGGCTTGACTTCCGCGAGTTGTTCCTCCAGTCGTGAGAATTCTTCCTCGAGTTGCCAGCTGTTGTTGGCGGCGATCTTCATGGCTTCTTCTTCGCTGATGATTTGTGTTGGCATCGATGGGGCCTTCTCATTGGGGCCATTTTCGATCTGTGAGTCCAAGGGGGCCTTTTCGGTGTGAAGGACGGCCTGCTTGGGCTCGGCCTTTGAGACGTCGACCATGATGAAGAGAGTAGGTTGGGATGAGGGGGAGAGGATGAGGGGGAGAGGACAGTGGTGGAAAGGAGGTGTTGAGCCAGAAGCCCTGGGAGAGTCTGCTTGAGAACAGCAAGACTGAGGGAGGAGGTGCAAAATGAATGCAAACTTGACGATAAGAATAGAGTAGAAGAAGCGTGGGAGCGAGCCAGTAGTTATAGTAAACTTTCAGACGTACCGTTTATGGTAAAGTCAGACCAGCATTTGATATGGAGGGGTATCCTTGGAGAGGCTCTCGTCAAGCGCGTGTATGCTCGCCATTGTTTTTGGGACTTGGCGGCATTGCATGCAGCACGAGCAAGGAATGTATCTGATCACTGCTTCCTGTGCTCCACTTGGAGTCTTGGTATCGCGAGCTTTTTTGGAAAAGCGCTCAAGGGATGTTCTGTCCTACTCAGCTGGGGCGCCGAGAGCGTTGATTCCAATTGATGTCCTACCGTCGGTGCATGAGCCGGTGTGGTGCAGCCCCTCGTTGGAGCGGTCCGGGCACTGGGGCGAAAAGCGAGAGGGCCCACCCGCACTCACGAGGACATGACTTCTGGTCGACGCTAGGCCAATTGGCATTGGTCAATCCGTGGTGGGTGTTGTGTCCGGGGAGTGGGGAGAGGGATGGAGGAGGTTGGGGTCTGGAGATCTTTGGGGTCCCCACAGTCACCACGTCATCCAATGAGCAGACCTCACCGTATCCATGATCCCTGTCGAGGGTACCGGCTCTTGCAAATGCCAACTGGGCTAGACTCTTGGCCTTCCATCGCCGAGAGCTTGTCAGGAGTTGGGCCCGACCGGACCTTGAGGCTAAGCTTTGGAAGCGCTTGATCGGAGAACATGACTAGAAGTCAATTTGGTCATAGAAGTGTGTTGGGGAAAGAGGGGGAGTCGATATTGCATCTGGAAAGAATATCGAACGAGAAAAACGGAACGATGGCCGACGATATGTTGCAAGGAAAAGGCGCACTGGAACTTGGAATCTGGAGGAAACGTGGAGAGAGTCTGGAGAGCGCAGAGTTCCCCGCGTGCGTGGGATTCTAGCCTCCGAGAACTGACCGAAAGACGGGGAAGACTGGAAAAAAGCGGGGGGGCTGGCACGTGATCGCGAGGGAAAGAATGCCCGTGCGCGCAAAGCCCGTGTCCACATAGTTTCTCTCCCTCGTCCGCCGACAAACGCCTCAACCGCCGCAAGGTCAGCCATGGGTCGCTATGTTTCCGACGTCAACTTGTCACCGTCTAGGTTCGCAGACCGTCAAATGCAGGAGAGGCTTCTTTGCTTCTTCGCCTCTTCCATTCATCCTTCGATGCCTTCCAGAAAACTTCTGGTCAAACTCTGAATACTTCGACTCGTATCCGCGACGGCCCGCCATCTCGGCCTTTGGGCGTCAACGCTGAGGTGACGTCAGACGCCGTACGGTCAGAAATCCTTGAATGGCCTCATATTTCCTGGATCTGCTTCGTCACTGACCCGGCCGACCATTATCCGCTGGCAGAAACATATGGGCCCACGGGGCAGCCGCCGACTTGGCGTGCAGCCTGGGGTCTGGAGCGCTGCGGGACATCTCCACATCTCCACGGCGGCTACGCTCCAGATTGATGGAGGTTGAGGAGTCTCCGCGCTGTGACTGGCCTGGGACAAGAATCGATCAGCGTCCAGCGATCGCTGCAATCAATTTCGAGCCCTTTGATTGCTGCAAAAATGGCCATCAACGGTCAATGAAACGGCGAGTGCTCATCTGTTATCTGTCCTTTTGACTCTCTGATATTACTTGAGATGCTTTTCTTAAATGCCGCCGTCTTATTCTTGCTTTTCCTTCTTTTTCTTCGTGTCAGACAGCCCCGGGCCGAGCTTCTCTTGTACATCTTGGCCGCGGATGCATCGAATCATGTTGTACACCAAAAGACCGCCTTTGTCTTTGACGGGCAAGGCCCTCATTCGTATCGGCGAATTCCTCGTTCTCGCTGTCATAGCGGTCTGCATCCTGATCCCTTGGATCTCTTGGTCCCGAAAATCATCCGCGAAGTTCGGGGAAGCGTCTCCATTTGGGGTCCCCACACGCGATTCAAGCTCGGGACCAAGCCGATATCCCCACAGGAACTTGCTTGATTCTTATGCCCTGACCGAGGAACAGTGCGCGGCTGCCTTTCCGGGCTTGAACAAGGAAATCGAAAACGCCGTGCATGACGGGCCGTTTGAGTTTATGCGAGAGGCAGATAACTTCGTGGGGCAAGTTCAGGGAAGGATAAAAGACAACAAAGTACGCCCATTCGTTTTCTACTTTTTGGAGACTGCAGAAAGGTCACAAAACATCGTGAGATCTGCCTCTGCACTGGACGTGCTCTTGTCTGACGTCTAGATCCACCACGCAACACTTTGTGCGTGGCCGATACCGGCTGACTCGCTCCCCAGCTCTACATCCTCAGCGTCGGCCGCGAACTCTCCCAAGACAACTCTCACGTGCGTCCCCAGTCTCCACACGGCCAGTCCTCGGCCCTTCTTCCCCGCCTCCTCCCACCGCTTCGTGTCGAACTCCACAACTCCGCGCCACTAACAGCTTCCCCAGCATTACAACTCGGCTCTCCAGCAGCTTCATCGAGCCATCGTCACCTCACCAACGCCGCTTCCGGACACCTACTTCCGGCTCGTCGTCAATGACGAGCCGCGTGCCAATGCCTGGTCCTTCTCACGATCTGATGGCACCTTCACAGAGCTCAACAAATGGCTAATGCCGCATTTCAGCTTCTGGACTTGGCCGTTGGAGTTTATCGGGCCGCTGGATGAGGCACTGGAGAAGATTGAGGTTGTTGAGCAGACGCCATGGGAAGAGAAAATCGCAAAAGCTGTATGGAGAGGAACGGTGCGCTTCAGTCCGCTGTGGCAGAAAGGATTGCGCAGCAACTTGGTAGCAACCACCAAGGGGAAAGATTGGGCTGATGTCGACATGCTGGATGGGAAGGATGTCACAGGTGAGGAGAAGAAAGCGATCAACATCGAGGATTTCTGCAAGTACAAGTACATCCTGTACGCTGAAGTGAGTCGCATCTCACATTTCGTCGCGGAGACTGGCACCACAGGCCATTCTCTCTCAACTCTGTCCCCTCTTTTTTGACACCTTCGCTTGAAGTACTTCTAGAGAGAAAAGCAAGACTCAATCCAAAAAACAGGGCATAACCTACTCCGGCCGCCTCCTCTACCATCAAGCTTGCGCCTCCATCATCATCACCCCACCCATAACCTTCCTCCTCCATAACACACACCTCGTCCGTCCCATCTTCTCGCACTCTCTCCTCTCTCCCTCCGGCCCCCCTTTGGCCCCCTACCAACCACCCCGCTCCGCATACCCTCTCGACAGCACCAACACGACCTGGCCACTCTCCCACCCTCCCGAAGACGCCAACACCGTATTCGTAAAACACGACTGGTCGGACCTGGAAGCCACAGTCAACTACCTAGAACACCACCTGGAAATTGCAAGACGCATTGCGGAGAATCAGAGAGAGGTGTTTGTGAAGAGGGGGTATAGTAGTCAGGCGGCTAGTGCTTGTTATTGGAGGGAGTTGATTAGGGGGTGGGCGAGGGTGGCCAGGGTGGAGGCTGGGAGTGAGGTGGAAAAGAGTTGGGGATTGACGGAGGAGGAGAGAAGGGGAGTGAGGTATGAGAGCTGGGTGTTGACGGGGAAAACGAGTTGGGGTAAGTGATTGTGATGGGGGTTTGGGTATTTTTTCAAAGGGGAATTTGGGAGGTGGAGGGTTGAGGGCAGAGGGAGGAGGAGGTATGTGTGGCTCTTCTTCTTCAATTGGGTCTTTCTAGGCACCGATAAACGTGCTTTGAGGTGTGGCTTTGGACTACCTAGGACGTGGCGTGCTCTTGCTCTGGTGCACTATATGGCTATAAATATTTGTCTTGAGGCTTCAATTGCCTCTTCTCCAGAACCGAAGGGCCCGAAACCTCCCCTGATGTCCGGTGATCTATCGTCCGAACGGAATTAGTGGCAGCTGAACTAGCTCTTTTGGAAAGCGAACACCTGCATTCGGTATGCTATACGCATTTCACTTTTTTCAGAACTCCACTCACCCCCCGACTGTCACCCATTCCCTTCCTGCCAGTGTCGAGACTTCCAGCTACCGTCAATATAACCAACACACCTTCAGTCAGCACGTGACGTGCTCTTTGGCTCTTTGGCTCCGACCAGAAAGCTATAAATACCCTCCCTGTGGTTATGATTACTTCTTCTTCAAGAATTCCACAAACCACTGCTGGACGCCACGTCTGGAGAAAACCAAGTTGTGCCAGCTGCATCTAAGCTACTTCCTCGACTTCTCTGGTAGAGTCAAGAGTCAAGATCCATACTGTACGCAATCCTTGTGCAATACTCGCACCCCATCTGTCTCTCACTGCTACCACCGTCAAATCTCCCAGCTACTGCCGTTACAACTTATGGATTGTTAAGTTAGCACGTAAACGTGCCTTTTGGCTCTTTGGCTTTGGGGCATGTGCCCTGTGGCTATAAATATCCGCACTGCGGCTCCCTTATGTCTTTTTCTCCAGAAAGTTATCGACTGTTGACATTCGGCCATTGGCCACGGACAGATATACATTTGGAGAGACCATTGAATGAATGTCTGGTAGCCATGTTTGGAGGGAAAACCTTTCTTGAACCTCTTGGGAAAAAGTGGGCCCTGCGCTTTGCATGATGTGCAAGATTCTTGAACTACACTCATTTTCCCACTCTCCCATTATTCCCAAGTCCAGGTTTCCAACCACTGTCAAATCTCCCAGCTACTGTCATTACCAGTCATGGACTGTCGATTCTGGGGCATCTGGCCGTGACGTGTTCTTTGGCTCATACCTGAAAGGTATAAATACCCGCACTGCGTCTCTTTTTCTTTTGCTCAAAGATTCTCATCCCCAGCCAAATTAACATCTGGAGAGACTATCAGATATCTAGTAGCCATGTCTGGACCAAAAATAAAATCTTGACACAAATATTTTGGGGAAACCTAGACCTACGATCAGTGCGTGTGCATTTCCTGAACTACTCTTGCTCACTAACTGTCTCTGATCCCGACCACTGTCGAGTCTCCCAGCTAGCGTCGCTACGACCAATGAACGCATTGTTACTTTCCAGACAATACTAAGCATGTCACGTGCTCGTTTGCTCTGACCAAAAAGGTATAAATATCCTCCCTGGAGCTTCTCTAATAAGACACAAATCGCAAAATACAGCCTTTCGATCGATGTCTGGTAGCTATGTTCAGAGGAAAGCACGAGTAGCAACTGCATCGCGCATTTGATTTCTCTTAGTCGAGCGGAGCCGAGACCTACGCCCAGTATGTTGAACGAACACGAGTTCTGGATATCACTTACCCCTTAACTGTCCCCCAATATAGCCACTGTCGAATCTTCCGACTGCTGTCGTCAGGCTAGATAGGCTGTCAGCTTTCGGGCACTCGGCACGTGACGGGCTCGTTGGCTCTGGCCAGAAAGGTATAAATATCCGCCCTTGAGCATTTTGAAAGAGACACAGATCGATTAATTACAGAAAGACATCATGTCTGGTCGCCATGTTTGCACAAAAACAAGAGTCGTAGCCGCACTATTCATTTCTTACCTACTTATGACACATGTTTGGCAGAGCCAAATCCTGAACTCAGGATACTATAGCGTTTCCTAAAACATGCTCGCTTCCCAAAAATCCTCCATTCCTACCACCGTCGCCCATTCCTGCCACTACCGGTTCTCTCCATCTACCGTCGCCACAATCAATCTACCGTCAAATTTCGGACACTTGCCCGTGATATCTTGTTAGCTCTGGCTCTGTGGCTATAAATATCTGTACTGCAGCTTCTTCCAAGAGACAAAGATTGTCCCTCGAAGACAGGCCCGTTATGTTTGGTAGCCAATGTTTGGGGGAAATAAGAGTTTGCTTGTTCCTATCTTTTCTGGCAGAGCCACCACTTGCGCTCAACGAGTCAACATTCTCTGTGAGATTTTTGGACCCTACTCACTCCCCAACTGTCCTCGGTTCTAGCCACTGTCGAATCTTCCAACTGCCGCCGTTGTGACCAACGCATTGTTAATTTTCGGATACTGTCACACTGAGCATGTAACGTGATCGTTTGTTTCGATCTGAAAGGTATAAATATCCGCCCTTGAGCTTTTTCAAAAAAAAACAAAGATCGAACGTGCGTACAAAGCGTCAATGTCTGGTCGCCATGTTGGGAGGGAAGCATGAGTAGCAACCGTACTATTCATTTTTCACTTGACTTTTCTAGCGGAGTCATGACCCGCGTGACCGTATAGCCTGTACGTAATCCCTGAATAACGTGCAATCCGTACTTCCCAACTGTCTACAATTCCTACTATTGTCGAGTATCTCAGCTACTGTCGCTGAGGCCAATATATCGTTAAGGTTAGGGCAATTGGCACGTGATATCTGGTTGGCTTTTGGTTGTGACCGGAAAGCTATAAATATGCGCACTGTTGACTGTAGCTTCTTCTCTACAAAAGAGGTTATAGTTAGGATCACACCATGGTACATTGTCTAGTAGCCATTGTTGGAGGAAAGCATCACAGTTGCTTCCCAGACTTTTCTAGTAAAAGCTAAGACCTGCGCTTAGCACGCTATACGCATTTCCTGACACACACTCACCCACAACTGCCCCCAATCCCCACTACTGTCAAGGCTTCCAGCTACTGTCGCTAGAACCAATACGTCGTTAAGTTTTGGGCATTTGACACGTGATTAACTGTTGTGTTTGGCCCTGTGGGTATAAATATGCGCCCTGTGGACTGTGGCTTTTTCTCTGCAAAACAACAAATCAAGGCTGGATGCTGCATGGCTAGTAGCCATTGTGTAAAGGAAATCATTCAAGCGTAGCAGCTGCACTATGTATTTAATTTAGACTTTTCTGGTAAAAGCTAAGACTTATCACCTGCGCTTAGCATGCTATACGCATTTTCTGAACCGCATTTACTTCCCAACTGTCCTCAAATCTAGTTACTGTCGAGTCTTCCAACTACTGTTGCCTATTATCGGGAAGTCGGCACGTGATGTGCTTGTTAACGCTAGCCCTGTGGCTATAAATACGTGCCCTATCCCTCCCTTAACTTCTTCCCCAAGACACAAACCACAAATGCCGCTCTTGATGAGATGTTTGGTAGCCATTGCTTCGAGGGTGGCATGAGTCGCAACCGCACTTTTTGACTTCTGGCAGAGCCATGGCTGGCCTTCAGCGTGCTATATGCACTTTCATACTACATTCACTTCCCAACTGTCCTCAAGTCTAGCCACCGTCGGATCTTCCAGCTACTGTCGCTGATTGTCGGGCACTCAGCACGTGAGGGGCTTGCGGGATCTTGGCCATCCTATGGCTATAAATATTCGCCTTGCGGCTGTTGTAGCTTTTTCTTTTCAAGGAATGAAAGGACGCTCAGAACCCGTGGATGTCTGGCAGTCATATCTGGGGGGAAGCTAGACTAGCAGCCGCATTGCTCATTTGACTTCTCTGGCAAGACCAAGATCTGCGCTCTCCATGTTCCAAGTACGCAGCTCCTGAAGTATACCTATGAGTAGTTCAAGTGTTCCCCCTGGGAACTACTTTCAAATTTCCAGGATGCTGTCGCCACGACCGACATGTGGCAGTCAACTTTCACAACCCTGACACGTGATGTGCTCTTTGGCTTTGGACACACTATGGCTATAAATATATTATCTGCACCTCTCTTGTAGTTCCTTCTTCAAGACACTATGTACTATCCAGAGGACCTATGGAGAGGCTAATGGGGGTTTGCAAGCCATGTTGGGAACACAAAGAGCGGACGCTGCACTATTTTCTCGATTTTCTTGGCTGTGCTAAGACTCGCTTTAGTCTGGTGGATGTCACTTTCTAAACTACCTACCTTAAGACAGTCTGCGAGTCCTGCAATTGTCTTCCGTTTGAGCCACTGTCGAGACTTTGAGCTACTGTCGTCTCAACCACGACTGACAGTTTTCAGGTACTTGGCACGTGACGTGCTTTTTTTGGCTCTGGCCTGTGGCTATAAATATATGCCCTGCTCCTCTCTTGTAGGTACATTCCCACATGCGGATGTTATCGACGATGAGAGAATTGAGGACTCCTTTATAATACGTCCCTTGGACAATAAGGGCGCCGATATCGTTATTTCAATCCTGGCCGACGCTGGACTGCTTGACAAAAAAGGCAATAAATTATCAATCTTATGGCAAAATGTGCCAGTACCAAATTCTGGCCCTGGGGCGCAAAATCGAGTTCCCATAACCAAGTTTAGGGTCCAAGAAAATTTCAAATTCATCCCCGATTATTCCGCGTACAGCAAGCCAGCAACGGCAATGCCCTTAACAATAAGAGAGCTGATAACAACGACGCCTATTTTGCACTCTACTATCTACAATCCGAATCCAAACTTCTCTGTCAATTTAATCCGGGATTTTAACCGAGTCTCGGAAACAACGAAACTGAGTTCCTACGCCGTCATAGCAACCACCTTGCAATTCATGCTCCAAGTCAGGACAGGTAGCTTTTTCCCCAAAGTTTGTCCTGCCTTATCGAAGGATGAATGTCTTGTCGCCGTGTTTGGGGGCTAACAGGAGTTAAAGTCGCACTGTTCAGTGTTGATTTGGATTTTTGGAAAACCCACAAACTGCGCTCAGTATGCTGTATGCACGCAATTCCTAAGATTTGGGAGTTATTCAAGTGTCACTCATTCCCATCATTGTCAAATGTTCTAGCTACCGTTGCCACGACCATAACCGATAGTCTTCATGACTTGACACGTGACGTGCTCTTTGTTGAGCTATGTAGAGCACCGCTAGCTCCTTGTCTAGATCTCTTTAAGGCTAAGCTCTTTAGAGCTGGTCTTTGTAGCTTAAGCCCTGATCCAGCTAGCTACCCTAGTATTGATAGGGCAGCTAGCTCTCCCTAGAATGGATATCGCTTCTGACATCCCTTCTCTCTCCTGTCTGCTTGACACTCTTTAGCTTTCTGGCTCTGACCAGAAAGCCATAAATATCCGCCATGCAGCTTCTCTGAGAAAGGTACAAATCGAGATCTCGGGTTTTTTCTTCTATGTCTGGTCGCCATTGTTTGGAGGAAACCAAGAATAGGGGCTGCAATTTTGCCCGAATTCCCTGGCAAAGCATGACCTATGCTTGGTACCTTATGCTGTATGCACGCAGTTCCTCAAGTATAGGGGTGATTCAAGTATCCCTTACTCCAAGTACTGTCGAGTTATCCAGCTGCTGTCGTTATGGCTGATGGACCGTCTACATCCAAGGAGCGTAAAGATCGAAAGAGTTTCTTCATCTGTCGCAAGCAATCGCCTGCAGCAAATTATTCCTGGAACATAATGCGTTGCGAAATGTGGGTGCTTTGTCAGGAAAAAGCGACACTTGCTGCGTCGGATAGTGCCAAGAAATCAAGATGACCGGACTGGTTGATTTGTTCATAGTCTTCAAACCTGGAAATTTTACTGCTTTTATACCTGAGTTCTAGAAGTTTATGTGGTACTTTAGGTAAGACACTGCCGAGGAGCCAATTGATCTGGTTTGTTGCCGATGGAGAGCTCTGCTGTCGAAGTTGACAGCTACTATTGCGCAAGTGGGCTTGCTGTCTAGTCTCTAACACCACGAAAGCGGGGAACAAACTCTTTCTTCGCTGAGCACGAAAATTTGTGAGATCGCTGTAGCTATTTCTTTGGAAAAGGGCATTGGCTTCACTAAATACGCGACAACAATAGCGATCACATCTGTCTGTGCTTCTAGGAATTCTTGTCTGTATTTCCAGCGGGAGATACGAAGCTTTTCATAGCTAAGTCGTGGGACTCTAGGCAGTCTAGGTAGGGGGCCAACGAGTGAAGGACTATGTGGTCAATCTCTGCTGTTGGGCTCGATTGTTGGATGCACGTGGCTTCTTGATAGTTGGATCCATGACATTTCGAAGTTGGAGATCTGGCTGCTTTAATACCTGAGAGTACTAGGGGGCTGTGGACGGCTAATGAACTGAGAGCCCAAGTGATTACGGCTTCAATTTTGCTCATGGTCTCTAGTGTCAGACTTGATTGCTGCTGTTGCGCGACTAGACTTGTTGTCAATCGGTTCGTTTGCCTGTCAGATGGGACGAAAGGAATTTAGCTAAATAAAAAAAAATGCAAAAAAATGACTCCCCGGTATAATGCTCGAACCCTAGATCGCGGAAGACACGTCTTGGAATCCCTCCTCCATATCCTGGCGCTAAGATTGCCTGAAACAGGACTTCTCACTTAACCACCACACCAAGTCGCCTGAAATTGATGAAGAAATGTAATGGAAATTTGTACATGTACCTAATCCGAGCGGCTGCTGCTGTCAGATATTTTCCAAACAGTAGACGGCAGATTGGAAACAAGTTCCTCATTCACTGGTGGGTAGCTCATATAAACACGCTGATTATTTTGAGAAGCTTTTGAGGCGGTTGTCAGAAACTCCCAGTGAAGGTGCCTGCTGTCGGGCCTAAAAGCTGCTGTCGCTGAAGCGGCTTTCTTGTCTGTTTAGACACCTAGCACCCACTGGACGAAAGAAGTGTGGGAAAGTAATTCATCCTCCTTCTAAGTTGCTCACCAAGATTTTGCCAGTCCTCGAGAATATGCAAGTGGGCTCTGTGCTCACTTTATAATAGAGTAAGAGCGCTGCTGGAACTACTGCTGGTAGGGTCTCTGCTCTGTGAAGCTGTATGTGGTCTTTCCAAGTTGGGAGGTCGAGTGCCTTTTATACCCAAATTCCAGAGGGAGAGTTGCTGGATGAGACGCTAAGCGATCCCTAGTACCAGAAACCCCCAACGAAAGCCTCTGCTGTGGGCCTAAGGACTACTGTCGCACAAGTCGCCTTGCTGTCGATTTTCCGAATGTTATGTATGGGCAGTAGAAACAGATTTATTCTGAGCAGAGTATAGCTTGACAACCCATTTCCAAAACTTCGCGGCTGGGTTACCGCGTTTTTGATCCTAAAGCGCTGTGGCGATACGGGCCACCTATGCGGGATGAACTTCACGCTGCACACATGGCCGTTTAAAGTTGCAAACCCGCTGTTATTTGTAGCTACTCAGATTCCCAAGACGCAGTCACGTGATCCTCTCTTTGATACCCCAATCAAGTTGTTTACTGCCAGCCCTGATAGCTACTGTCACAAATCATCCTTGCTGTCGACTTCTCTGAGATGGCGAATCAGACGATTGGTAACAGAGGTCTTGTTATCTGGTATAGCTTGTCATCGTGTTCCAGTCAGTAGCAATCTGCGGTTGGTTTTTGGGTTTTCTGTATAGCAGAGCGTGGCTGGTAGCTTTAGAGTTTTCAAACTTGCGTATTCTGGTATCCATGGCTGCTCAAACTTGGGGGTTCAACCGCTATTTATACCTTGGCCAGAAGGTGGAAGTTGGGTGAAATGATTCCAAAAAAAATATGGCTAGTTTTACAATGGAGATGTCTGCTGCCGGATGTGAACTTTGCTGTCGCGAAAGTGCCTTTGTTTTCTATTTTGAACAATTCAACTCTGCAAGAAATTCTCTCCCAGGGGAGTATAGCTTGTTATACAACCTCCAAATCTGAAGAGGGATTGAGCGTTCTCTAGAACGAAGCGTCGACTGTGTCGTTGGTAGTGCTGCACACATTCGTTACATCGGATATTGTTTTAGATCTTGGACTTTCAAGGTGGTGGGGAAACTGACTGCTCTTATATCCAGAATTCCGAGGTATTACGGCACAAAGAAGCTGAGCGTTAATCGCTAGCCATCAGACGAAGTGGTCTATTGTCGGCTCTTGCATCTGCTGTTGCACGGGTTGTCTTGCTGTTTACCTGGTGTTGGATAGTGCAAGCAATCAAGTATACTTCCACCCCCTTCTGTTCACAGCTTTCACCCCTGACCTTTCCCTAATTCTCCTAATTGATCTTCTTGCAGCGTCCATAACTTGCATCTCATCCATTTTCACCAACTCGCCTCCCTTAACAAGCGTCTCTCCATCCACAAGCACAGTCTCCACATCCGCCCCAGTACAACTATACACCACCACCGTCAAAGAACTCACACCATCCTGTAGTACCTGCGCCTCCTCAAATGGCGCCGCATGCAAGCCTCCCGGGTTCACAACCACAAAGTCAGCCTTCTTCCCCACCTCCAAACTTCCAATTTCGCTCTCTAATCCCAGCGCTTTCGCTCCATTTATGGTAGCCATCTCAATCACTTCCTCCGCGCCGAGCGATTCCGCATCGAGGTTCTTACCCTTGTGCAGGATGCCCGCCAGGTGCATCTCCCGAAACATGTCGTACGTATTCCCACACGCCGCTCCGTCTGTGCCAAGAGCCACATTGATCCCTCTTTCTAGCATCTTGGGCACTTCAGCTATGCCCGATGCGAGTTTGAGATTGCTGTTCGGATTGTGTGCAACGTTTGTATGCGTTTCCTCTAGAATTGGCAGATCGGTTTCCAGGTCCAGGTGCACCATGTGTGCAAGAATAGTCTTAGGACCAGTCAACTTTGCGTCGCGACAGAATTGCATGGGTGTGCAGCCGTAACTCTCTTTGTAGATAGAAAGGTCTTTTGGAGCTTCCGCGCAGTGCATTGTGAAGCCTATGTCATGTTGCTTGCATGCCTCGCCGATGGTGAGATGCGATGAAAGAGGTGAGCCACGGGGTGTGCCCGCTGCAGCCCAGACATGAAGACGTCCGTTGAAGGACCCATGGTGCGTGGCGTGCGCAGAAAGCATGCTTGAGATGGACATAAAGTCTATATCTTTGTCTCGCGGGTCAGTGATGTTGTGTTTTGCGTTGCTTTCTTCAAATTTCACGAGCTTGCCCTACTCAGATGCACGTCAGCCTCTGAAATATTCAATAAAGACTGAGAACCCACAAGACAACCCCGGATTCCACTTTCTCCAACTGCACGAACAACGTTCTCGAATCCGGAGCGGTGCGTCAGCATGCTTTCGAGGAAACACGTCGTTCCACTCTTGAGCATCTCCGCGATGGTGAGGCGTGCGGCGACATAGCCATAATCTGCAGCATATGAGGCTTCGAGAGGCCAAATCGCTTCACAGAGCCACAAATGGAGAGGGAGGTCTTCTGCTAGTCCTCGGAGTAGTGATTGTGCGAGGTGAGCATGGGTGTTTATGAGGCCTGGAAGTATGATGCGGCCAGCTAGGGAGATGGTGGTGGTGTCTGGGGGCAGGTCTGATTGAGTGAGGACTTGGGTTTTTCCGATTCCTGTGATTCGAGAGCCAGTGACAAGGATGGCTCCATCGAGGATGACTTCCCGTTCTGGGTTGACGGTGATAATCGTTGCGTGCGTGTAGAGTGTTGACCTCTGTGTTGACATCTTGAAGCTGTCTGCGAAATTGTATGTAAGTTGAAACTTTTCTGCTAAAAGTCGAGGTCAAATGAACTGACAAGAGAACTTCGTTTGAATACTGAAGCTAGATGGGAAGCACACCTTACCTATAGCTCTGTCTCGTCTACAGACCTTGGCGCTGCTCCGAATAGCTTCGAGACTAGTGGAGTATTGATTAAGCTCCTTCCGGGCCGTTCCCGAAAACTTGATCTGGTTACAGACGACAAATCATCGGGATAGACAAATTTCGACTGCCATAGGTACGATTTATCCACCAGCGAAACGAATATTCAGCTCCAGCTCCATACAAGATGTGTTACCCCAGATTACATGTATCTTGCGGGGCCGCCTGATATGCGCGCAATTCCGACGCCGATAAGTCGGACCTCGAACGGATGATTGACTGCGGGCAGCTTATGAGTCTCTACTAGTAGAATCTTTGACATCTTAAATCCAGCTTCTCGTCAAGAGATGAGCATTTATGGAGATGGGGACTTCCAGTATCGCCGAGAAAAATGCACAGGAACCGAACGCTGTTCAATTTGTCACTTCATCGGATGATGGTGCGCATTCTGAGCAGACATCCTGGACCTACCTGAAGCATTACTTTACAAGTAGGGAGGGATGGATCGGTGACTATGTAGCTCTCCGTCTCCAGACTCAAAATAATTTATCATCCTGACCTTTTGTAGGACTACCTGTACCTTATCACACCAAATATTTGGCCCTTGAACCGCAAGTACAAGGACTATGTCGCTCCTTTCTACGGCCTCAACGACGAAATCCCAATCCTGCTCACAATTCTCCTCGGCCTGCAACATGCTCTCACGATGATCGGATTCATCGTCTCTCCTCCCCTCGCAATCGCAGGTGGTGCATTCAACTTTGATTCGACCGTTACCCAATATCTGGTGTCAGCGGCCTTTCTCACAACCGGAATCGCGACCGCCCTTCAAGTGACGAGGGTACATATCGCGAAAACACCTTTATTCATTGGGACGGGCTTGCTTTCGGTTGTTGGCCCGACGTTTGATATTCTCCCGATTGCCTTCAACTACACCTCTATGCGCTACGCGAATGGGACATGTCCCACAGCCCCTGACGGAACTCAACTCCCATGTCCTGATGCGTGGGGTGCTATCCTTGGAAGTATGCTATGCACAGTCTGGATCCAGATTGCAATGAACTTGGTACCACCCAAGATTTTGAGCAAGGTATTCCCCAAAACCGTGACTGGAAGCTTGTTACTGCTTGTTGGCGTATATTTGATCAATTCTGGGATGCAAAATTGGGGCGGGAGCTCAAATTGTAATGGTGGTGATGGGTATTGTGCTCTATGCCCCAATACTGCTGCTCCGAAGCCTCTTCCGTGGTAAGTAGGCCCCCTATGAGAGGCCTTCAGGCATGCTGACCTTTGCTGAAAAGGGGAGACCCAAAACTCGTTGGCCTGGGCTTCAGTGTTTTCCTCACCATAATCATCGTCGAGCAATTCGGTTCGCCGCTCATGAAGTCTGCATCAATCATCTTCGGCCTAGCAGTCGGCTGCGCCATTTCAGGCGCAACAGGCTACTGGTCACGTGAAAGCATTGATGATGCGCCTGCAGTCACTTTTCTCTGGGTCCACACCTTCAAACTATCTGTTGACGGTGCCTTGATTTTACCGCTGCTCATCATGTTCGTCTGCGAAGCCGTGAGCTGCATGCCCGACATCCTCGCCACAGCCGAGATCTCCAACGTTGACATAGAGGGCACGGAATTCAATAGTCGCATCCAAGGCGGCATCCTCTGTGATGGCTTGGGCAGTTTGTCCAGTGCCTTCGGCACTGGACTGCCAATGGTGTCGCAGGCTGGAAACAATGGTGTTATTTCCCTGACTGGATGTGCGAGTCGCAGAGCAGGATGGTGCGCATCTGGTTTTCTGATATTGATGGGCATATTTGTGAAATTTGGTGCGGTCTTCGGTAGCATGGTAAGCTCTTTTCCTTCCCCTTTTTCTTCAATCGAGGCTAACCCTCCCAGCCACCTTCCGTCCTTGGCGGCATGCAGGTTTTTCTGTACAGCACCATCGCCGTAGCAGGCATCCGCGTCCTCGGACTCATCCGATGGACGCGACGGAATCGTTTTGTCCTCACAGCATCGCTAGGCATCGGCTTCATGGATATTGTGCAGCCAACATGGTTCTCCAAGATTCTGGATTATAGTGGGAGCAATGTGCACTTGCAAGGGTTTGAGCAAGGCCTCAATCTGATCGTGGAGACGCCGTTCATCGTAGCTGCTGTTATTGGGGTGTTTCTAAACCTAGTGCTGCCGAGGGATAGGAGTGAGATGGATAGTAGGGTGGCTAGAGATATGACAGGAAGGCCGGTATTAAACGAGAAGGGGGGGGGGGGGGGGGGGGGGGGGTAAAAGGGGGGGGGGGTGGTAGTTATTGAGGCGGGAAAATATTTTTAAAATTTTTTTAATTATTTGATTACCAAATTTTGTTGGTTTTATAAAATAAACAACGTAATAAAAAAA